>VZTX01021483.1:0-17296 GCA_013400915.1 Pardalotus punctatus | reverse complement strand
TCCGGGGCGGTGGCGGCGGCACCGGCGCATGGCGGCGCTTCCGCTGCGGGCGCGGCGGCACCATGAACTACATGCCCGGCACGGCCAGCCTGATCCAGGACATCGACAGTGAGTGCGGCCGGGCCTCCGCCGCTGCCGCTGCTGCGGGGGCGGCCCCTCCCCTCCGTGCTCTGTCGGTGCCGCCCCGCCGTGGGGGTTTGGACTCCCGCTCTCCCCGGGTTCTGCCCGCGGTTCCCCGGGGGGCGCCCGGACCCCTCTTCCCGCAGGGAGCCGCCCGCCATGGGCTCCGGTCCCGCGTGGCGCTGCCCCGGGCCGGGGTCTCGCAGCCCCGCGGGGCCGTGCCCGACCCCCCGCTCTCCTTTTCCCGCAGAGAAGCACCTGGTGCTGCTGCGGGACGGCCGGACGCTCATCGGGTACCTGCGCAGCATCGACCAGTTCGGTACGGCCGGGCCGGGGGCTGCGGGGAGCTGGGGCCACCTGGGCAGGGGATGAGCAGGAGGAGGGACCCGCGATGCGTTTTTCGAGTGTGTTTGTGCTGTGAGTTAAACACCTGTGTCGCATCCCCCTGAGCTTTGTGCTTCACACAGGTTTTTCCCAGAACTGGAGCTCCTCTCCCGTGATTGCATGCAGCCCTAATGCTCTGGCAATGCTTTTTGAGCAGAAATAGCCGGGTGATGTTCATCCTCCAACTAAGCACTCGGTCCTTGCCCAGAACTTACAGCACCAACATCGCCATCATCTTCTCTGCTCCCGTCGGCACGGGGGGCTTCGATGGGCTCAGTGCTGGGGTCTGAGCTCGCTCTGGGAGCTGCTGGGGTGGAGAGAGCTGGGGAGTCTGTCGCTGCCTTCAGTGACCCGGCTCAGAGCACCCACCAAGTGATGGGAGAGCACCAGCGCAGTTACTGCTCTGGGGCCCTGCCTGGTGGGACGGGACGCTCTGTGCAGCCAGAATTCACACTGGAACGGAGGTTTTCTGTCTCTCTTGTTGCTGCAGCAAACTTGGTCTTGCACCAGACTGTGGAGCGCATCCATGTGGGCAAGAAGTATGGGGACATCCCTCGGGGCATCTTTGTCGTGAGGGGCGAGAACGTGGTTCTGCTGGGGGAAATTGTAAGTGCACAGCTCCCACTGCAGTCTGGGACTGAGCTGGGGGTGCTTGTGGTTTGTCCGTCTGTTTGCTGTGAAATATGGTCGCTGTCCTGTTGGGCTGGGATTGGAGCCGCCTTCAGGGCTGGTTCAGGCTGAACCATCGCAGAAGTGCCGACCCACGGGGCAGAGGTGCCTCCTGTCGCCGCAGCCCCTCTGGGATGACGGGATGGATGGAGAACAATGTAGAGGGAGCTGTGGGGAAGCTCCAGCTTGCATGTGGCATTGCTGGACGATGTCATTACTGGTTGTCTGTTACTTCTCTGCTGGCTCTGCACCAGGGGACACCTTCTGGAATGGGCTCTGGAGAAGCTGAGCACTCTTTACTTTGGGGTCCCCAGGACCCCTCTCAGGACTGTTCTGGGGGTCCCTGCCCACATCCCCACCCCTGAGAGTGCTTCCAGCACCTCTGCTTTCTGTCACCTCCACCCTTCGATGGGACTCGTGGAGGGTGTGTGGGCCCAGGTGCCTGCAGTCCAGGGATGCTGTGCAGAGCTGAACGGGTCATTTCTCCTGCAGGACCTGGAGAAGGAGAGTGACACACCTCTGCAGCAGGTGTCCATCGAGGAGATCCTGGAGGAGCAGCGGGTGGAGCAGCAGGCCAAGCAGGAGTCAGAGAAGCTGAAGGTGCAGGCACTGAAGGAGCGAGGCCTCTCGGTCCCACGGGCAGACACACTGGATGAGTACTAAAGCTGCTGCCTCTTTATCGCAAGGAGCAAGGGCTGCTCCATGACCCGCCTGGGCAGGGACAGATTTCCTTGGAAAGGCGGGTTTTATTTTCAGATTGTATTTTCCGTGGTGCTGGTAACTGTACACAAATCATGCCTTTAGTCTCCTTGCGGAGAAGGAGACGAGGAGGGCCCAGCGCACTGGGAGTGCGACCGTTTGTGTTTGGGAGGCAAATCACTGCTCCTTGGGTTTGTTTGCTTTTTCCTCCTCACATGACTCTGGGTGAGAGTTTTCCTTGACATGTAAATAAATCCTTGATCCTGACATTGATGATTTTCCAGTATTCTGGTCCTGACAGTTCCCCCTCTTTCAGAATGAGCACTCCTCAGGCCAACTCCTGTCCCCTCTGTGTGCTGCACAGGGGCAGATGGGGCTCTTGGTCCTGCCATGGGCTGGGCTCACTCTGAGGGAAATCTGGAGCCTTTGGCAAGATCCTTCTCCCTGGGATGGGGAGCAGAACCTGGGTGCCCCAACAAAGACTATCAGTACCCCCCGGCCGGGCTGTGCCACTCCCCCACAGCCGAACCCACTAGTTACCTGCTGCTGCAGAGCTGCTGCCCCTGGGGCACCGGAGACCCTGCACGTTCAGCCCCTCCTCACCTCAGTGCTCCGTGGAGCCAGTGCAGTTCTGTCGGGTTGGAAAGTCCTTTGCCCTGACTGTCCCGGTGCTTCCCTAGGTAGGAGAGTCCTTGGCTGTGGTGCTGGGTCAGGGCTGGCTTTGGGCAGCTGCCAGGCTCCAGGAGCCTTCTGGGTGTGGGAAGGGCAAACCTCAGCAGGGCCAATCCCTTGGAACCTCAGGCTGCTTTCCTGGGCAATTGGGGAGTTCCTTGGGGGAAGAGTGTGCTGGGTGGACGCAGGACAAGCCCAGCTCTCCTTGCTGGAGCTGAGCACAACTATCCTGGAGAGCTGAGAGCTGTTGTGGCCAGTGCCAGCCCCCTCCCACTGGCCCAGGGACCACTTGCTTTGGGGGAAAATGTGTTTCCCCTGTTGGGCTTGAGTGGGTGTGGTGAGTTTGGGGGTAGTAAAGGTTTAAACAAGAAAATGCAATTTCTTGTTTTAATAAAATTTAATAAAAAGCATTTATGGATCTGGCTCCTGTGGCTGGAAAATCTCTAGTGGGAGAGGGTGGCTTTTTGAGGGTGTTTTTGCTGTCCCTGTTGCTTTGGGGGGTGTTTTGGGGTGAGGGGGATCAGGGCAGTGATGTGGCTGGGGGCAGGCAAGAGCTGCCCAGCCCCAGTGGGGTGGTCCCAGCCTGGGGCTTCAGGGTTTGTAAAGAGCTGGACCTATTCTTGCTGCACTGAGCCTGTTGTGTTGTTATCACCGGGTTGGTGTGTGACCTCTGTGGGCACCACGGGCTGTGGTTTGTCTGCGCTCTCCAAATAGCAACACGGGCAGCCTTGGAATGGACAAAAGGGAAAACTGGCCATGCTGCAGCGGGAGAGACAGGGTCACCCCGACAGAGCCTCCCCCTGCTCCAGCCACTGCAGTGGGAAGCGGGCTGGAAGAGGGGAATGCTCTCGAAGGTGCTTTGGCTGGGCAGGGTGGGGGACGTGGGGCAGCCTCGGGGTCCTGGGTCCCTCAGCCTTCAGGCCCTGGTGAAGCTCCGGTGCCTTTTGTTGGCATTGATTCAGGTTGTACCTTTTATACATTTGTGAATATTTGTATCTCGAGCCCTGTGGTTTTTAAGTGAAAAGCTGCAAATGGAGCTGTGGGGTGACTTTGTGCAGGTAACTGGGGGGTGTCTCAGGGGGGCTGTGGGGCCTAGAGTGTCCCAGTTAACCAGGTCCCCCTGAGGGTTCTGGGTGCCTTTTTGGGGTCTGTGTCCTGCTCTGGGGCCTGGTCACCTGGAGCATTTCCCTCATGTGCTGTGGCACAGTGTGACTGTGCCTTAGTCCCCTCCTGAGGGGTGCAGATGGGGTCGTGCCACTGCAGCCCCCCCAGGCTGGAGCCAGAGGGGCAGCTCTGCACGGGTTGTTTTGGTTCTTCTCACAAACAACTGTGTGTCCTTGTGCTGAGGCCTTGTGCCGGGAGCGGCTGCTCCATCTGGAATAACAGTCCTGGGTGGTTCGTAGCTGGGGGCTCTCTGCTCCCTGTCAGGGCAGGGGGACTGGGGGGGCTGGGGGCCATGCATGACATTGGGGTGCCCCGGTGTCCCTGAGCACCCAGACCTGTCAGAGCCCCATGTGCACTTGGAGCTCTGGGCTGGACACTCCCAGCTGTGACTGGGGGATTTCAAACCCTCCTGGGTTTCCCTCCCCACCCTTTGCAGGCAGGTGGGAGCTGGGGGGTGAAGCCCAGAGACACGGAGAGCTGTGGCATGGCCCAGGAATTATACTTGTGGGAGCATGGCTGCAAAGAGGATTTCCCAGTAAACATTTTGGAAAGGGATGCTTCTGGCTCCCTCCTGGTCCCTCCAGCACCTCCATCTTGCTCCACATTGCTGACATGAGCGGGAGGTGTTCTCTGGCACACCATGGAGAAGGGCAGCCCTGGTGATGGAGAGGAGTGTCCTGGGGAGCAGCAGGACCATTCTGGATGGTGGGCAGGACCCAAATCATCTCGGGAAAACTGGAGACAGGTGGGGAAAGGCGAAGGGGTCCCCTGGGACCAGGCTGCTGGCACAGTTGGGGGGGTGACCTCCCCCTGGGCCAAGTTGTTGCAACAGAGGGGAGGAAGGTCAGGCTCCCTGCAGGAGGGTGCAGGGGCTGACGTCAAAGGAAGCAGCTGTGATTCACGGGTTCCTGGGAGCGCTGGTCTCAGGCCATAATTCATCCCAGAAATGTCATTTTAGCCTTGAGCATTATCGCTGCTCTGCCGTGTCCCACCGCTCCCAGCCCTGGCGTGGATAACAGGGCCGAGGGAATGGGGGGGCTGCCCCTTGCTTCCACTCCCAGGCTCAGCAGCAAAATGTATTTAATATTCAGCTTTCTCTGGGCTGTCCCGGTTCTAGTACAGAGCCTTTGCTGAGGCTGGGCTCAGTGTGGCTCGTTATTCCATGGTGGTTGTGCTGTGAGATGGTGTCGTCCATCATTATCCCTTATTATCCATGGCTACCCATCAAAGGTTGGACTCGATGACCTTGGAGGTCTTTCCATCCGTAACAATTGTGTGATTCTGATTATCTGTCATCTGTCACAGATGATGATCCATGCCATGGAACCCAGGTCCACGTGCTACGGGGTCAGTCCCTGGCACAAGGATTGCCTGCAAGGCCTGGCAGGAGGTGGTCAGTGGAGCTTTGCCTCCCTCCTGCCCCTCGGAGCTGCCGGGGCTGTCGGTGCTCCCCGTCCAGCCCGGCGCTGGCCCGCGGCCCCGGCACATGCGTAGGGAGCCGGGCCTGGCCTTGGCCTGCGAGGCCCAGCCCGAAGTGACGGCTCTTATCTCCGGCTGACGGGGCAGAATCCTTCAGCCCCTCGTACTTAAGGCCGCGTGTGGCGGGGCTGGGGCAGAGCAGCGCTCGGCGCAGACGGACACACACCGCGGACAGACACCGCTGCCGGACACCAGCCCACAGCTCCGACCCCGCGGGGAGATGCTGCCAGCCACGTCCAAGCTCTGCGCCGCCATCTCCTACCGGCACCTGCGCAACATGACCGGTGAGTCCGGCCCCGGGCCGGGGCAGCCCCTGGCACCGGCTGCCTGGGGTGGGATGGGGCTGGGGCTTGGGAATTCTCCCTGCTGTCATGGGCAGAGCAGGAGCTTTGTTAGAGAAGCTCCTGTTCAGTCACAGGCTGCAGAAAGGACTCTGTCTTTCTAAATTCCTCAGAGTGCTGGCTGGGGGCTTGGGAATGTTCTCCCCACTCTGTAGCATGCTGGGTTTTGTGATTTACTGTCCCTGCACCCCTTTTCACCACCAGACCTGTCACTGGGGCCTGAGGGGCTGGATCATGTCCCTGTGACCAGCTCTGGGTCACACGCCCGCTGGTTATGAGGATTTTGTACCTCTGTGCTCGGTTTCCATCCACTTTCCTGGGCACCTGCGTGATGCTCCTCAGTATTTCTGCTGCTCTGGGGCTTGGAGCTGGAACCAAGCTCAGGGTTGCTTAGGACAATCTGTGCCAGGGCAGCGCGATGGCAACCAGCTGCTCCCTGTGCCCGTAGGGACTCTGAGATGGTGACAAGCAGAGACTTTTGCATGTTGTGTGTTTAATTTGGGGAAAAAGCCCTCGCAAGGCTCCTGCAGTGTGGTGCCAGAGGGTGACGTGACACGCTCTCTCCCCCAGGTCTGAGGAGACAAGCCGCTGTGGCCATCAGCCAGGAGCTGAGCAGACTCGCCTGCCGCAGCCCAGGACCCAGCACCTGGATCCACCAGGTGCGCAGGAGAAGCTCCTTGCTCAGTAAGTGATGCCTGAAGGGGTCTGTTCCTTCCTGCCCTGGGAAGACCGTCACAGGTTGGGACTCCAGAGTGGCTGGAGGAAAACCTGCCTGAGCGTGGCTGTGCTTCTGCTGGACCAAAGGCAGAGTGGGAACTGGGTTTAATCCCCATCTCCTGGTCACAGAGAAGGGTATTTGGTGTAGATAAAGCTCATCTGGCACATTATGCTGTTCTGCACTCACCCCTGCCTTTGTCTGACCCTGGCAGGCTCAAGGCTGGAGGAGAAGCCTTTCAGTGAGATGGAAATGTCTTACATCAAGCAAGGAGAGGAAGCTCTGCAGAAATCTCTCAGAATCCTTGAGGACCAGGACGACTGGAAGACAGAGACGGTGGCAGTGAGTGCTCTGCCCTGTGGTGCTGACTTGGAGCACTCCTGTGAGCAGCTCCAGTGGTAATTCTGCCATCCCATCTCCAGGGTAATGGAGACAAAGTGCTGAGCAAGGTGCTGCCGGACGTGGGGAAGGTGTTCCGGCTGGAGGTGGTGGTGGACCAGCCCCTGGACGTGGTGTATGGAGAGCTGGTGGACAACATGGAGCAGATGGGAGACTGGAACCCCAGCGTCAGAGAAGTCAGGGTAGGACATGTGTGTCACACGTCACAGTCAGCCTGCATTTTGTTCATTTTCCTGCTGCAGATGTAGAGGGTTTTTTGCAGTATCTGTGTTGCTGCTGCAGCAAGAGATGAGTCTGGAGCAGCTTCTGTGTGACTAATTCTGCAGGAAATGCACTTTCCTGCAAGGAGCAGCCAGTTCTGCTGTAAATTGGAGCTGATATGGAGGAGAAATAGCCTCAAGACACAAGGAATCAGGGAAGCAGTAAGGGAAATAGCTTTTCACTCAGGAATTGAAAACAGTTCTGCACCTGGGGGCAAGCAAGTATTTGGAATTATTGTCGCTGTAAACACCAAGTTTTGTATCTGAATACCCAGTAACCAAAGGCAGATTTTAGCTGTGCTTATAGGTAACCCTTCAAATGAAAGTTTTAATTCTAAACTGCAGATTCTGGAGAAGATTGGGAAGGACACGGTGATCACCCACGAGAAGGCGGCTGCGACCCCAGGGAACATTGTTGGGCCACGGGACTTTGTGAGCGTCCGATGCTCCAAGAGACGTGGCTCCACCTGTGTCCTGGCTGGAATGTCCACAACCTACAGAGCGATGCCTGAGCAGGAGGGGTTCATAAGGTAACACCCGCTCAATCCACTTAAAGGTGTGCAGGGAGGGAGATTCCCACAGGGAGGGATTTTACTATGGGCCCAGAGTCACGGGGTTTGTCTGGGCAGCAGGTGTTGCTGAGGGAACCCCAAATCCCAAAGTGCAGTTTTGAGGCTGAAAAGTCCAAGGTTGGATCTGACTTGGGCCTCTCTCCCCACCCCCAGGGCTGAGAACGGCCCCACCTGCATGGTCCTGCGCCCGCTGCCCGGCAGCCCCTCCCGGACCAGGCTCACCTGGCTGCTCAGCATCGACCTCAAGGTACCTGGGGCTGGGCTCAGGGGGGGGAGCCAGGGGCTGTGGGACAGGCAGGTTCTGCTAACAGGCTGCATCTGCTCCTCTTCAGGGATGGCTGCCGAAGACCATCATCAACCAGGTCCTGTCCCAGACACAGGTGGACTTCGCCAAGCACCTCCGGCAGCGCCTGGCCCAGCCAGTGCCGGTGACCTGCTGACCACCCAGTGCAGGGCTTTGTTCAGGGGCAAAGTAGGGAATCTTGTCACTTCAATTAGCCAAGGCCTTTAATAGCAGATTCCACTAATTAATACATGGTTTCAGTCAATAAATATAAAGGTTTATTTATTGAAGCTCATCATGTAAGTGGAGAACCAAAAATTTAATTCCTGCAGTTGCTTCACTGATCACGTGCTGGCCCAGTCAGCCAATTCCACCCTACCTAATTACTTTCAAAAAATAAATAAAGCTTTAATTAGTGCTGTCTACAATTAAAGGTCTGAGCTAATTAATTATTAGGGAGGTACCTGACTGAGAAAGTACATCCTCAGTGAGGCAAACACAGGCCTGACTGAACCTCAAATTTTATTCTCCCAAAACTCAAACACAGTGCTTACTTAACTAACAGTTTTGTTCCCTCTCCCCCTGAAAGCAGCTCTAATTTATTTTTTCCTGTACAGACACACAAGAAGTGTCAGATTATTTATTCACCCAAAGCTCTGCCATGATGATCATTGGCAGGAGGCTCCATGTAACTCCTGTGCACAGGAAATCTTCAGCTTAAAAGATCTCCTAGTGTAGCTACTTTAAATGTCACTTGTAAAAATTTACAAGACAAACAAGAATAAAAAGAAGAGTTAAAGCCTTTATTTTTAAACTGGTTTCCAGTTTGTGGGGAAAAAAATACAGTTTGGACAGAAGCCCAAATTTCATTCTTACATGCAGCCGTCTCGTTTGAACAGAGCTGTCCTGGCTGGGAGCTGTTGGTCACCATCAGCCAAACACCCCTGAGCACAGGGGTCACTGCACCTACACCTGGCAGGTCCAGCTACAATCTGACCTGTCCCAGCCCAGGAGAAGGTACTTCAACACCCCCTTCTCCCACAAGTGACACTTCTAACGGTATTGGGGCTCCAAGAGATGCTCCCAAGTAGCACAAAACACCCCAGAAGTGGCTCGCAGTGGCAGTGGAGAGGGCTGTGAACACACACACACAACACCTGCCAGCCAGGGCTGCATCTGCCTCAGCCTGTTGGCTCCGTGGCTGATCACTGAGAGAGAGATGGATGTTCCTCTGCAATAAATCCAGGGTCGGGGGTTTAGGGCTCCCAGGGTGGGCTCCTCCTGCCATCCACCTCTGTCTCCACGTGGTACAGGACATCAGCCAGTGTGTGCTCCACCACGGCCCCCCAGCCCATGTCACTCATCTGCAGAGGGAAGCACAGTTAGCTCCACAGCTGGACAAAGAGTGACCACCCACTCCAGGGCTGTTTCCCTCCTGAAAACAGTAGTGGCAGGGGAAAAATTTCAAGTGTTTCCTTAAACAATGCAGCCCTTTCACTGATAAATGAGGCCAACACAGGCAACTATCTGTCAAGAGGAACAAGATAGCATCTACTATTTAATTAAAATTTAATGGCTTAATGGGGTGATTTATTGTCCTTAAATATTTTTAAACATAATCCTTTTGGCTACACTATCCGGGTACTGAGACTGAAGAACAGGTACAGGTGTGGTATGAATCACACCAAAACACTTTTGATTTGAGGCTCTCAAATGGGGGGTGGGGGAAGCTTGAATTTTACTTACAGGATGGTAAGTGATGTCTCTGGGTGGATACTTGAAATATGGCCCAAAGTTTATAGAAACCTGTGGAAAACACGTTCTCATTAGATCTAAAAACCAGGAAAATTTCTTCAGCCCTCCATCGTTGTCCCTTCCTACTCCTGAGCTTACCCACACCCTGTGTGAGCCCACAGGGACAAACACTGCTGATGTTTCGTCAGCAATTTGATCATCTCGTTACACATATGAACAGCAACATCATTCCACAGTCACTAAAATAATTCCCATCTTTCCTTTTCACTTGGCACACTCCCAGAGTGCCCACACTTTGTGCATTATTGAAACTGATGGATTTAGGATTTCTCTTTCAAAGATCCCTCACTTACCGTGCAGCCTTTGTACAAAGAAATAGCAGGAAAATAAACCCCCTCAAAGATGTCCTTAAAGGCAACTCCTTGGCTGACACCATTCTTGAAGAATATGATCTGAAAAATGAAGGGGTTTTGCACTGATGGTGGCTGTCAGAACGCAGCAACCCTGACACAATTAATCCCTGCTCCCTTTCACTTGAGCCAGGCATGTGCTGAAGACAGCAACAACTCACCTGACTTCCAGGGGCTTGCTTTAAGCTCTTCTCTGCTTTGTCCACAAAATCCTTCTCTTCAAAGTACAAGTAGCTTTTGAATTTGATCAAAGCCTGAAATAGCAGCAAACAATGTCAGAAACAAGCCTGAAAAACTGTTACCTGTCACTTGCCCTGCTTGGGGACAGGCGTGCCAGAGTACCTGTGAGGAGTGATTCCCACAGCTCAAAGATTTGAGAGCCAGAAGGGGAAGATGAAAGGAGATGTGGGCAATCCATCCAGGAGTATTTTGCTTGAAATCAACACTTTGGACCTCTTCCCTATGAACCACAGAGGTACCCAGAGGCAGGATGGGAAGGACGCACAGGAAGGGGCACGAGTGAGGCCACAGCAACTTGTTTTCCATTTATCCACCTGCCAATGCTTAATCCAATGGTAAATTCACACCTCACCTTGTCTTTGTAGGTGTCAGGAAGGGATTTGGCCGTCTCAGTATCCTCTGGAAGGCTGATGTAAAACCCCAGGACATCACCCTGCCCATAGCCAGAGGAATAGTGTTTCCCTATGGACTGGTGAAACTTGGTTCCCTTTTTGCTGCGCCAGGAGTAACTGAACTTGTCATACCCCAGAGGGGCCTGGAGGTTCCCTGCAGAAACAAATGCTTCGTTGTGAACGCACAGAGTGTACCAGGAGCATGTACTACTAAGAAATACTTGGTGAAAGTATTTACCCAAGGGCTGTGACCAGCCTAATCTGGCAGCTGTGTCTGGAGGCATCTCATCCATGGAGATTTCGAAGTACCAGGCTCCTTTCCGCACACCGTGTGAGGCTCGCACCATGGAATAGCCCTTCTCGCCAATAACAGTCAGCCTGTCATCAGAGATCTTCAGCTGGGGAGCTGCAGGGGAGCACACGAGCAATTATTTGTGATTCTTAACATGGTGATGTCAAAAGGCAAGTGAACAAGCAGACGTGGATTTCAACTCTCCACCTCTGAGAGCAGTGACACCTGAAACATCACTGACTGGTAACAAGAGGCTACCGAGATGCCTCTGTAAGGAAACACAACTTGTGCAGATTAATAAGCTCTGTACCTCGGTCGTGCAGCGCCAGGAGGACTCGTTCATACAGGCAGGCCCTGTACAGATCCCCGGGAATCGGTTTTCCTGCCCAACAGTCCAGCTCCAGCTTTTCCGGGTCAGGTGCATGGGGGTCAGGCTCCGCCAGGATGTAGCGATACCCATCCTTGTTGAAGGGGTGTTCCAGAGGGTACCCATGGGGGGGCAGGCGCTGAGCCGAAAACAACGGGTCACTGGAACACAGAAACTCCATGCTGGCATCTCCCACGTGCTGTCATGGGTCACCCCAGGACAGCCCCTGCACAGCTGTCCCTGCGCTCAGGGGCTGCACACCTGTGTCTGTGTGAAACCAGCACACATTCACCTGCCCAGTGAGCACACTCATCCACTGCCTTTTAATATACAGATATACATATATATGTATATATGTGTATGTGTGTATATAAATATATATATATGTGTGTGTGTGCCTGTGTGTATATATATGTATATGTATGTGTATATATGTATTAATATATGTGTATATGTATATGTGTGTATCTGTGTATATGTGTATAGACTCATATACACATCCATTTATAGCCTGTGTGTATATATTTTTGTGTGTGTGTGTATATATATGTATATGTATGTGTATATGTGTGTATATGTATATGTGTATATCTGTGTATATGTGTATAGACACATATACACATCCATTTATAGCCTGTGTGTATATATATATGTGTGTATATATGTATACATATATATGTGTATATACACATATACACATCCACTTATAGCCTGTGTGTACATATTTTTGTGTGTGTGTATATATATATATGTATGTGTATATATGTGTGTATATGTATTAATATATGTGTATATGTATATGTGTGTATATATGTATACATATATATGTGTACAGACACATATACACATCCATTTATAGCCTGTGACTCATCAGTAACAGCCCAGAGCTCTGCAGTGACCCCCAGACACCCCCCAGGGCACAGAGCGCTGGGAGGCAGCTGAAGGCATCCCCAGTGCCGGTGTCCATCCCACGCCCATCCCTGCACCCTTGTGCCACTTCACTCCTCTCACCTCCGCGTTTTCTTGGCCGTTCCCGTGGTCCCTCCGTCCTGCTGCTTGCGCTTGGCTCCTCGGCCCTTGCCGCTGCCCCCTGCAGCTATTCCCCCTGGACACAAACCAGGCACGGTAAGGAGCTGCTGCTCAGGGAGCGCCCGCACGCACGGAATCTCCAGGGAGAGAGGGGCAGAAGCAGCCAAACCAAAATCAGCTCACAGGCTCAGGTGCCTTTGTCCACAGTTAATGTGAACCAGACTTTACTGTCAACGAGCACAGCAAAATCCACAACTTTCATGTGGCTTCTGGTCAGCTTTTGAGGTGTCTGAATTTGGAGCCAGAGAGAAAGAAGACTGAGCAGCAAAACAAGCTCAACTTGAGCTTTTAAGGTGAGAATTAAGAATATTTTCTGTCATCAGAAGATTTACAGGCAGCAGCACTGGGATCCATTCAGGGCCATTATTATTATTATTATTATTATTATTATTATTATTATTATTATTATTATTATTACCATCATTATCATTATTGATATTATTGTTGTTATTATTATTATTGTTATTATTATTATTACTATGTTTCATGGAGATTCCAGTCACAGCTCAAATCTATTTCTGCAGAAGCAGCAGAAACCCACCCTACAGCACAGCCACCATCTCAGTGACCCTGTGCTGGAGGAACACTGACACCAACCAGCAATAAGCACCTAATGTTCAATTTCCATCTACAAAATAAAATACATCGAAGTTGAGGAAAAATGAAAAGCAAGAGGTGTTTCTCTTCAGTACTACTCAAGTCAGTTCTGTGATTGAACAGCAAATCAGTTTGAACCCAGCACTCAGTTATAAAACTGTAGTACACGAAAAACCACGTCAAATTCAATCAAACTAATATCAGCATGTTCTAATAAATTAAATATATATGCATTTTAACATAATGCTATTTCCAATGATTTTGCTGCTGATTTTTAAGGAACACTATGGAAATTTCATGTACTGTAGATAAACACCTTCACGAACCACATTCGTGTGGCAGCTAAAAATCCAGTCAGCTCTTCCATTACCAGCATTCCCTTACAGCGTAAGGGATCCAAACCATCCAGGGAATGCCATATTCTGCACAAACATGACCAGATCCAGCTGCACTCACTGATTTCAGTGCAGACAAAACATTCAAGCACTCCAATTTGTCAACAATTACTTGCCCAAACCATTGCACTTGTAAATTTCAGACCAATTACTTAAGCATTAAAACTACAACATCAGGTCAATTGATACAGAATAAAAATAAACGTAAGTGTAAAATAAATAAAAACCTTTAAACCAGTCAAGTAGGGCAGAATATGGCAATTAAAAGCTTCTAACTACTAAAGATTAAAGAGTGGAATTGCTGGTTTGTATTGAAGTCCAACTGCAATCCCATCAGGGCACGTTTTCATTTTTAATTGACTTTGGCTTCTAAGAAAATCAAGCACAAAAAGCTTGGCAGACAGCAATACTTAAGTTTTAGAAGCTGAAAGGTAAATATTCACCTCCCAGAGAGGCTCCACCTGCAAGAACAGAAGTGGCACCACATGTTTGTCAGTCTCCCAGAAATTAAATAAAAAACAACCAGTGCATGACATGGAAACAACACAGCTGAGATACCTGTAACCTGCTTTAAAAAGTCCCAAATACCTGTCTGTACTGCTGGGATGTGTTGAATACAGATTATTAACACATAAACCCATTAGCAGTTCATTTACTGCAGTAAGGTCACCCTGAGTACTCTCAGCGAGAAGGCAAAGCTGATAGCACAGGAGTCATCCGCAGAAAGGAGCAGCAAAACACAAGCAGTGAGCACAAGGAATAATAGATATATACATATATACGAATTTATACTTTCTCCAGCTACTTTCAGCTCTCAGAGGGAGGGAAACTGGAAATGTAAATAACACAAGGACATAAATTAAAACCATTCTAGGAGCCAATTGACAAGCTCAGCTTTCAGCGAGCATCTCAATTTATCTGGTCACCAAAAAGAAAGAGCTGAACCTTCCCAAGAAGTCAAGTTAATCTCACTATAAAAAGGCACAATGAGACTGTTCTGAGCCTAAGCATAAGCTCAGTTCACACAGCAGTTTAACTGCACAGATGCCCAGAGGACTGGGAAATGCAGCTTAATCCCAAATACCCAAAGCCCTCCCTAGTAAAGAACTTACCATTTAAGCTTCCACTTGTGGACACGGCGTTGTTCTGTTTCTGGTTGTCATAGGCTGGACCAATATTGGCAAGATCCTGCAAGAGATCAAATAATCTGCATACAGCAGATTTGGTCAAAGGGACCACTCTGAGCCTGAGCAGGGCACTCCAGGGGCTGGAGCTCCCACCCATGGCTGGCACAACACAGGCTCGCAGCAGAGATTCGCCTCTTGACTGAGCAGAAGGTACCAGAGGGACCCGCCACGCCTCCTCTCAGCTGCCACCTTCCCCCTGTCTCTCATCACATACCTGGTCTAGAAGTCCAAATTTGGGGTAATCTTCCTCTGGGTCTTTACTGCCTGGGTCTGGATGCTCTTTCACCAGGAACACGTCTCTTTCTTTACACTAAAACAGCGAAGTTTTACGTACACAGGGTAAGATTGTAACAAATTCAAGTGCTTAAATCCCAGTATTTCCTATTAATATATGTTAGGTACATCAGCTGCCTAAGAAGCATCAGCATCTTCACCATCTAGCTCCAAGCCCAGCCCTCAGCACACACTAACGTCAGAAAACCAAAATTTGTGGGAATTCTTCCATGGATTTACCCTCAATTCTTACCATGGTTTTGACAATATTGTTGGGCCAAGTCATTTTCCCAGGCCTCTGCCGTGTTGTCATACACTCCCAATATTTATCAATAAAGGGGATAATATCCTGTAACAACAGAAAACATTTGTGTGAAATCCCCCTCACTGACACCATCACTGACGTGAGCCCGTGGCAGTTCTGTAACAGCCAAACCTTATCCTTGGAGAACATCGTCCTGGGGTGCTCGTCTTGTGTCCTTGACTGCCACGTGAGGTTGGCCAGGGCACTAAGGCACATTTCCTTGAGATCTGAAAAACAAAACACCCCAGGGCCACAATTACACTTGGCGGGAAGATCAGACACCCATGTACAGAGCCATCACCTCGAGTAACTGCAAAACTTCCTAAATTCTGTCCTGACTCAACCCTCACTGAACACATTGACATCACCTTCATAAATTAGTAGCAAAACGTTTTTAGAAGAAGCCACATGTGGTTGCTAATATGAGATGTTTGGTCATCTTCCACAAGTCTCAGCAGAGCCCTCCCATTGACTTCAGACAAAACCAAACTTCCAGGATGATGCTGCACAAAACATCTCCCAGTGTGCTTTTCCCAAACTCACTCGCTTGTTTCCTCAGGAAGTAGGTGTTCCCGCTGTGGTGGCACACATTGCAGTGGAAGCTGTAGTTGGTCATGAAGGGCAGACATGACCTGGGAAAAAAGCAGCTTTGTCAGGGCTGGGTATGCTGTAATTATTATATCAGGTTAAGGAACCCCAGAACCCTTGAGGTTGGAAGAGACTTCTGACCCCAAACTGCGCCAGATCCCCACCTTGTCCCCGGCCCAGGGCACTGAATGCTGCATCCAGTCCTTCCCTGGACACCGCCAAGGATGGGGACTCCACCACCTCCCTGGGCAGCCCTTTCCCATGCCTGGCCACCCTTTCCATGATGAAATTCTTCCTGATGTCCAACCTGAACCTCCCCTGACACAGCTTGAGGTCATTTCCTCTCCTCCTGTCCCTGTTCCCTGGGAGCAGAGCCTGACCCCCCTGGCTGTCCCCTCCTGTCAGGAGCTGTGCAGAGCCACAAGGTCCCCCCTGAGCCTCCTCTTCTCCAGGCTGAGCACCCCCAGCTCCCTCAGCTGCTCCTGGGGCTCCAGCCCCTTCCCCAGCTCAGTTCCCTTCCCTGGAGATGCTCCAGAGCTCCTCTTGCAGTGAAAGAAAACTAATTATTCTTTACTACACTGGGTTAAGAAACTAATTATTCCAGGTTAAAACCCAATTATTCCTTCCTCTCCTGAAACCACAAACATCTTACAGATTCAGGGGTATTTCATGGGGGTGCTTTCATCACAGGCAATGCTTTATTTACACAACACACCAGCTCCCAAGTGTTCAAGGACACAGACAGGGCCCTGGTCCTTGGGAACTCAAGACTCCCAACGCTCCACTTTTGTTACCAATGCCCCATGCTGGCCATGCCAACGTACGTGGTGTCGATGCCGAAGGTATCAGCTGTGAACCACTTGGTGCAGATCCCACACTGCAGCTCGATCTCGCCAAGCTGCCGTGTGTTCTCCTCGTCTCCCGAGCCCCCCTGGACATCCATGGCCTCGGTGCCATCCCCGGCAGCGTCCTGCAACCGGAGCGGAGCCAGGAATCAAACAGTGCCCGAGGCAGGCAGCACAGGGGCTTTGGGCAGGAATTTGCCGTTACAGGAGTTTAGAGTGAATAAATCCTTTCCCCTAATCCATGGCCGCGCTGCGAGCAGGCCGGAGCTGTTCTGTAAACTCAATTAGTGAGGATGAGCCACACGGGTGAAGATTTAACTTCCAAGACAATCCTTTAAGGAACCGATGCTGGCGCTAGGGGATGTTAACACCGTCTGGGCTGAACCAAACCCCTCCCCGCCCACAGCACCTACCAGGGGCTCCTTCCCGTTGGCCGACTCGGTCTCCAGGGCCGCGGTGACATCGACCATGGCGGCGTCGCCCCTGCCAGGGCAGAGAGGTCAGAGCGGAGCCCCCACCCCGGACCCCGCGCACCGGAGGGGCACAGCCTGGACCCGGGGCCCGGCGCCGCCTCGGGCGGCACATGCCGGGGACCCCGCGCCTCCGGTGTCGCTCGGGCCGAAGGATCCCCCGAGGGAGCGCCAGGAACCCCATCCCCGTTCCCATGGTAACGGGGCCAGATCGCGCTGAGCCCGTACGGCACGGGATGCGCGGGGTCCCTCGCGCCCGCCTAGGGAGGGACATACCCGGTCTCGGCGTCGGTGGCGGGCGGCTCTGGAGGGGCCGGGGGCTCCGGGGCCGGGGG
>VZTX01021458.1:0-10704 GCA_013400915.1 Pardalotus punctatus | reverse complement strand
CCAGGGTCAAACCTCGACAGTGATCCACCCTGCACAGCTTTGGTGGCTCTCCAAAGCCACCAGGAATGGCCCAGCCGTGTCAGCTCATGGTCCTGTTTGGGAGTTTCGGACATGCCAAATGTTTCCCCCGCTCCCCAGCACTTGTGGTTTGTTATTCTTGCATTACTGTGACACAAAGCCCATTTTCAAATGTCCCAAATACCCTAAATTTCAATACTTTACAGGCCCATGACACCTCTACAACCACCCCCATGCTACTTTTCTCACCCTATTTCTCCAGATTACATCCCAAATGTGTGCAATATGGAGACCCATGGAAGACGACTTTAATCCCAGCTCTAGCCATGGCTGAGGGAGAGGCAGAGCCAGCCAACATCAGCTGGCAGATCTGAGCTGTTCTTGATGTCACTTGGGTTTACCTCATCAGAAAATAACACCCCACTTAAGGAAAGATTGCTGTCCTCTACTTAATCTCTTTTTTGTCATTTTAGCATGAAAGCCAAATGCAGAAGAAAGCATTTAAACGTGCTGTTAAAGAAACTGCCTTCAATTTTTACTGCCACTCCTAGCCACCAAAGTGAAACAAAATGCCCAGGTCTGGTTTCATGTATATTTTTCATTTTTGCGACTCAATTGCAGCATCTTTTACAGTTTAACTTTTGTAACTCAATTGAAGCTTTTTTATTTTTTTTTTTCCATTTGAGTTAGAAGTGAAAAATTACTTCCAAGGGCACAAAAAGTCACAAGGGAAAGCTCGAAGGATTGGAAGGACAGTACCTTTAATTGAAGAACTTATCATCACAGTCCAGCTCCTGTTAAAGAGCAGATGAAAACACGGCTCTGTGTCACAGAGAGGAGATTTGGGTGCAGCCATCCCACCACCTTTCCCACAACCACCTTAATTCCATGTTCTGATAGTCCCCACACTGATGTCTCCATTTAGCTTCCAAAAGAGAGAAACGTTGCTAACTATTAATCATAAGGATAGGAATTCATTGACATTTCCAACACATTTTAAATAGAAACAGAATATGGAAACAGATTTCGCTGTCAGTTACAATCCTGGAGTTCAGAGTCAGTGAAACTACTGTCATCTATTTCAGCTTCAGCCCAAGCAGGAGCAGAAACTCATCCAAAATAACGTGTAAAGTGTTATTTCTGACATTCAATATCATCATAATTCACCTCCAATTTCAATCTAATTAATCCAGACTGGCACAAAACAAAAGAATGGGGCAACTACAGAGGTCATGTCAGAAGACAAAACCCATGACCCTCAACACTTATTATTGCTCGTTGTTACTGTTACCCATAAAAGGGCTTTTGTTCACTAAAGCTGTTAATAATCACACTAATGCACACAATCATATGAAGTAAAGGAGTTATTTAATTGCTTTTCCACCATTTACTGTATGTTGTCCTTCATTTGCTATCAACATTCTGTTGTTTGGAGCAGAAATCTGTGCCCTCTGATCCAGGATCAATCAATACAGAGGAGCTGTAGAGATCTGCTTCCATCAGTGTGGAAACAATTGGCTAAATGCAGTCAAATAAACAACTTTAGATTACAATTATTACTTAAACAGAGATAAGAGCTCTGTTTTCTTAGGCATTGAAGAAGCACATAACAGTCTCCCTCCTAAAAGCTCTATGACTGCAGTCAGGGAAGGACTATTTATTGACTTACCATTAATTTCTGATTTAACATGCGCCAAAAGACAGCAAATGTAAACCAATTTAAGAAAGTCCACAGAAGGCAACTGAATTAAGATCAGTACCTTCTGACTGAGTTAGCTGGGTTGGTTCAGCTTGAACACCCCGAGCTTTACCCTGCAAGGTGTCCCAGCAGCCAGCTCTGGAGCATGTTAAAATCAACTCAGACCTGCCTGAGATCCCTGAGTTCTCCATTTATTTGCAGGAACAATTATGGAAGCTCCAAGGACTGAGTTTCTTATCGTTTTGGATGCATTTTATCGTGGGATCACAGAAAGCCCAAGGTGGAAGGGACCCCAAAACATCACCTACTCCAGCTTTTGAGGGGCAGGGACCCTGCACGAGATTACCCAATGTCCTGTTCAATCTCACCTTGAAAATCCCCAGCGAGGAGGTGCCCTCTGTTTGATCCTCCCCAGAGATTGGAGATTTGCTCCCTAGAAATTACCAGAGCCCAGCCTACAACGAGAAGATTCAGCGAGGAACCCCTGCAGTCCCTCTGGCCAGGCATGCCTTTTTTTGGGATCATGAAGTCAGAAAAAACTTTGGGGATCTGATTTTTTCTATCCAGAAAACGAAGTTTGAGAGCAATCCAAAGGTGAGGGACGCACCTTGAGCCAGCGCTGGGAAGGTGTGTTTGGGTTCAAATCCCAGGTGAGCACCCAGCCGTCCTTGGTCTGGCACTTCTGTTGTTGTTTTCTCTGCATTTTGGAGCTGCTCAGCTCTGCCTGAAAACACAATGTGTTGGGTTGCAGCCATGATTTTATGTGCCTGGTCATGGGATTTCATTTTTTTTGTGCAGAGCAGACTCTTTCTGGCAGAAGACAATGAGAGAAACCCACTTTGAATAACCAAGAGCGCAGCCATCCAGGATTGCATTCAAATGCTGCCTGCAGGTGAGGAAAAGGAGAAGGGATTGGGACTGGTCACTCCATTGATGTCTAGGCACTGGGATTTTCCAGGGGCAGGCACACAATCCCACCTTGGTGGAATTCAAACAGGCCTTGAATATAAAGCAAGAGTCACCTGATTTTGTCAAAGAGTGAGGAAAACCTACCTAAATCATCTTGTTTCAAAGTGCCTGCTTCTTTCCCCAGGGTGAATGTGAAATAGAAACCGGGGTGTTTATGGGATTAAGTAGCACCCCACTGGCATTTTAAAGAGTACCCCACTGTGATGTGACCTAAGCCGGGCTGGGGGAGAACCACCCCTTCCATTTCCTGGGGAAAACGCTTATTTTGGGGGGTGTGGGGCTGAGTGCCCCCCAGAGCCGCGGTGATGAGGTTGGAAGTGGTGGCACCACAGGGAAAAGTCGTTCTCACCCAGATTCGGTGGCTGCCAAAAACCTCCCAAATCCCACCCGTCTCAGATAATGAGCTCTGGAAAAGGAGGGTTTTTAATATCAACTTCCTTCCTGGCAAAGCTGCTCAGGCTGATGTCTCACTTCCCTGATTTCCCACTGGTTCCTCTGAGCATCACCATGACATTAATCTCACACCCTGAATAAATTCCTACCGGTCCCTGGAGGTTTTCCCACTCTCCTATGGGAAGCCCTTTCCGTCCAAGGACATACAGTTTCTTATTGACCAGGGGGTTTACTTGAGAATTTAAATATTCTTGCAACATACTCAATTAGCTTTGAAACAGTCATTTTACTTCTCTTTTTTTTTGTAACAGTGACAAACTACTTCCTGAGCAAAACAATGAGATGTCAGCATATTCACAATATTTCAACATTATGTGCGAATCCGTTTGTATCCACAATGATGCTTCTAGAGAAAAAAAATAGTAGGGCAGCATAATGCCAAGGCTACTTTGATTTATTTTTTGGTTTTTCCTCTTTTTTCTTTCTTCTTTTTTCTTTTTTTTTCTTTCTTCTTTTTTCTTTTTTTCTTTGTCTCTTTTTTTCTTTTTTTTTCTTCTTTTTAATTTTTTTTCCCGTTCAAAATATTCCACAGCATAGCCTGCCTAAGTCTTGATCATTCAGAAATGAGACCAATTTGTTTCTCAAGATGGGCGGTCAAAATAAACAAAGATAATATCCATCAGTTCTAAAAAGCATTGCCCATCATCTGGGAGGAGAACAACCTCATCAGAGCTCAGGATGTAAGCATTGCCTTTTCTCTGTCCCAAACTCTTATCACCTCCCAGTTATTGCCCCAGAGCTTAAATGCAGGAGACAGATTTATTTTCCCCAAAGTTTAGGAGTTATCCATATCCTCCAATTATCTTCTGATTGGCTGGTTATATTAAAACATGAAAAGGCATCATGAAAATATATTAAAACCTGTGTTTTTCTACTTGGTACCTTAACTTGCACAAAAGGAACAAATCTAACTAACCAACCCACTAGGAAATTGGGCCCATGAGTCAAGAAGAATTACCCTCTTTTGAAGAGCTCCATTTGGGAAAACCTTTCCAGAGATTCTTTTAAAAAAACATGTTTGGGAGAAGGTAATCATGAAAGGAAGAAAGAAGACTCAGCCCAACAATAGGATCTGGATAATTCCCACAAAAGTTATTACTGATCTTTGCTTCCAGGAAAAAAAAATTCCCTCTGGATAAATTCAGCTTTCTGGAAAAGGATTTAAACTTAACACTTCCATTTTACTGGTGTTTTGCTTTCCAGAAGAGATAAAAGATAATGACTGACTGAACGGCATGAAATCTTCTTGCTTATCCACACCTCTGGAAAATATGCTGGGCTCCACTTCCTTCCCTTCCCACATTTTCACCCTGACATAATCTTTCCCATGTGTTCAACAAAAAAAAAATAAATAAAAAATGAAGGTTTCTTTGCATCTGGAGAACAATCAAATACTCTCATGCCCTGATGATGTAAGAGCCAATTTGTGTCCAAGGAACTTCTACTGGAATTTAGGAGCAGCTTTTCCTCGCTGAGCATCACCTTGGTAGTTAAAATATCCATTTCTGAGGGACTTGGAATCAGAGGAAATGCAAGCACATCTGAAAAAAAAGATGCTAAAACTTGTATATTTTTACACTGGGTTCAACATTCTTGCAATCCCCCTCTCTGAAATGCAGGAGACAGAAAGGTTGAGAAGGAATGGCCTCATATCCGTAAAAGCAGGGCAAATCTATCACAACAAAGGGCCACGGTCACCACTTTCAAGAGGAATTTCGTTGCCTTTCCCATGCAAGCCAAGGTTCTTCATCTTCCATTGATGGAAAAGCCTGTCTTGGGGCTGCGGGAGCACTGTGATTCACCCTCGGGGAACATGGGATGCTGAAATGGTCTGGTTTTATCCTAATTTAGAGGACGTGAAATGCAAGAAAAAGTGTTCACAGGGCAGGAATGATCCAGCGCTCTTTGTTTCTGTTTTCCCCAGGCTCCCTGCTCAGAGCTAGGGGCAGGTTTCTAAATGTCTCAGTCTGCAGCCATCTTAGAAACCCCAATTTGTGACAAAATCCTTTAAAGGAAACAGCGTGCGGGAAGGTTGGCACCATCCGGCGTTGCTCCATCCACGGCTCCAAGAGCCTTCCCAAAAATCTGACTCCAATTTCCAGGGTGCTGAATGGTGACAATGTACCAGCAGCTTCACAAGCTTTTTATTTTCCGTCAGGAGCCCGCTTGCCGTGGCTCTTGGCCGGGAATGAAACCCGCGCATCTCGCTCATTGTTGCCGGGCTGCTCCCCGCTCGCCCGGCGCAGCGAGCTATTGTTCCGCAGGGGCACAAACTCAAACCACATTGCAAACCAACACCACATGGCTTTGTTCAGAGCCCTCGGCTCCGGCAGGAGCAGCAGAGTGACCTGCCCCGGCTATCTCCGCCGGCAGGTACCGCCCGCTGTCCCCGAGCCGGGGCATCACCGTGCGCCTGGTTTATCGGGGATTTCTGGAGATACTGCAGCTGGCGCTGCCGGCGCTGCGGGATGCTCTGAGGCTTTCCGAGCGCTGGTTGAAGCAGCATTGTCCTGCCGAGCTCTGCCAGCAAACACTCCCCTCCTTGCCGCCCTCAAACGCAGGCTGCGGATGCCCTCTGCTGCTCCGCCGCTGTCACTGGAGAGGTTCTCGCTGTTCCTGCAGAGATCCTGCAACGATTAACCTGCTAGGTATCACTTGCACGCCTAAAAACCGCGTGCGTCCTGTCAACGAGCTTTTGCAAATATTTTGCGGCTCGAGAATCTATTAACGGGAAAGGGAAACTGCTCATCGCGGTGTAAATTGTGGGTTTGTTGTTGTGGGAAGGTGACGTGCTGTGCTGGATTTCAGAAGTTCCTAAGGTATCATGGAAGGCATTATAATAAAAATACCACTTGCTAAATGCTCTAATTCTGCCGGAGGTTACAGACTGGGTTGGGAGCAGTGAAGAGCCAGGTCATTGCTGTGACAGTGAGAAGGAAAGCACAGCAGCCAGGGGACCCTCAGCCAGAGGAGCCACCTGCTCTGACCCCAAACAAGGACAGCAGCGGGGTGAGAGTGTGAAAAAATTGAATTTCTGCCTTCTCTGTGCGTGAGCACAGAGCATGAGGACAGCATCGCCCTGCAGCAGCGGGGGAGGTTGGCTCTGCGGGGTGGTCCCACAGCACTGCCCCCCTTTGCAGTTCGAGCAGTGCTCCAAAATCTGGGGACAGACATGCTGTTTCCATTAGAAGAAGTAATTGATGAAGAAATCAGATACTTGTCTGATGCACTCCTATTTTTCTGCAGTGAATGTACAAAGCCCTATTTCCCTTCCCCCATTGTGTTCGAACAGCAGGAGACGAGACTTTTCCGTTCGAAACTCCAAAACTTTTCCCAGCTAGGACCCTTCCTGAAGATTGTTTCTTACCCTTTCCCTTATGGATGCTTTGCAAATGTGCTTTGGCTGTCTGTGGCCTCTCTCTCTCTGGCTCTTCCACCACATTGCTCTCAACGCTGTGTCCCACACGGCTGGGTGGGAAAATTCCCAGGTCTGTGCTTCTGCCCCTGCCCTGGGTGCAGGCAGCGCTGCCTGGCTCCTGACCAGCCCCACACCTGCCCTGCACCCTTTTCCCACCAGCTGGATGGAAAACAGCTCCTTCAGGGCCTTTCTTCTCTTTCCCCTTTTTTCTCTTTCCCCTTTCTTCTCTTTCTCTCTCCACCTCCTCGTGCGGGATCTCCCTCCAGCCATGGGACCGCGTTCCTACAGGATGCCTGAAGAAGCATTTTCTGTCACTGCTTGGCCCTTGAAATATAGATTTCCTCTTGTTAGCAGGTACTAAATTAAAAGGCAATAACCAGGTGGAGAAAGCAACATGGGGAGATGATTTCTCCCTCCAGGTATAAAGAAATCTTCCACTGGAGGGGGGGAAGAAAAATACAAACCTTAAAACAAAGCAGAACAAATAAACCTTCCCTCACTTCTGCACAGTACACACAGCTGTAACTTCAGTGCTTTCTGGAGAAGGTCATGGAGTCCATCTCCTAATGGGTTTCCTGCCTGGGGGTATTCACAGGGAGAGCACATTTGATGGACAAGGGCCATCACGGGTGAAAACAATTTGACAGCACAGAAGATGAAAGCAGAGGGTGACCAGAGCAGTGTCCTTTGAGGACACGTCACAGAAACAGCTCGGACACCTCACCCTTCTGGCAACGGCTTCTGGACAAAGAAAGATGCTCAAGAAATGCATTTGACAAGGGCTGTCATGAAAACTGCAGCTCTGAGAAGAGAACAGGGGAGGGACGGGGGGAAGGAGGAAGGAGCAGGCACACGTGGAGCCATGCCTGTGTCATAAGGAAGATTTCAGCTGAGGAGACATTTTACAGGTAAATAAAAAGCAGATCTACAAGGAAACTGGTAAAATACACTTAGATTGAGGAAAGCAATTGATCAAGCTTTTATCAGTAAAGACATGATAAAACTCACTTTTATTATTATCCTTCATATTGCAAAATGTGTGTATTAAGAGCTGGTGGAAGAGGCCACCTGGAAAAAATGCACAAAGGGGGATTTTTGTCCCTCAGAGCGCAGGAGTTGCACACTCTGACCATCCCACACTGGCTGTTAATATTCACATTGCCTGCCTCTTCAGCTGCCAGTCACCTGAAATCACTCTGCTCACCTCTTTCATCCGTGCCCCTGCACCTCCCTCTCCTGCTGTGACACAAGCAGCTCCATCGGCAGCACTGCAAGTTGCACTGAGTGTCAGAACTCCACTGGGAAACGACAGTCCCTGACTGTTCCCCAATCCCAGCTGCCTGCTGAAGGCACAGGCCATTGTTTCTGTCAAAAAGATGTTTTAAAGCCTCCTTCAAGAAGCCCCCATCACACAGCCATGCCCTATCCCTGGCCACGTACAGTGCAGGGATGGACACAGGAGCAGCTCAGCTGCAGTGTGGAGAACTTACCCAGGAAAATTCTGGTTTTAAACCCCATTAAGCTGCCAACCAAGCCACAGCCAGGTGTAGAGCTTGCCTGCCTGAGCGTGCTTTGATGCCACCCAAATTTTAGCTGGGAATGCCAGCTCTTGGCTTTGCTCCTCCAGCTCCAGCCCAGTGGGAAGCAGTGAAAACCACATTGTCCAAGGAGATGTCACTGCCACTCTCCCCTTGGCACACACTTCCAGTCCTTTTCTGTCATTGTTTTCAGAATGGTTGGGTTTGGGTTTGGGTTTTTTCCCGTGCAATAAACTCCCGCAGCTGGCAGTTTATTTGCCTTTCTCATGTTTCCCCCCACAGTACAGGCATTGTTTTGCCCTTCCTCTCAAGCCACTCTGTTTCTCATTAGCCTGTGTTTGTCTCCTGTTTCATACGTGACAACTAAACTCCATTATTATTACACTTTCAGCTTTCATCATCAATTCTTTTCTGCTTTGCTGCTGCGGAAGATGCCATGGGGACAGTGTGAGGATCACCATCCCCACAGCCTGCGTGGTGTGGGTGCATCACCTCCAGCCTGCCACAGCCAGGAGGCACAGACGTCCGAATCCAGGTTGTATTTTCCATCTCACGTGTGTACTGAACAATTTAATCATCAATTTCTTCCCTATCCACTCTTCTTCCCAAAAGAGAGCAATTTCTGTCATGCCGGCCTGATTAGAAAACTGAAATCATTCAGTTTTTAGGAAATTTTAAATCTTCATGTTTTCTGGTGCTTTTGAGATGTGGAAAAAGCTGTGCAAGGAATTGATTAGGGAAAAAAAACCCAAAATGTGTAAAATGGCTGTTCTCTCTGGGGTTTGGTTTTTCTTTGTAAATACATGCCCCCATGTTTACAGAATCATCAGGACTGGAAGGGACCTTCAGGATCATCCAGTGCCACCATGGCCAGCATCACCACAACCACCCCAGAACCTGTCCCCAAGTGCCACATCTGCACACCTCTGCAGACAGTGACAAACGGGCAACTTGTTCCAATGCCTGACCGCTCTTTCCGTTAAAAAAACTAATTCCTAATATCTAATCTGACCCTGCCGTGGTGCACCTGATTCTCACCTGACTAAAGAGGAATGTCCTTGTGGAATTGTGGAGCCCGGGCCCCATGGGATGTCAGAGCAAGGGACCAAAGGCTCACAGCCTGAAAAACCCAAAGGGATGCAGTGAATTTCAGCTGGAACCTCTTTGTACATCCCGAGGATGGGAAAACCCTTGGACTTCCACATTAAGTACAGAAAGAGATACCCACAGCAAACCGAGAAATGACCCCACCAAAACACCAGCGAGTCCTGGATGCATTTCAGCTCAGGCTCCTTGGGTAGCCCTGGATCTTGAGAGCAGCCAGAAGCCAAATTTGGGGGCAAAGGGAAAGCGGAGGTGGCTGTGCCACCGCTGTGAGCCGTCCTCCAGCGAGGTGCCCCAAGCACATCCCCAGTGGGCACCGTGGGCACCACCCAAACCACGCTGGGCTTTGGTCTCTGGAGAAAAAAAGCTCCTTGTGGAGAGTCCTAGGTGGGCACAGGTATTTCTGTTTGAAGGCAGGCTCTTAATTAAATGCTCAGTGAGGAAACAGCCGCATTTGCCGCACTGTCCCGTGTAGAGCTCGCTCTTGGAAAGCATTTACGGCTGGAAACACAAAAATAGTTTCAGCTCAATGATTTCTTTGTACCTTGTGAAGTTAATAACTGCAAGTTAGTAAAGGCTAACTCAATTTTCCTTCAAACGAGAGCGTCAGGTCTGGTTTTAATCATTAGTTCAGTCTAGACCAGGAATATTGTCTAATTAGAACCCGGATGCAGACAGCGCCGGGGTCGCGCTCGCAGGTGAACTTGGAACCACAATTTCCGCTCCTCTCCCTCCCCCAATGTTTAACCAGTCTGAGACGAAGGTTTCATTGTGAAATTATAAATCCCTCAGCCATGCCATGCCAAAATTAAGCCAGCAAGGCTGGTTTACAGGTTTGCGATCACAATCCTTTTCATCCGCCCGTGCAGAGAGGGACTGAGGGAGCGAGCTGCTTTTGCCTTGTGTTTGACTGTGAGCCACTGACCACGGCTAGTTTTCACTGCATTTCTCTGAATCAAACACCCAAAGCCATTTTTCAGGACAGAATTACTCAGAATGGAGAGAAGGATGGTGTTAGCAACACGGGTGTGCATAAGAATTTGGTTTATGAAAATTTAGTTTATAAAAATTTGCTGCCTTCGCTTGGGTGCAGAGCCCAGCCCAGCCCAACACTCGGGGCACACACACCGTTAACTTCACTGTGGTCCAACTGA
Organism: Pardalotus punctatus; assembly: GCA_013400915.1. Taxonomy (NCBI): domain Eukaryota; kingdom Metazoa; phylum Chordata; class Aves; order Passeriformes; family Pardalotidae; genus Pardalotus; species Pardalotus punctatus. The sequence continues at coordinate 351 of VZTX01021458.1, read as the reverse complement.
ATGTGAATTTAAACCCAAAAATCATAATATTTTTTCCCCACCATCATTTCTACTTCATAAAATTACCAGTGAAAGAAGAGGGAGTCTGCACCTGTCCACTCTTTCACAGCGATAAATGTGTGAAATGATAAATGCTTTGCCCACCTTTCTTCTTCTTTTATTATAAAATAAACATGATATATTATATTATATTATGTAAAATAAAGATTATATATCTGAAATTACATATGCCAAAAATTGCATTTTCTGTAACTATGAGCAAACTGAGGGGACCTTATATTTTGTTGTCCAAAGCAAATATCTATTTTTCCAATGGTCATCAGACATTCCTAATTTTAAAAAAGAAAAAAA
>VZTX01021453.1:2427-14090 GCA_013400915.1 Pardalotus punctatus | reverse complement strand
TTGGTGTGACCCACTGCCACACACTCGCACAAAGCCCCGGTGCCACCTCCCCTCTGCCGTGCACCAGCTCTGGTCTCCTGGCTGCTCTGATCTCTGTCTGGCCAGGTCATGCTGATTGTGAGGCAGGAAAGGCAAAGTCACTTGGATTTGAGGCTTTAAGGAGAGTTTTTAGCCAGTTGTGGCTGCCTTGTCTCCTGCCCTCCCCGGAGTGAAGGCTGGATGGGAAAGCGTGGCTCTCAGGGATGTATTTATGGCTGCAGTGTGGAATGGCCAAGGAGTGCTTCCAGAGGGTTTCCCTGCTGTGGGAAGTGGTGAACTTGTTGCTCTGGGGTGGCTGAGCTCCGTTCTCAGGCCTGGGGACCACGGGGACAGAGATGCTGCTGGGACAGGTTCAGCTCCTTGTGGTCTGCTGGGTCCCAGCCCTTCCTGCTCCTGGCTGCTGGGATCTCCTTGTCCTTCCCAGCTCCACCAGGTGTGATTTGCCTGCTTTTAGAATTTGTGTGAATGGTGCCTGAGTGACTGGCAAGTCTGCAAAGCAGAGGGGAAAATGTAGAGCCAACCCTGGCAGCGTGTCAGGGGGGATAAATTACTCTGAAAAATGGAACTTCATGGCCTTAGACTATAAAACTTGAGAAGCTGATAATGGAGGGAAGGCAGTAATGAAGGAGAGTATTCTCTCAAAAAAACAAAGAAGATTCTTAAAAGAGGCAAGTAAGGTGTTTTTTGAGGCCTGGAGAATTTTCAGCCAGGGGAAGACCTGGTGGATGTGGCTGCCATCAGTGAGAGCCAAGGGAAAAGAAAAGGGAGGGAGCCAGTGTGACTGCTGCTGTCATCATGTGCAGGAGCTCCAGCTCGGGGGGATCTCCTCAGGAACCAGGGGTTGTGTGCCAGCCCCTTGGAAAACCCAGCCAGGGAGAAAGGAGCCTGTTTGTATGGCAAGGAGCTGAGCTGGGATGGGGGCATGAGATGGGGCCTTAATCTGAATCCAAGGTGCCTGGAGCAAGGAGCAGCCAGAGGGGGAATTTGGTGGCAAACAGCAGGACAGGCTGGATCAGCCACAGCTCCATGCAGACACACGAGCAGGGCTGTACTCATGAGCAGGTTCCTTCCCTTGTCAAGATATTAAAAACCTGTTAAGCTTCAGACAGCTGATTTTTCTGCAGGGGTCTCTCAGCACTCAGTAGGACAGCTGAGTTGTCCTCTCTTGGCTCTCACTGTAACTCACAAGGATAAGGAGCAAGTTGTGTCATTCCCACGCGTGGAACAGCTGTACCATCTGTGTTCCAGGGAGCAGCCCCCTGGGAAGGGGCTCTGGGAGGGGGCCCTGCACACAGGGGACTGTTGGTGGTGTCAGTCAGTTGAAGGGACCGCTGTGCCAGGCAGGGAAAGGTGCATTCCTGGAGCTCCCAGCCTCATCCATCCCTTCTGCCTTGGCTTCTGGTCCCTGAACAAAGGGGCCCCTGTGCACCGAGAGCAGGCAGTGCATCCACTGAGGGATGGATGTGGCCAGGAGCTCAGGGGAGGGACTGAGAATTGAAATAATCACATCTCTTTTTTTATTAAATTATTTATTCTTTAAATGCTTCAACTAAAAGCCCTTTGGATTTGGGAAGATGGAAAATCTAGTTCAAGAGCCAACACCCAAACCTGGAAGCTCTAAGAGAGTTCCTGTTTGCAGGGATGACAGGAGCAGGGCTGGGAGACCCTGGCAGTGCCAGCTTTGGAGGAGCTGGATCAGGAATCCATGTGCCAGAGGAAAGATATTCCAGGGGCTCAATAAGAGGCTTGGAGCAGGAGGAGCACGTTCAGCTCCCCAAAGGCGCTTCCAAAGGCCGGCTGGAGGGAAGAGCGTGGAGCTGGGAAGCTGGAGCTGGCAGGGCAGGATGCTGAGTAGCAAATACAGGGCTGGGGGGTCAGGCTGTGGCTCTGCCCCGAGCCTGTGTGGGAGCAGCACACCGTTCCTAATTGGAACTGGCAGCAGCAGGAATTCCTGCCGGGATGAGCCTTTGTGGGGCTGCAGCTCTGGGTTCCCAGGAGCATCTCTGGGAGGATCTCAAGGGGCGTTTCCACCGTTTCCAGAGCCGTGCCCGGAAAGGTTGGTGAGCTTCTGGCAGCTGAGTGTCAGTTTGGGAATTTCCTGAGAGGAAAGCAAACATCCAGCCCCTCTCCAGATGAAGGATGTGAGTGTTGTATCTTAAAGGGTCACAGCCGAGGGAGAGAACTGCACATCAGCGTCCAAACCAGATCCGAGGAGCGATCCCACGTGCAGGCTGTGCTGCTCATTCCCTGCTCCCACCGATCGGGCTCTCAGAGGTCCCTCTGGATCTGGCCGTGCTCCGGTGTCACCTCTGTGCCTGCCGTGCCCGGGAGCCGCTCGGAGCCACCACTGGCCAGCACGGGGTGGCTCGGGATGGATCTCAGAGAGCCAGGCTGGCTGCCCCGGTGCCGGGATCCCGCTGGCTCCGTGGGGCATCCCAAGGTGTTGGACATCCGCTAACGTAACCCCCGGTTTGCTTTGTGTGCAGGCATTTTCCCCCTTCTGTAGGATCTGCATTGCAGATGGCTTTTGCTACGCAAAAGGAAAGCTTCCCTTGCCCAGGGATAATTCCAGAAGCCAAAGCCTGCATTCTCTTACACTCCCAATCCCGTGGTTATTTCTGGGGCTGTTCGTGGGCATCCTCGGCGCTCTCTGTCCCACCTGGGTGCAGGAGATGCAGCGTGTTTGCAGCAGGCCGCTGCTGCCACCTGAGCACCCTCCCTCAGTGGGGGTGTCCGGGCCCAATTGAATATTCCAGGCGTTTGCTTTTTAAAAGGAAAGCCTTGCCCAAGGCTCGGCAGATGGAAGCAGAGCTCGTGTGCACGTTTGACTAAACTCGGTGAGTATCTGGCACCGCTCTGAGCACTTCCTACGTTCCCCTCGGATCTGCTGATCCCTGGATTCGTGCAGCACTGCTGCAGTGGAGACCTTCCCGCTGCTCCTGCCTGTTCCTAACCCTGGCTAAACCAGCATCCCCAGGGACACAGCTCCTGTGATGGCTGAAGGTAGGACAGATGCCTCTTTTTGTACAGCTGGTGTGCAGGGAATCAGGGAATGGGGGCTGCCGTGAATGGGAAATCAAGATTGATTCATGAGCAAGAATAAAACCCAAATTGCTCTCATTATGTCTTCTGCATTTTTTTTTTCTGCCTTTGCATCTTGCTCTGCTCTGGCAGATCCATATGGATGTGCTATGCATACTGCTGGTGGGGATAAGGACTTTAGGAAGATGAGTGTTAATTCTGCCCCTGAAAGGAGTGGAGATTTAAATGTCTCTTTAAAATTTATATGGATACTTGGAAAAAATATAATCCCTGTGCTGTTCTTTGGAGCTCAGAGTTATGCTCATCCCTGGGGTGCAGGAGGATGTTTGTAGCACCAGGATTGTGCTTGTCAAGTTTGGGGTCCACGTGCTTGTCTGTGCCCCCTTCTGCCAGGGACAGGAGCAGCCAAGACTTTCTTGGAATGAATTTGGATTTTTTCCCGTGAAATAGTGGTGCTTAGAGGCTCATACTGGAAACCACAGGGCCTGCCCGTGAAAATGTGTGAGGGTTTCACTGGGGTTGTTTTCCCTGGAGAAAAGCAGGGTCAGGAGGGATCTTCTGTCTCACCACAACTCCCTGACAGGAGGGTGGAGCCGTGGGGGGGTCAGGCCCTGCTGCCAGGGAGGAAGGGACAGGACAGGAGCACATAGTCTTAAGTGTGCCAGGGGACTTTTGGGTTGGATATCAGGAGGAATTTCTTCGCAGAAAGGGTGATCAGATATTGGGATGGGCTGCCCGTGTGGGTGGTGGAGTTACCCTTGTGGGAGGTGTCCAAGGTGTGCCTTGTCACATGGCCCTCAGTGACAAGGTGAGGGTCAGTCACAGGTTGGACTTGATGATCTCAGAGCTCTTTCCAACCTCAGTGGTTCTGGGATTCTGTTGAGTCTCTGTAACTCCCCGCTGGCAGGGGATGGGGAATTCGGAGCGTGTGGGATGGAGCTGAGCTGCTTTGGGGCTGCTCTGTGGTCACAGGGACCTGGGGTCTCCCTCCCTCTCCGGGCAGGAGGGTTGGGGGTGTCCAGGGTGCAGAGACCCCTCGGGGAGGGGCTGATCTCAGGGTGTGAGGGCTGAGCCTGGGGTGAAGGGCCCCTGCATGGAGGTGCAAACAGCAGGAGAACTGAGCAGGGTGAGTCCAGCCCAGGACTGTCCTGGGGAGAGCAGGGCACAGGACACAGCCCCGGGGTGGGGGCGCTGGGGTCAGTGTTCCTTCCCTCCAGCCCCGTGTCCTTGGAGAAGAAAAATCCCTCTTCTGCTCCCAGGAGCCCCAAAATGCTCCTGTGTGTGTGCAGAACTTTCTCTCCAGCTGGGCAGCCTCCAGGATCCAGCAAATCCTGGCTGCAGAGCTCTTCCCCATGGCAGTGTGAGCAGGGAGGTTTGGATGAGCAGGGGAAGGTTTTGATTCCCCTTGGAAGCGCGAGCAGTCGCTGGGAGCGAGGAGCTGTGGAACAGCTGGGAGCAGAACCACAGATCCCATTGTTCTGGAGCTCTTTTAAGTCACTATTTCTGCTATAATACAGACATAGCCTCATTTAGGTTGGAAAGTCCTTTAAAATCATTGAATCCAACCATTAATGGACTGGATTTAATAATAGTATTCCAGGGAAAGGACTCGGATGCTGATGGGGAGGGCACTTCTGGCTCACCAGAGCATTTTTTTAACTCGCATTTCTCTTTTGATTTCCATAAACACTTGTTTGTATTGAATTTCATCATCTGGCAGCTGGGTGAGGGGTGACACGGGGGGAGAGGCTGCTCTGCTCCGGGTGCACCATGGCTGAGAGGGAGCTGTGCTTCCCAAAAGCAGCCTGGCAGATGACATACTGCATTGACCTACTTTCGGGAGAGGCGCAGAAGTGTTGGAAAAGCTGTGTCCGTAGGCAGCTCCGGGATGAGAACAGCAAGGAATCGCTCAAACGCGCTGCCGGAAAACTCTGCGGCCCTGGGAGGGACAGGGAATGGGGGATTGGCATGGGAACTCGCCCCCTTTGAGAATTCCTTCTTTGGGAATCTCTTCCCCTTTGAGAATTCCTTCTTTGGAGCATCTGCCAGGGAAATCTGGCTGTGTCCAGTCACCATCGTGGAGAGTAACAGGTTCAAAATACACCCTCTGTCCAAGGGGATTCCGGTGCAAAGTTGGGGTTAAACCTGGGGTCAAACCCCTCGAGCATCACTTGGTTCACCATTCCTTGGGATGAGCAAAACATTGCTGTGGAGCCAGATCTCCTGGAAATCAGAGCTAATTACAGAGTGGAGAGACTTCTATGTGTCCTGAAGTGGAGGAGACCTGTGGTGGCTTTTTGACCCTCAGACCATAACCCAGCCTGGTAAAGACAAATCCAATGCCCAAAAGAAAGCAAATTTTTCTGGCAAAGGAGGTTAAAACCCACTGCAGGGATTACCTGTTTTCCCAGGAAGATGAAAATAGGGAGCAGTGTTTTATTGGAGCTTGGAGCAGTTCTCAGCACGCTCTTCTACGGAGATGATGACTACAGAAAAAACAAAGGCAGGTTCTGTTAAATAACAACATTCCTCTACATCCCTCTGCAGTCTCGGTGTTTCTCCAGTGCAGGATTCCCTTTCTGGGCCGGGAGTGTGCTGTTTTCCTCCACATCTGCTGCTGGGAATGCTTTTGGGAGCCACGCTTGCCTGTGGTTTGGGGAGTGCGTGGGAGGAGGCTGGGCTGGGCTGGGCTGGTGGCTCCCCGTGGGTTTCGGTCCTGCCTGTTCCGCTGGCTCAGGTTGGGATGTTGGTCCAGAGTGAGGGATGGGTAATGCTCGGGAAGGTGGGGAATGTCTCCTTTCTCCCCATCAGGAGATCCCTGCCCCAGCTTGGCTGAAGGAAAGTGGAGCCCAGTGTCCTGCAGAGCTGTCAGCTCCTTTCTCCCGAGGAATCCAGTCAGTCTGGAGTCATTAACAAAGGGATAATTACTCACCTCGGATTTCTGCTCCTCCCTGCCTGGCTCTGCCGCAGCCTGGGGGCTGGTGGCTGCACTGAGTGACCTGACACCCGACAGGTTGATGTGGCAAAGGCTTTTTCTTCGTTTCCTTGGGCAGGAGCGGCTGCATGCGATGTGGATTTCCCAGGAGATCCGTACGAATTGTGGATTTCCCAGGAGATCCGTACGAATTGTGAAACAACTGGGTTGGTGAGCAGCGGGTGGGATGGCTCCAGTGGGCATCTTCATTGGGAAAACCCAATTTTCCCAATTTCTTGGTGTTCTGGCTGACCACAGCTCACTTTATCTCCCTCCCCTTCTGCCTGTCCCAGGCCGTGTCCCCTCCTGGGCTGGTCCGTGTGTCCCTCAGTGTCTTTCTCCTTGATGATCCTCTTTTCCAAGCTCTTCAGTCCGACTGCTCCTGTAAATATCTGGGCAGTTCATTCCTCCTTAGGACAAGAGGGACTCCTGATAATGAGGTGATAGGAAGTTTCGTTCATGGAGTTAATAATTTTAGAGAGCTCGGCAGAGATGATGCGAGAACTTCTAATAAAAAATAAAAATATGCCTGCAGAGGCTGTAGGAGCTGGGCAATGGCTTGTTTGGAGCATGTTTCCATGCCTTAGAAGTCTTTTCCAACCTGAGCAATTCCATTTGTCACCTCTCAGCCCCTCAGTGCCTTCCTGGAGCTCTCCTACTGTGGATTGAGAAGCTCCAACTCCTCCCTGTCCTCCTTCCCCCTGCAGGGAGTGATCAGGCTCAAATAGCAGCTGGAAAAAGGATTAAACCCCAATTTTACAGGACCCCCCTCCATGTTTTTGTTTTATTTTGGGTAATGCTTCCTTTACAGAAGCCAGTTGGAGCAAAAGCACTTAAAAAAAATGCGTCTCCCCTCTCCTTCAGTGACAAGTGGGACATGGTTTGGCTGAGTTTCCAAGGGCTTTTCTGGCAATGTTGGAATTAGGGGGAGAAACAGGGATGGGGATTCAAACGTGAGCCTTCAGGAGCATTTTCCTGGTATTCTGCATAGCTTTTAAGGGGTTTTGGGGCACTGGGACTCCAGGCTGCTCTACTGTGACCAAGCAGCAGGAGGGCAGAGGGGCTGCTCCACCCTCCGTGTGACACACAGGAATTTTTGAGCAGTGCAATCATCATTTCCAAGAGATGGCTCAGAACTGTGGAACACCTCGCTGGGGAGAATTCTTCCTGCAGGTGTAGTTCAGTGTCTCTTATTTATGTCTTTCTCCAATTTCCCCTAAACCCAGGCTGGGTTCTGCTCAGGACCTGGAGGGCAACTCTGAGATCAGAGGCTTTATAAATAACTTTATAAATAGCTTTTATTGGTGATTTTGGAGTTCTGCTGCTGAGGTTGGAGCCTAGGCTGGAGCAGGAGGTGTCTGTAGTCCCTGTCCAGCCCCACAGCTCTCCTGTCCATTGTCTTTTCCAGAGGGAAGGTGGGTGGTTCTGATCCAAACCCCTTCCCAGGGCTCAGTGACGGCTTTGGACAGGCTTGGCATTAGTTGTGGTCAGTTTTTAGTGTGGCTAGTGGAGGGCAGAAATGGCAAGTGAGACCTGACTGACAAGTACTAATGTCTGCATGTCGATGCAAGTGCTGGAGGTTGGAAGTGTTTCCTTTAATCCTTGTGGAAGCTGTGCCTGGATCCGCACAGGAATTGCTCTGATAATGAAATTCAGCCATGCTTGGAGCTAAGAACATTGTGAGCATTTCTCAGGCCTGGGGTTGGAAGCTCTGAGCTGGGGATGATTTTGCTGTTATCCTGATTTCTCCATGTGGGAGCTGTGGGCTGGAAGGCTGAAGCCTTCAGGATGGGATGGTGCCATCCACTCCTTCCCAGCCTGTGGAACTCGGTGGGTATTTGGGGTGTCACAATCTCTGGTCCATTGGAGCTCCTGAGCCAGGGTTCTCTTTGATTTTATTTCACTTGTGGGACAATCTTATCTAAAAGGTGCCAGTCGTCCTCTGTGAGCTCCTGCCCGGAGCAGGGCAGGCATGGAGCATCTCGAGGAGTTTCTCTTGACAGAACAGTGGCCACGGGGTGTCCCCAAGGTTGTGTCAGCACTGATGTGCCCCTGGAAGCTCTGTTGGGATATTCTGCTGTTCCATAGTTCCGTGAGCTCCCTCAAGAGGTCCTGCCTCAGTTTCTTCACAGAACAGGGAGTTTAGGGACGTGGGTTAGGGGTGACCTTGGCAGCGCTGGGCTCATGGTTGGACTCAATCTCGGAGGGCTTTTCCGACCTTAATGATTCCGTGATCTCCTTCTAAAAGAATCCAGTGTAGTTTCCAGAAGTGTAGAGGTTTGGAAGCAGAAGGAGTGAAGGGACTGGAGGACATCAGGAGGTCTCCTCACCAGCAGCCAGTGCTGTTTTGGAGGCTCAGTCTCTCCATCACGAAGCGGCTCTGAGCCTCTTGCTGCTGCCCACAACCAGCTCTTCATTTCCCACTCCTCCAGCAGTAAACCTTTGTTCCCAGCTGGCACAAGCCTGGAGGAATCTGAGCTGGTCTTGGTGACTGGCACACGCTGGAAAGACCACTCAGATTTCTGGGAATTAGAAACGAGACCCCGTGTGTTAAACTCGGCCCCAAATTCCAGGTGTCGGTGGTGGCCTCCTGCTCCAGCTCGGGGCAGAGGCAGCGATGTCACCTGGCCTCTGAGCTGGAGAGAAGGCAGCTGGATTTGTGCTTCCAGACTGCTTGGATGCCATGGAGTGAATTCCTTTCATGATGGCTTTGCATGGTGTGTCTAAACGGGGCTGGAGGGCCTGGGCTGTAGGAAGGGGATCAAAAGGAATGTGTGATGAGCCCCAATCCGTGAGCAGTGATTCCCGGGAAACGAGGCACTGCTGACGAGCCTTAGCCAGGGTTGTGTAAGCAGCCTTCATTCTGCCCCTGCCTCCCTGGGAGCTGGGCTGCCACTGGCTCTGTCCCCTGTGGCGTTTTGGGTTGGGAAATGATAGTTTTCAGTAAGTGCTCCTGCTCCTCTGGCCCATCTCCAGGGGAAGGTGAGCTACAGGAAAAGCAGAGAGCAGAACGCTGCTCTTTTATGGGATCATCAGATTGGAAATGTACTCCTGGGCCACTTGGGCAAGGAGAAGGTGGGTGAGTGGATTGGGGCTGGCTTTATCACACAGGGGTAACACCACAGGGGTGTTTAGCTTTGGTGGAAGCACAAGACCCTGAGCTGCCTCTGGAAATGCTGGACAGTGGCTTCCCCTGTGCAGGATCCTCCTAAATTCCAGCAGCTTTTGAATACTTGACCGTGTGTCTCTTCCCTGCTTGTTTTCCAGCAGCATTCCCAGTAAAGGAGCTGCATTTATATCACTTGTCCTCCCTTAAGCCAGCCATAACTTTGTCCTGCCCAGTTTTGGGGTCTGTTTTATTTTGTGCCATTCAGGCAGGCTCCAAGCCTTGTTCTCACCCTGAATAATGCAGGTCTGTGAGCTCACAGAATCCATCCTGTTGGAATCACTGGGAGTTTGAGGCTCTGTGGCTTGCAGCAGTGTGTACAGTGTGTTGGCAGATGACTTAAATTCTCCTGAAAGGCTGTTTTTCTAGGTCACTCCTATATGAAGCCGATAAAACTGGCTCTGTGTGACCCGTGTGTCACTGCTGTCCCCACAGCCCTTCACTCAAGGTGCCTTTTCACTGCCATCCTGCCTTCTGGAATAGTTTTTAGAATCTATTTCAGGAGCTGTATCCCAAGACTGCTGTTCCTGAGGGTTCCTGGAACAGCCCAGGTGACTCTGGCGCACCTGAGAGCTCTGAAGAACAACAAGACGTGGGAAGAGCTCTCATCCACCCCCATGGAGAGCCCATGGAATTATTTAGGTTAGGAAAGCCCTCTGAGATCATTGAGACCAACCATTCCCCCAGCAGTGCCAAGGCCACCACTGACCCATGTCCCCAAGTGCCACATCCATGTGGCTTTTAATTGGTGACTTCCAGTGACAGGACAAGAGGAAACGGCCCCAAGTTGTGCCAGGGGAGGTTTAGGTTGGATATTGGGGGGTATTCCTTCATGGAAAGGGTGGTCAAGCACTGGCACAGCTGCCCAGGGCAGTGGTGGAGTCCCCATCCCTGGAGGGATTTAAAAGCCGAGTGGATGTGGCACTTGGGGACATGGGTTAGTGGTGGCTTTGGCAGTGCTGGGGAGCAACTGGACTTGATGATCTTAGATGGCTTTTCCAACCCTAATAATTCCATGATTCTGTGATTGTCTGGCAGTGAAGCTGCCTGGAGGGTCTCTTGGAGCCTGATTTTCAGCCTCAAGGTTTTTGACTGTGTATGGATGTGACTGGACTGGCCGTGGGAGTGATGGATAGAGCTGGAAATGCAGGAGAAGCTGGTCATGGCCATGGAGGACAAAAGGCAGTGTCTGATGCCACCCCCAGCCCTGGGCAAAAGCTGGGGTTAGAGCAGAGCTGGGAGGAGGTGACTCCAAGTCACCTCTGATGACACCAAGAGGTGACATCGATTCTCAGTGAGGGGGAAGGAGAGAGAAATCAGGGATGGGTGAAAGCAAGGAAAAGCGCTTTGTGGGGGAAGGGGGTGTGCAGCAGGGCAAGGGTCAGCTGGGATTTGGCTTTGGTGTCCAGTGGGGAGGGCAGACAGAAGGTGAGGGTCTGCAGTCAGCCTGTGCCGTGGGCTTGGGGCTGTGCAGTGCTGCTGGTGGCCCACGGCCATCCCTGGCTCTGTTCCTGGTATGGGAGGGACAGGTGTCCCTCCAGCTGTCACCTCATGGTCCCCCCTGCACCTGGGGACAGTGCTCTCCACATGGGGAGTGCCACTCGAGCACTGAAGGTCTCTGATTTTTTGGCTCCCAGGGTTTTTTGGCTCTTTTGGGCAGGAATTTGCAAGCTTAACGCAGGCTATTGTGCCGGCAGACGTGCACGCAGGCTCTCCATGGCAACTCTCCCTATACACAAAGCACCATATGGCTTTTTTTGGAGGGGGAGGGAATGAATCCAGCAGAAAAGTCAACCTTTGTTTGTGGTGCTGTTTGTCTTTGCCTTCTGTGGAGCGTGGGGAGGTGGCTCCTGGGCATGGCTTGTGCTGGCCGTGCCACCACAAGGGTGCAGGTGACCTTTGAGATGGCCTTTCCTTGATTTTTACGGTGGAATTTGCCGTGAAAATAAACCCATCCTACACAGAGACCCCCTCTTTGGGCTGGGCTCTCTGCACGCAGATGGAGCAACAAGGATCCTGTTCATCCCCATCATGCTCATTCCCTGAAGGGCTGGGAAGGCTCCAGAGCCCTTGGTTTGGGCAGGAGCTGGGCAGGAGGCAGGTGATGAATGGCAGGAGCTGCCTGTGCCTCTGCACTGCCCACACTTCATCCCCTGATTCCAAAGGAAAGCCTTCACTTGCCTGCAAATCCTCCCTTTTCAAACCCCTTTGGAAGGAATGAAAATAAATATCTTTATCTGTGCCTGCAGAAGAGTAGGAAGTGTTTGTGTGTCTGCTTGGAGGGGGAGGAGAAGCAAAGATGTGGGAATGAGAAGGGAGCAGGCTGTGCCTTTGGGATGCTCTGTGGTGCCAGGGGCTGCTGTGGGGTGCAGTAGGATCGCTATGGGGTACAGCAGGATCGCTATGGGGTGCAGCAGGATCACTGTGGGGTGCAGCAGGATC
>VZTX01021451.1:0-19768 GCA_013400915.1 Pardalotus punctatus | reverse complement strand
GAGGGTCCCGGCAGCGGGGCGGGCCCGGGCCCGTGGGAGGCTCCCCTCGGGGAGCGGAGGCTGCGGGGAGCGGCCCCGCGCCGCGCAGTTCCGGCCTCCCGTCCCACGCGGGGTCTGCCGGCTGCTGCCTGTGCGTGTGTCGCGTGGGTGCTGTCGTGGGATGGGCGAAAACGGCTTTTTTCTCTATTTTTTAAAACACCCCCTTAACCAAAGCTATTTGTCCTCCTCGCCAGCTGCTCTTTCTCCGGGGCTCCAGCTGGCGCGGCGGCGGCTGTACTGCGGCTTCGGTCCTCTTTCCGTAGAGCCATAGCGTGGTTTTTTGGGTTGGAAGGGGCCTTAAAGCTCATCCAGTTCCATGGGCAGGGACACCTTCCGCTGTCTCAGGTTGCTCGAAGCCTCGTCCAACCTGGCCTTGGACGCTTCCAAGGATGGCAGCAGCCACAGCTTCTCTGGGCAGCCTGGGCCAGGGTCTCATCCCCCTCACGGGGAACAATTCCCTCCGAATATCTCACCTAAATCCCCCTCTTTTAGTTTAACGCAGCCCCCCTTGTCCCCGTCTATTATAGGTACCCCTCAAACATGGAACGACTTCAGTAAGATCTTCCCGTGTGCGGCGAGGCAGAGTCTCCAAGAGAGGAGTGAGCCCACAATTCTTCACCCAGTGCCAATGCCAGGGATGGGAAATGGGGCTGATTTAGTTTGGGAGAGGAAAACAGGAACAGAAGGCCCGGAGAGAGTTGCCCACATCCAAATGCTTTAACTGGGGATGTTTGGGAGGGGGAGTGGTGTGAGCTGGGGTGATGCTGGTTTGGTTTGGAGTGTCCTGAGAATGTCTTCGCCTGCAAACTGCCAGGATTAATTGCTGCTTCTGAGACTTGCTTTACATAAGAGTTATAAATACAGAGTGGGCTGAGGACAGAGGGAGGTGAAGAGGGCGGTGATGGCTGTGTTACAGGTGGTGATCCTGCTCTGGTGCTTATCACTGGGGTGTTAATGCTGCCCAGACACCTGGGAGCTACCACAACCCCCGGGTCTCACGAGGAAAGCAGAAGAGTGCTTTATGCATTGAGAATTTGGGGCTTTTAGGTTGAAATGTTTGACTTTGTCATTCAATTGTGTGTTTGAACAGTGGGTCATGGTCCCCCGTGCTGGCCAGATGTGGCCATGCAGAGCCACAGCTGGGGATGCCTGGGGTGAAGTGGTTCAATTCCAACTGCCTGGACCTGTGCTGGATGAGTCATAAAGGCCTGGTGTGGTCTGTGACTTAAATGTGAAGCAATGAGCCACAGGTGGAACATTAAATGAGGATCCTTGTACAGCTTTTGAAGTACTCTGGGATGGTGGGAGAGGCCAGTGTGGGGAGATGCACCTTTGTCCCTGGACAGTGCTGATCCAGCCCTGGGATTCCTCTCAAAGCTCTGCTTTGGGAAAGCTGCTTGCTTTCTCTTTCTTCCCTTTCTCATTGCAGCTTATTTTTTTTGCCTGGTTAAAAAACACCTGAAGTTCATGTTTTCTGTAGAAACTTGAAGATTTTGACTTTGTGCCTCTTCAGCTCTGCTCCCTATTTCCCTCTCTCTTGGAAGTGTGTGCAGAAGCTCTTTGATTGAATTTTGCTTTGTGTGCTGCAGCAGAAGGGCTCTGCCATGTGCTGGGGGATGAGGAATCTTCATTTCTGAGGGCAGCTGTGACTCTGTGCTGGTTCCTTCCTGCTGCCAGGTGTGGGATCCATGGCGGAAGCCATGCGCATCGGGAACCAGCTCATTCTGGAAGAAGACTACAATGAATCCTACGTTCCTAAGGAGGAAGGTGGGTGTGGCCTGTCCTCCCAGGAGCTGGGACAAGGGATTCAGGCATGCAGGTCACTTCCAGGTGTAATCAGAAAACAGGAATTGGTTTCTGAAGTGGATGGAGAGGGTAGAATTCCGGGGACTTTAGAAGAGGCAGAGCTAAATGTCATTTTGCAGTGTCACTTCCCATGTCCCCAGCCTGGCAGGATGGGTTCTACAGGCACACGGGACTGTGCTGGTGGCTTTGGGTGGCTTTGTTTTGGGCTCAGGATTTCCCAGTGTGCCCACAGCTTTAGCTGAGGAGGGTGGCTCTGTTGTGCAGACCAAGTTCACAAATTCGTCTTCTGTTTTCCTAGAAATCCGGGATTTTGCACCGACAATCGGGATTGACCCTGACAAGGAGTCGGAGCTGCTGTGGCTGGCCAGGGAGTGCCTGGTGATGCCGCTGCCCCCCGAGTGGAAGGCCTGGTGAGAGCTCTGGCAGCAGCTGTGCTGGGGGATTGTCAGTGACAGGCCAAGGGAATGGCTTCAGAGAGGAGGGTTAGATGGGATTCCAGGAGCTCAGGGCTTTTCGGGGTGGCAGAAGGGCAAAAGCTGCATGGGGAGCTGGATATGAGCATTTGGGAGAGCTGCTTCCCCACTCTGCTATGTTTTTGGCATCTTGGAGACGTCACACTCTTCTTCCCCGAGCTTCAGGTGGTCACACCATCAGCAAAGATGTTCTAGCCTGTGCAGTTGTATTTTTTATGTGCCCTTTTACCTTTCCTTGCTGTTTTTGCCTTGCAGCCAAGATGTCACTGGTGAAATCTATTTCTTCAACTTTGAAAATGGCCACTCCATGTGGGAGCATCCCTGTGATGAGCACTACAGGCAGCTGGTCATCCGGGAGCGGGAGAAGCTGCTGGCACGGGGCAGCTTGAAGAAGGAAAAGAAGGAGAAGAAAGAGAAGAAGCAGAAAAAGGAAAAGAAAGAAAAGAAGAAGGACAAGAAGGAGAAGCAACTGAAGCAGCTCCCTGTGAGTAGGCTCTGCTTGCAGTGCTTCTGGGGTGGGCTGGGCAGAGGATGAACGAGTGGCTTCAAGGACACAAAAGGCCTTCTGAAGCCAAACCCTGGTGATGGGCAGGAAATCAGCTGGGGTGGGAACACCGAGTACAGAATCACCTTCAGTTTTGGCTGTAAGACACTCTGTCGTAAGCACACGCTCTCGGTGTGTGTGGGAGGGAGGGGGGCATTCAGGAGCCATTCAGAGGGTGTTTGGAAGGCAAAATCCAGCCCTGTTTCCTTAGCTGTCCCGTGTGCTGGGGGTGGGGTCTCTGAGCGGGGTCGGTCCAGCAGCCCCAGGGCAGCTCCTGGTCCCGTTCCGTGGGCAGGGGTGTGAGCTGCACACCTTTGCTGTCCTGCCCGTGATTCCCCTGTGCTTTTCCAGCCCCCAGGCTCCCAGCTGGCCCCCATCCAGCCTCCCCTGGGCACCCTCTCTCCTCTCCGTGGCCTCACACCACCTTCATCCGTCGTCTTCCGTGGGTCCCTGAACCTGGACGTGGGGAGTGTGGCGGACTCCAGCCTCATCCCCAAAGAAGGAGCTCAGGTGAGGCCCCTGTTCCCTGGGAATGTGCCCTGGGAAGCACATGGCAAAGGGTCACTTAAACGACAGGATTTGTGATCTTCTGTCAGTTTTGAAATACTGTTGTGTGTTAAAAATCCGGATTTATTTTCTTTTTCTGTTTCTAGGGAGCTCAGTGCTAAATTAGTGGTGAGCTTTCTTGGTGTCCAAATGAAGCAGGGTGAACAATACAGATAATGCAATTAAATAAACTGTTTTCATTCTTCCATTTGAGAAAAAAATTAAGAAACCTGTTGTCCTGATGGATGTAAGGTTTACAACCATGTTGAATGATTGATGTATTTATTTATTTGTTTTTTATTAAAAAGTGATCTTGGGGGGGGGTCAGTAAAACTTGTTGAGTGGTTAAGAAATGGATCCTTTAAATGAAAGCAAAGCAAAACATGTGCAAAGCACAGAAATAATCACCTTCACTAAAAACCAAACATGTTAAGTGGTAGGAAACCAAGCTCCCTCTCAGAATCCAGCAGCTGCTCCGGGTCCCAGTGGGTCTCTGTCTCCCCTTTCATGCTGTCTGACCTCCCATGTCCCTCTCCTCTGGCCTTCACAGCCTGTGCAGCTCTCGAAGCCCACCAAGAACCTGCTGGACTTGATCTGTGAAGAGAAGAGCTCCTTGAACGTGGAGGTGCCAGAGAAATGGAGAAATGAAGAGGAAGAAAGCGAGAACGAGGTATTTGTGTGCCCCAGCTCCTGCTGTAACCAGAGTGCTGAGGCCTCTGATGCTCCCTGGTAATGGCTGTTCATTTGCCTCTGGGCTTGCATTTGTGCTGCCTTTTCTTTGCGCTCTTTGGTCCCCAAAAAGCATCTAATCCTATTTTCACACAGTAATCCCTATAAATCAGCATCTGCCACGGTGTCATTCCAAGATGAATGGGCTGTAGGTGCATTGCCATGGCTCTCCTGCCTGATTTCACTGCTGAGGAGCCCCCCGTTCCTCCTGTGGGATTGCAGAGGTCAGAACTCAGTTTTGGCCATATTTTTATTTTTTTTATCCCTCAGAGTTTCCATGGGACATCGAGACTGTTAAAGAACCTGTACCTGGATGTGGAAGCCCTGGCAGGCAGCTTTGACTTTGAGGTAAGGCCAAGGTGATGGGATGGGCAGGGGAAGCTGCCCAGGTGGGAGAGGAGCTGTGGCACCACCAGGGGATGGGAGGGCAGGAATGGTGCCAGAGGGACGAGTTTCCTGTGTCACTCAGGAGCAGGAACAACCTGGAGCAGAGTGATGGAGAGGAAGGGATGGCAGCAGGTCTGGGGGTTTGTGAGAAGCAGGATGGGGCTCACAGGGGGCAGTGGGGTGGGTGTCAAAGGAAAGCTTGAGCTTCGGGTGGTTGTGGTTTGGTAGCTGGGACTTGAGGAGATGTCTCTGCACAGGCTGGAGCTTTGTTTCATCCTCAGATAGAAAAAATAAAGCCAGGTAGGTGAAGCAGGCGAGGTGGGAATCGGCTTTTCCAGGGAACAGCAGGAAAAGGGTCTTGGGTCAGAGGTGCCAGTGCAGGTGGTGCGGGAGGAAGGCTCAGCGAGGAGGAGGCACTTCCATTCTGCGTGCTGTTTGTCATGGAGGGAAGGCTGGTCCCCAGCTGAAGCTGCACTGTTGGCGTGGGGAGAGCAGAGGGCAGGGTCCTCTGGGAACGCTTTGCGCTGTCACTCAGTTCCGCAGGAATCTTCCTGTGGGCTGCACGTGGCCACCTTTCTGTGGCAGCACAAGCCCTGTTTTTCTTTCTTCTTGCACTGCTGATAAATCCCGTGGCTGAGACGCAGAGCTTTCAGTGCACCCAAGGCCTCGTGCAGGCGCTGTGCTTTCCTGTGCTTCCTTAGCCGGGATCAGGCTTAAGATGACAAGGGCACAATGGGAAGTGCGTTGTAAGCAGCTCTGGTGATTTGGCCCGACTGTTTGTGCTGACATTAATCCTTTCTCACCGCTTTGAAAATCCTGTTCCAGTATCTGAAAGGCAAATTAATTTCTTTTAAAGTGTTTTAGAGTATTTCCCTTATCCTTTTCACAGCACACGAAAATTAAGCTGTAAAGTACTTTGCTGGAGAACCTATTCACGGTGCTGGGCAGAATCTGCAAAGGCTTATGCTAAAGTGGATGTGACAAAGGGAGCCCTGACTCTCTCATCTCCAGACAACAAGCAGCCTGTGGGGGCCCAATTCCTCACTGAAATGTTAATGTGTGCAGGAACAAAGAGCTGTCTTGGCATTCCAGTGCCTCGGGGATGGGGCTTGGGGAATCTATTATGGAATGGCAATTGCTGCCCAACAGCCAGGCTGTTAACCCAGATGGGTGATAGCCTAGTCCTGATAAGACAGCTGCCCCGACTGGAAAATAGAGTTCTTTTGTAGCTCCATGAGATGGCAGTAGAAAAGCGTTCCTAGGAGCGAGGCTCAGCCTGCTCCGAGCGGAGCTGTGCTCCTGCCTCCTCGCAAAGCAGGAGGGAAGGGTTTGTGGAGCAAGTCCCGAGGGCGGAATCTAAGCAGTAATGGGTGAAATTATGGAAAAAGGGGCTTCGTGTAGCCCGTGGTCAGGGTTGAATGCCTGTATTCAGAGGAAATAGGTGGTTTTAGTGCCTTGCTGGGACAGGATGTTGGGTGGAGCGGAGGCAGGGTCGGACACGGCTCACGGGGAGCCCAGAGCTGGGAAGAGTCTGCTGGAACAGCGAGTTCGTGGAGCTGGCCAGCAGGAAAAGCAGCAGTGAAGCCTCCAACAGCTTGATGTTTGGGAATCTGGGCCTGTGAGCTCCTGAGTTCCCAGGAAAGCCGTTCAGCTTGTCAGGAAAATTAATCCACAAAGGCCAGAGGTGTATGTCCAAAAAGGAGACAGAGGAGTCCTGTAACTTTATTCATGAATAAAGGGAGAGGTCATGGGCATTTCCCATGGGGTCTCTCAGATTGACAGAGGACGCAGCCTCTTTTATCCGAATTCCCGACCGCAGGTTCCCTCTCTCTTTCCCCATTGGCTGAGGTACTCGAGAGGTACAGATTTCACAGAACACCTAATTAATATACACCCCCCCTAATACAGACACCCCCAATACACATCCCCCTTTTCTTCTTCTTCTGGTGTCTCTGTTCTTGTAGTTTATTAACACAGTTTCGGGTAAATCTAACCAGGAAAATTCCTATGGAAATCCTACCCATTGTTCCTTCTATCTCTCAGTATCAAAGTTACCTTACCAGCAGACTCAGGTCTTATCCTTACCAGCCATTTGTTGGTAAAGACACTCCCTCATTCCTTTCAAGCTGGAGAGCTTTCTGCTCTGGGGGTGCGTGTGGTGGGTGCTGACCTGTCAGAGCTGGGTGACTCTTCAGCTTGGGCAGGTGGCGTGGGGGGCTCTGCGAGCGGCTCTGTCCCCCCCACTAGGAGAACAGCAAGGAGGAGCAGCAGAGCGGTGGCAGCCCCTCAGCTGGTGCTGCTGAAGCTGCTCCCCAGCCCCACGGGAGCCCTGAGGAGGAAGCTGCCAGCCTGGGAGAGGTGACAGTGGCCCCCTGGCATCCCTGTCCTGCTTGCACGGTGCCACCCAGGCTTTGCATGCAGTAGCATCTTCTGGTGGTGTGGTGTGTGTCTGTAGCTGCTTGGCTTGTCTCTGTTGTTGGTTAAAGTTTTGTGCTGATCACTGGAAGTGATGATTTGATAGGCAGGAATTTCCCATCAGCAAGTGCCCCTCAGTGCAGGGAAAATGTTACAGCTTGTGAAAAGATCACCCAAAGCCAGTTATAACCCAACTGACTCGTCCCAGCTCTGAAATCCATAGAAAATCCACAGTCTAAGTGATCTTGAAGAAAAACCTCAAAAAACCTCGAAAAACCTCCCTCCTCCTCCTGCACCTGTGTCTGACTGGCACAGTTCCCTCTTCTGCAGAGTTGCATTTGTGATCATCAAGGTGTGATGTTAACAAAAGGTTTGCCTATAATTGCCATTAAAATAGGATTCTGCCAGCCAAAGGGATTATTCTGGGATGTTTCAGCAGCTGAGGTGAACTTGCCTGGAGAGAAATCCTTTTGTGTGCACAGCATTGCTGGTATATTGATATATTCTGCTGTGTGTGTGATCCTGTGTTCAAGCATCAGAATCCTGCTTGGCCTCATTTGGCATATCCTGGATGCTGCCAGGTCTCCTGGTGGGATGTCCTCAGGAGAACTCTGAAGCAAGTTGTCCAAAAGGAGCATAACTTTCCCGCCACCCTAATCCCCAGACAAAGGGAAGCACAAGGGTGACTGAAGAAATTCCCCTTGCCCACTTTTCTCTGGGTTCTGGTGCCCCCAAGGAGCCTCGTGAGGCTGGTGAGTGACTCAGGGACCCTCTGCCGGACAGGGGCCGTGGGCTGTCAGTGCAGGGAAGGGCAGGTGAGGCTCAGAGCTGCAGGATTTTTGGGAAGTGCCCGGGGGTTGGATTTCTGTCCTCTCCATCCTTCTGGATGCTCTCTCGGCCTGAGGAGGCCTCGCAGACAAATGGCACGCTGGGGAACGTGCTCCCGGTGCTGCAGCTCCGGGCTGGGAGCTGACAGCGTTCCAGTGGCACTCTGATAAAAATACACCGCTAAAATATGCGCTCAGTGTACGGAACACGCCGTGCACAGGATGCAGGGAATGTTTGACAAGACACCGCAGCATTAATAAAACAGTGAGGAAGTGGGACGTGCGAGCAGGTCCGTTTGCATGCTGATGAGGGAGCCTTCTCGGGCTAGTCCCTCTGCATGGGCAGTGTTGTGGCCTCCCTGCTGCTGGCAGAGGTGGTTGAACCTTTGGGTGACTAAGCTTTAAGCCAGGGCTGTTTTTTCCCCATCTCTCAGCCTCCTGCGTTAGTCACGGGCTCCCTCGGAGCTCTGAGCGGTGGCTTCAGTCAGTGCCCACCCTCCAGTCTGTCCCACTGGAAGGTGGGATGGTGGTCCTGCCTGCTCTCCTCGGCTTAAAGTGTCAGGCAGAAGTGAAATGTCCTGTCGTGGTCTCTTACAAATTTCCATCTCTCACTGAACAGATCCAATGCAGAAGCATAGCTGGGTCTGCTGTGGAGCATGTCGTCTGCTCCCAGGGGCTGGTGGCCTTGCACAGCCACTTATCCACCGAGACCTGGTGAATTAAAAAAGCAGCAGATCAAAAATAAAGTCAGAGCCCAAGAAATGAATGAGATTGTGTCGGTGGAGTCCCTTGCCTTGGAATGGGACTGTGTGCAAAGAAGTCAAACAGGTCTTGAAGTCACCCAAAGCTTTGTGATTTTGCTGCTTGCTATAGGAGAGCCTGTGCTGTTCCTGACTCCTGCATCCCCCAGAGAGAATGTTGTGGCTATAATTGTGTTTGACTTGCTGCCTAGAAGGAGTCTTTGAAGTCAAGACATCCTGAGGAAGTGCCAGAGTCTTCCTTGGATTCTGGTGCTGCGTGCCCTCCGTCTCCAGTCCAGATCCTGCCCGGAGATGCTGACAGCAGCCTGTCTGCCCAGAACGAGGAGGAGGAACTTGCTGGGCAGGAAGTGGTGGACAAAGGAGATGCTGAGGTGGAAGGAGACGCCTCTGCAGCCCAAGAGCTGCCTCAGTGTGCGGGGGAAAGGAGCGCAGCAGGGACGGCTGTGCCTGGCTCTCCTGGGCAGCCCAGAGCCGCCTCTCCGGCCGCAGAAGGGGCCGAGGCAGATCAGCTGGCGAGCCTGGCTGCCCCTGCTGACCCCGTGTCCTGGGGAGAAAAGGTACTGCACGAAGAGAGGGAGGAAGGAGCAGCTGACCCAAACTCCGAGAACAGGCTGCGTGATGGCAAAGTAAGAGACCTGCTTGCCTGGTTTTGGTGTTGGCTGTTCCCGTCGTCTTGTCAAGCCCTGACTCGGGAAAGCTCTTGGAGCACTGGTTTGCTGTGAAGCCAGTCCAGGCGCTTTCCTGGTCAGCAGGGCAGTCATTTCTGCGGGGTTTGAGTGCTCGGAATTCCCAGATTGGCATCCTCACGACTGAGCTGGGCAATCATTCTGTCCTGCACACCAAGTGCTGCCCAAAGCCACTGACAGGCAAAGCCCTTGGCTGCGAGGCGTGTTCTGAGTCTGGGAGGAGGAGCAGTCTCAGCTTCCAGTGCTGCCGTCTGTCCTGGGCGAGCAGGGCTGATAATGAAGCTCCCGCCGAGCCCAGCTGTCCGTGCTGCTTTGTTTCTCTCCTTCTGTTGTTTCTCTCAGCTTGTGGAGCTGGGGCAGGCGTGTGAAGAGCTGCCAGGCGCCGCGTTCGCGGCTCCGCGAGGTGCGAGGTTGCGGTGGGGAAGGACGGAGCCTCGGGGCTGGCTCGAGCTGGAGCTGGGAGCACGGAACCTTCCAGGGCCCTGCTCTGACAGGAGAACTGGCCACGGTTCTGGGGTTGGGCTGAGTGTCACTCAGTGCCCATGGCCTGGCCCCGCAGCTGGGCTGCCAGACACGCACTGCCCGCTCGTGTTCACGTTCCAGAGTAGAATCCGAGCCAGAATGTGCGATCTGATGAACGATCTCTCTCCAATCTGGCTGCCTTCCTGCAGATTTTGATGATTTCTCGAGTGCACTGATGCGTAATGTCTGTAAGAAATGATAAACTACAAAACCTAGCTTGGAAAACACGCTCTGTCCTGAAGAGCTGGGGGCGTTGCTTTCCCAAACTCATCGGTGTGCTTTGTGCACCTGAGTTGTTCTGCTGAAGTCAGCAGGGCCACGGGGTGTTCCCACCGAGCAGTTCCCTGCAGCTGCAAATGGCTGGGAATGCAGGAGCCCTCGCTGCACTCAGGCACAGCAAAATGGAATTTTAAAGTGCTTTTGTGGCCCCAGCGCTGTTCTGTGGGGTGGGCTGGGAGCTCTGAGAGCTGCAGAGATCCTTGCAGATGGAGAGGAAGCGAGTGCCCTTTGTCAGGGCTATTTGAAGAGCACTTCTTTGCCCTCCCCAGCCCTGCCTCCTGCCCTCCTGTGAAGTGGTGTTTTGTGCTTGTCTTGTGGCTCACACATCCTTGGTGTCTTCCCTGTGCTGTTCAGTCACCTTTTGTTCCCTGGGAGGGGCCGGAGTTGTGTTCCCAGAAGCAGCTGGGAATGCCCAGGTGAAGCTGTGGGGTAGCACGTGTACAGGCTGTAATGTGTATTTCCTCTCAGCTTTCAAAGGCGTCCGGGGGCAGCAGCTGTGAGCTGGACTTGCCTGTCTCCAGATGCTCTGACCACGAGGTGGTTCAGCCTGTGGTGAGTCACCAAAGCTCCTCGTCCTTTGGGGGTGGGCTTCGGGTTCCTCTGGGATGGGGCAGGCGGTGGGTGCTGTGCTGTGCCCACCTCCTGCAGTGCCCTCTCGGCTGTGGCACCGGCCAGCAGTGTCACCCTGCACCCCGCAGACTGGGTCTGTGGGCGAGGTGATATCCCTGCAAAAGTAGGTCACGTAGAGCTGAGACTCTACTGGGGTAATTGCGAGAAGGAAAATAATAAGCAATGTAAAAATGGCGCTTTAAGGGACTCGGCAGCTTTTGCTGGGGGGGGTGTGTGTGGCTGGAGACCCCGCTCCGGAGGGGCCCCGCGGGAGAGCGGGCGGGAGGGCGGCCCTGGCGTGGGGGGAGATGCCCATCAGCATCTCTTCATCTCCACAGGAAGCTGCCATTGCCATCTGCCAGTGGGAGCAGCGGCAGCGTGGCCAGCAAATGGCTGAGAATATCATTATTTACGAGCCTGTGCTGGCAAGTGGCTCTGCCTTGTGTGGGCACGTGTGCGCAGGGGCCCCCGAGACTGCCAGGAGGGGGAACGGTCTCCAGGGGAGAATGGCTTGTGGGGGCTGGCTTGGAGGAGAGAAATGCCAGGAAATGTGCGGCAGTGGCACAAAGGGGAGCAGGAGAGGCTGGGGAAGATGTGCCCCCTTTCCCTGTGCCAGCCTTTCCTGCTGAGGTCGGTGTGCTGGGAATGTGACAGTGTGTCCTCCCTGAGTGGCAGGGATGGCCCTTGATCCCACCGAGAGGGACCTGGTGAAGGGAAACGCTGCTGAGCTGCTGTCAGTGGGGTGGTGAGCGGCGATCTGAGCTGTCTCAGGATTTTGGTCTCGGGATCTCTGGTTACTCAGCAGATACTGATTCTTTCTGCTTTCTTTTTCAGGATTTGGACTTCCAGAGCCAGCTTTCTGAGGAGGTTCTGGACGTGGGCACTGTGTCTCCTGATCTGGACAGCACTGAGTGCAAGGTCAGTGCCGTGTGAGGGATCAGGGTGATGTGTGAGCAGGCAGGTGAAGTGCTGTGGGGTGGTGCTGTCAGGAAAGCCTTGCAGAGGTGACCAGGAGCGATGTGTGAAGTGTCAGGGGTCACGGCCACGCCACCAGGGCACTGTTTTTTCTGCAGAGATGAGGTGCAGGTGGCTGCACAAAGAGCACAAACCCTGAGCAGAGGTGGCTGGAGGGGCATGGGCAGGCAGGCTCCCCTGTGTGCTTTCCCTGCCCCAATACAGGTGTCAATAAATGGATTTCCTGGGGAATGGAGGAAGTAGAGTCTATTTCCCTTTCTTCTTTTGTGAGTATTTGTCCTTTTCTTTCTCTTAAGCAGATGGGAAGGATTTGTGTGGCGGAGCACGATAGAATCAATGGGAAGAAAAGGAGGTTAACTCCCTCTGACAGATTTTGGTGGAGGGAAGCTTATATTTAAGCATTTGGTTGTCTTGCCTGCTTTAATGTAGGGGGAAAGGGGGCTCCTTTCAGCAAGTGTGTGGCACATGGAGTGTCCGTTCAAAAAACCTCGAAAAACCTCCCTGGATGTGGAGCTGGCCAGGCAGCTCTGCATGAAGATTGCTGTGCATCTCAGGTTTATCCTTGTCTTCTCAGCATGGCTCTGAGTTGGCTTCCTCAGCCCCACGTTCCTCTGGAGCCCCCCTGCTCCATCTCTGTGCTGGCTGGGGGCAGGATCCAGGATCCAGCTGGGGTTTCTCAGCCTTGCCCTGGTTGTGAGCGGATCAGCTGCTTGGGAGGAGAGACCATGAGTGGCAAAATCCCACCTGTCCAGCAGAGAGGAGCAATCCTGTTTGCAAGGTTGTGTCTGGAGAATACACCTGTCCTCTTGTGCCTAATAATGAGCATAATCAGATGTGAAGGGAAAACAAAACATGCGCCTGCTGTGCTCCCCCTCTCCCTCCCCGCAGCGCAGGCACTGTGCATGCAAATGCAGCTTGGAGCAGCCACGTTTGGGTTGTTGCAGCCCTCTGTGGGGAGAGGTGGGTGTGAAATGGTGCTCCCTGCAGAACTGCAGCTGCTCTTTTGTGTCTGTGCACAGAGGCTCGGCTGGAACGGCTCGGGCTTGTAGGAATGTGCCTGCTTCCATGTGAGGAGCTTGCCTTGCTTTGAATATTTTGGCAAAGTGTTCTGTTTGAAAAAAACAGACACCTCTGGCAGCTCTGTGAGCACAGAACTGGAGGGGTTTTGCTGGTGTTTTGGCAGGAGCTGTGGTGGCTGCAGAGGCTCTGTGGGATGTGTCCTGCTGGACCTGGCAGAGGGGAGGCTGCTCCTTCCCCCTTCCCTTCCCGGGGACTGGAAATGCAAGATGCAGAGCTGTGGAATCGCAGAATGTCCTGAGTTGGAAGGGACCCACAAATATCATCCAGTCCAACTCCTGGCCCTGCCCAGAACACCCCCAGCATTGTCCAAACTCCTGCAGCTCAGGCAGCCCTGGGGCCCATGACCATTCCCTGGGGAATGTTCAGTGCCCGACCCTGAGGAAAAAGCAGACCTGTGCCAAGTGCTCAGTGCTGGCACTTTGCAGCATGATCTGAGCTGCTGTGGGATGTCCCTTGGGCTCTGGGCTGTGCAGAGGGAGGAGATGGCCCATTGTCTGTCATCCCTGCTCACACAGCTGGTTCTGTACCCTCCGGGGATGCACCTGGGTGGAAAACTGAGCTGCCCGGGGGTCTGGGACTGCTGGGGGTCCTGGGGCAGCAGGAGGGGCAAGGACCTGATAATTCCACAGACAAGGCTTAACATGTACCCTCGTTCCCTGCAGACGGTGCTGTCTTGCCCTTCCAAATGTCTGAGGTTCCCGCAGCCCGGGGTTCTGGGGATGGGCTGCGCTGTTGGGCACAGGGGCAGCAGCCCCTGCAGGAGCTCAGGGGAGTCACCCTGTGAGAAGGTACCCCCTTTCCAAGATGATCTCCTTCCCCATTTGTCTGGCTCCTTCCCGGACCCAGGCAGCGCTGACAGAGCCCATTTGGAGCGAGGAAACATTTGCTGAGCTCCTCGGTTCTGGGGAATTGGAGTCATTAGTTACAGGGGCAGGAGGGGGGCCGGGGTGGGAGGCTGTGCCCGGCCTGATGTGATGGAAGGTGACAGCACTTGCAGGGAATCCTTCTGCTGTTTGCTCTGCTGAACATTTGCATAAATTACTGCAGGTTTAATTCCGTGCTTTTTGGCCCTGCTCCACGCAAGGTCCTGCGTGGCAGGGGCTGAGCTCACCTGCTGGGGTCCCCAAAAATTTATGAATGGGCCCTTCCTCCTTCCTGTGGGGCTGACAGGTGACAAGGGCAGTCCCTCCCCTCCTCAGGTGTCCCCACTGCTGGGACAGAGGGATCTGGGAGCTGGCAGGTGGGGGAAGGAGCAGCTGACTATTTCACATTTGGATATTTTCTGTTCATATTTCAAGTATTTGCTGTGCCATAAATAAGCCAACTGAATGCTCAGGGTGCTGCCAAGGGGGCTGGATTCCCTGGCAGCACCCACCCTGAGGTGTCCTGGAGTCAGAAGTGCCTGGATTGGGGACTCTGTGTGCAGCCCATCCCACACTGCCCTAGAAGCAGGATGGGAGGCAGGACTGAGTCCTGGTGTGATTTTTGGCCCCAGACAACACGTCCTTCGCTTCATGGCCGCAGCACTTTGTGTGTGTGACGTTTCTCTTTTAGGAGATTTTTGTCCCATGCTTTCCAGGGGGTTTAGTGACTTGGGATTGTAGAATGACCTTCAGGAAAGAAAAACCCATGTCCCAAGTGCTTCCTGCTGGCAGGGAGCTCATCTTCTGTACTGAGGAGCTCCCAGGCCTCTCCTTGTGCTGCTGGAAGGATTCCTGGGATGGTTGGGCACCCTTGGTCTCCCTCAGGAGAGGAGCCTGGCACATCCAACATTCTGGAACAGCCTGTGTGGTCCAGCTGATCCTGTGGACCTTCAGCAGAACCCCTGTGAGGTCTCTGATGGTGAAGGAGCCACAGACTCCATCCTGTTTGCTTTTACCTGCAGGCCCAGGAACAGGAAGAAGAGGAAAAGGACCAAAGCAAAGCCAGTGCAGAGCAAGAGCAAAGCAAAGGAGCAGAAGCTGCCCAGAGGTATGGTACAAACAGAGCCCCAGAGGGGCGTGGGCAGCTGCAGCCCCTGCTGCCTTTCCTGCCTTGTGCTCCCTGCTCTGCCCTGTCCGGGTGTGCCCTGAACAGCACCCCGAGGTGCTGCAGCGTCTCACGGGGTCTTTCCTGCTAAACCTCTCGCTTCTCCTGCTGCCTCCACAGCCCTGTCTCAGCAGGCTTCAGCTTCTGCCCGGCTGGGCAGTGCGAGTGCCTGTCCCTCACCTCCCTGGGGCTGCCCCAGCTGTGCCGCTGGCCTCTGCCTCCTCACGGCTCCCACCGCTCTCAGAGGCTGCGAAAGGCTCTTGCCAGGGTGGGCTGAGCCTGTGTGCTGGGCCCTGGGGTGTTAGATGGGTAGGATGTGCCCCCTGGCCATTGCCTGCTGGCTGCCTTACTGGTCCTGCCAGGCTGCCAGCTCCCCACGGGGCTCGGGCTGCAGCTGGAGGCTCCCAGGGTGTCTGGTTCTGCTGCCAGGAGAGTCCAGCTGTGGTGAGAGGAGTTCTCTTCCTTCCACAGAGATGGCCTTGCCCAAGTGTGATCATTAAGGTGTTTTATGTCTGGTCTGTGGACAGATCACCAGCTGTTATCCCAAGAGGAATGCTGGCTGCCAGACCCTCAGTTAGCACGAGGGCTGGGCTGTCTAGGGGAGCTGTTTGTGGGGATTTGTTTGAAACAGTTGGGATGCTGTTCTGAGCAGTGAGCCCTGTGCTCCCTCGAGCCCCTCCTCCTTGGAGAACCCCAGCCTGGCATTTACAGATGAGTCGTGTCAAAGCTCTTGGCCTCCACGCAGAGTTACACATTCTGCAGGGCACTGGGACCCAAGGAGCTGCTGCCTGTGCCAGGAAAATTCGTGAGCAGAACTGCAGTCCATCTTAATGACTGGCTGTGTGGGATTTGCAGCCTTGTTCTTGGAGGAGCTGTTCGTGTGAGGGTCTCCAAAAACACGTTCTGCCCGCAGGAATTGTGTCCTTATCACTTGGTTCCTGCTTCCCAGCTGAGCATCCTGTCTTTCTCTCTGCCTGTGGAGCTGCTCGTGCTTGCCTTGCCTCTCCTCTCTGTGCTTCTGAGATGAAGTAGGACTGTAGATACAAACATGCCTGCCAACACTTCAGCTGTAATTTGGACAGCAGCGTGAGTATGGCTGGTAGGGCTGACGCACCTTGGGGACGTTCTCCAAGGACCTGGAAAGAGCGGGATAACCCAGGGAAGGGATCCAGCACTTTGAGAGCCATATCCATTATATCCTCAGCTGCCTGTTATTCTGACATGAGATGGTGGGAATGGTGTGAGCTTCCCTGTGGCTCTGGCAGCCCCGTGTTGGCCAGGCAGGTCCTGTTGGCAGGCATGGCTTGGAGCCCACCCGTGTCACCTGCACGTCCTTGTCCACCTGCAGCAGCCGCTGGACTCTGACCTGAGCTAATCTGATCTTCTGTCCCTTCTTTTGTGCTGCCAAGTGAGAGGGATCTCAGTGCGTGTGAGACACCAGTGGAGCATTTCGGGTTAGAAAATCCCCATGGGGCAGAGGCTGCGGAGCCAGAGCCAGAGAAGGGAGCCCTGGATGGCCTGGTGGATCCCGAGGAGCTTCCAGCCCCACAGAACGTGTAAGGGCTTCGTGTCAGTCCCTGGTGGTGTGACTGTGACAGCTTTGTCCTCCTGTCCCCCTCCGTGGTGGCCGGGGCTCGCGTGTGAAGCGGGAGCTGCGGTTTGCGGGCACGGCAGCTCCGTGTGCAGATCCCGGCAGCTGTTCCCTGCCAGAGTGCCAAGTGAGCAGCCTGTGCTGGGGAGAGCCAGGGCAGCAGCTCAGCCTGCAGGGGCTGGGGCTCAGGACGCCGTGGGATGAGAGCACTGTTTGCTTTGTCTTTGGGAAAGCCTTCCCCGTGCCCGTGTTGCTGCCGAGCTGTGAGCGCTCACCCTCCCCGAGAAACACCTGCACACAGAACTTGCTGAGTGGTGCTGAGCGGGGGGAATGGCAAAAAACCCAGCATTTCACCTCATTTTACAGCTACTGGGCACACTGGTGGCACTGAAATAATGAGGTCAGAGCTCTGCTCCGGCCCAAGCCGCTGCTCCGTGCTGCTCCATGGTGGTATTTGTGGGTTCCTACCCTGAGACACGGGATCCCAGTGGGTATGAGTGTGCTGACTTTGCATTCCGTGTCAAACGACATCAGCAGATGCAGCTGGAAAAATGAGGCAGCGTGTCTCTGGGGACAAGGTGATGGGGGAAGAATCTGTTCTGTGAGGAGCTGTGTGAACGTGTGCGTGCTGGCTGGATCCCCTGAGCACAAAGTGGGGCCAAAGGAAGGATGTGATAACCAGGTGGAAGTGGCTGAATTGCGCTGCAGAGCAGCCTGATAAAGGACACCTGCTGCAGGTGGCATTAGAGGGGGCACCAGTGAATGGGATTGTTCCAGAGCCCCACGACTTTCCTCTGTCTTGCTCTTTTTGCTAATGGCTGCAGAAATGACCTTTTCTCTTCTGACTAGAGGCTGGATAACTGGGGCTGTTATTTCCCTGATTCCTGGCAGAAGTCCCTCTGCCTTGCACTGCCAGTCTCACAGCATGGTGAGACCTTCCTGCTCCAGCCTTCACTAGCAAAGAACAAAAAGCTTTCCTCCTAGACTAATCTCAATTTTCCCCTCCTTCCCCTTCAGCTTCTCTCAGACCTTATGATGTTGCTGCTGTCTGTCTGAAAAAAAACCCACTTAATTAGAACCAGATTGGGTTTGAATTTTTGGAGTGCTGAGGGCTTTCTGTTGCCTGGAGCTGGCAAATTCCCAGCACATTTAGGTTGCAATTGCAGAAAAATACCTGGTCCATGAGAAGCACCAATCCCTGGGCTGGGAGCAGGTACTGATGGCATCTGCTCCTGTGCCTGGCAGCCTGGCCAGGGTTTTTCATGAAATGAAGCTTTATTGCCCTTACAAGGTGAGCTCTGGTGGGCCAAAATCTGAGTTATTTAGGCCTGGAGTGCAGCTGGGGCTGGGTTTAATTTACTGGCTGGAGATTCTCTGGGAGTCAGCGAGGAGAGCCACCAGTCCTGGCATCTTGGAGTGTGAAGCTCATGGAGGAGGTGGCTCTGAGATTTTTGGTCTGGAGTTGATGCTCTTTGGAGGATGTTCCTGTTCCTTTTCTGCTACTCTGTCTTCTGTCATCCTTTTGCCCAAGGAGCTTTTTCTCTTTGGTAGGCAATCTGAGAATGGAATCGAGCAGTCCTTGAACCAGGCTAATGATGAATCCCTGGAGGAAATAGTCAAGGAGGTGGGGACAGAGCTGGAGCAAGAGGAAATGCATTTATTTCAAGCAAAGGAGGAGAAAATTCAGCAATTCCAGGAGGAGATGAGGCAGCAAGAGGAGGAGGAGGAAGCTGAAAAGCTTCATCAGCAAGAAGAAAAACCCCTCAGGTACTTTCCTTTTTTACCCCAACTCCTCCAAGGCTTTCCAAGGTGGGATTTCATTGCTGCTGGCCCTGACTCGTGTCCCAGGCAGCACCTGGGAAGTGGTGCTGCTTTAGAGCTGGGGGGAAGGGCAAGATCAGGGTCTCAGGGAGGAGGAGGAGGAGGGTGGACAGCCTTCACCTGGCACAGCCAGGTTGTGGGATGGGGAGTGCCGAGCTGGCAGGCTCAGGGAAGGGCTCTCCCGCACTGGCAGGAGGGGCAGGAGAGCATCGTGCACGATGAGCTGTGATTGCACACACACAGAGCTTCAGAGCTCTGAACCTGTCAGTTATGGGTAACCTGGGAGAAGTTTCCAGTTCGGTGCTTGGAGCTCTCCCACCTGGCAGATGTTCAAATCCTGGGCTAAGTGGCAGTAACAGGACTGGAAATGGGAGCATTAGAGGAGATGAGGTTACCCCAGAGGAACTGTCTGGAGCTCTGATGCTGGATGCTGTACAGAGGGACTTCCAAACGAGGCTTCTAGGAGCAGGGCAGGGATGGCTGTGTGAAACCAGGCTCTGATAGCCGTGCAGGGCGTGGAACAGCACAGCAGCTCTGTCCTTTCCCTGGGGCAGCTTTTCCCTCGAGGCTTGTGTGTTACCTTGCTGGACTTGGTGCTGGTGTTCTGAGCAGCCAGAAACAGCACCTTGACATGAAACATGGTGGGGATGCAGTCTGGGTGTGCAGGAAGATGCAGAAATGGCA
Source organism: Pardalotus punctatus (assembly GCA_013400915.1). Lineage (NCBI taxonomy): Eukaryota > Metazoa > Chordata > Aves > Passeriformes > Pardalotidae > Pardalotus > Pardalotus punctatus. Next base: position 966 of record VZTX01021451.1, on the reverse strand, counting down.
CCTGAAGGGAAAAAATGTGTAGCAAGGGCTATAATGTGGAAATATGGAGCTTCCAGATGTGCTAATGCATCCAGGTACCTTGCTTGGGAGCCTGCATCCATTTAATGAGAGTTGATTTAATTTACCTGCCAAAAAAGAGGAGAAAAAAACCCAAAAAACGACCCCCTCCCAGAAAAAAAACACCCAACCGAACAAACCCAACCAAAACACACCACCAAAACCAAGGGTAAGCTATGATGATAAAGCGAGTTTTAAACCCACAGTGCTCAGGTTTGATGCTGGGGCTGCACCTCCTGTGCCAGCAGCAGGTCCTGCAGGTGTGGGGGTAATAAATGTGTCACCACAGCCCTGAGAGCAGCAGCTGAGCTGTGGCCCCTGGGGAGGTGACTGGAGGATATTGAAGCCTCCTGAACCTATTTTCTTCCTTTTTATTTTCTGTCTCAGCACTCCAGAAGGAGATTTGGCAAAACCTGAGGAGGAAGAGGAAGAGTTGCGTGTCAGAGAGGGAAAAGCCGAGAGACTCGAAAAGCTGCGAGCCCAAATCGCCTCCGAGATCGAGGCAGAGGAGGAGAGGATGAGGTGAGAGGTTCTGCTGCCATCCCTGGGGATAGAAACTGCTGCTTTGGGAGGGAAGGATCGTGCACATCCCCAGCAGGTCCTGAGCCTCTCATGACTCGTTCCCTGCCGGGGCAGCAGGTCCCAGCTCTGCCTGTCCCGTGCTGGATCCCGACTTCTGGGCTCTTGTTCCAAACCTCCCAGGGCAGAGCAGGAGGCCACCCTGCAGAAACTGAGGGCAGAGTGGGAATCCCAGCAGCTGGTGGAGAAGGAGAGCCTGGAGAGGAAGCGGCAGCTCGCCTTGGAGGAAATGAAGCTGGAAATGGAGGAAGCCCGGCAGAAGGAGATGAGCGAGCTGGAACAAGAGAAGGAGCAGTTCCTGAGAGAGCTCAGGGAGAGGCTGGACAGGGA
>VZTX01021440.1:0-14078 GCA_013400915.1 Pardalotus punctatus | reverse complement strand
CGCTTTCAGCCCCGGGCAGGCGGTGTCGGGCCGCGTGGTGCTGGAGCTGGCGGCGGCCGCGCGGCTCGGGGCGCTGCGGCTGCGGGCGATGGGCGCTGCCCGCGTCCACTGGACCGAGTCCCGCAGCGCCGGCTCCAGCACCGCCTACACGCAGAGCTACAGCGACCAGGTGGAGTTCCTGAACCACCGCGACACGCTGATGGCACCCCCAGGTAGGGCATCCCCTGCCCTGGTGCGGTACCCGGGGCACGCACCCCGCGGCCGGCGGCGAGAGCGGGGGCGTGGGGGCACCGGACACCGCAGGGTGAAACAGCGGGGAGTGGGACAGTCGGGATGCCCCGGTTGTTGGGTGCTGCAGACACCCGAGCCGGCAGAAATCTGGGTGTCTGGGGTAACCGCCGATGCTGGGTGCATGGCCCCCCAAAACTGCAGAAATCTAGGTGCCAGGGACAGCCGGGCCGCTGGGTGCGTGACACCCAACCAGCTGAGATCTGGGTGCCTTAGGGTCTGAGCACTCTGGGCACGGGGTTTGTAGGTCTCTGCAGACACCTCAAATTCTGAATGCATTCTGAAATCTTGGGGTGCACGGCTGGACTCTGCTGCTGTGCAGGGCATCCTGGTTAGGGGCTGCTCCCCACAAGACCCCCCTTTTCTGTCAGCTTTTCCCAGCAGGGAAGCAGCGTTGGAAAACTGCAGAGGTTCGGGAGCTTGTTTTGAGCAGGGGGGTTTGGCCTAAATGATACCCTGGGGTCCTCTCTGATCCCGGGGTGCAAACTCCCGAGGGCCATGGGGGCTTGGCTGGCCACTCTCCCTCCAGCTGGGCATCCTGGGCTCTCCCTCCAAAGCTGTGGAGCAGGGTGGCTGCAGGATGAAGCAGAGCCCACCTGGGAGAGCTGCCCGGCTCTCCGAGGAGGTGCCTCCGGGTCATGCGTGTCTGGAGACACTTGGAATGCAGACAGTGCCCAGCTCTTGTGTCACGGCTGCTGCAGCTCAGCCCTGGCAGAAACTCGGCCGTGCCCTTGTGCTGCTCCTTGCTGGGTGCTGCACGTCTGTGACTCGCCCTGGGAGGAAGTTCTGCAGGAGGGAGCTGATCCTCCTCAATCTGTTTTGCCCACAGACAATGGTGAAGCCACTGTCCTGCAGGCAGGAAGGCACGAGTTCCCCTTCACCTTCCAGCTCCCCGAGTAAGTTGGCTTTTTTTGGGGGGAGAGGACATCTTAATAACGAGCTTTTTTTGAGCAAAACCCTCCTAAAAATTGTTTGTTGCTCATGCCCAGGACCTTGGCCACCTCCTTTGAGGGCAAGCACGGCAGTGTGCGCTACTGGGTGAAGGCCAAGCTGCACAGACCCTGGTCAACAGTGAAGAAAGCAAAGAAGGAGTTCACTGTGATTGAACCCATCGACATAAACACCCCTGCACTGCTGGTGAGCTCCCCCGCTCCACCCCGGGGCTCTGGCATCCAAAACTCACCTGGGAAGCCCATTGGGAAGGTGTCTGCCTCCCCCTCAGCGTTACATTGCAGGCCTGATTCCCAGAGGGAATATTTTCCCCCATGTACCTCGTGCCCTTCAGCATTACCTGGGCTGGGCAGAGGTCAGCTGTGCCTCTTTGTTTTTGGAAACTTTAATGCATTGCAACAACTTCTTGCATCAGATACCTGAGAAGTTGCTGATGCTCCCCAGCAGGTTCTTGGTGCCAGAGAGATGATTGCTTTGAGTTTCATTCTTGGTTACTAAATAGCTTAAATATTTCCCTTTCTCCAGGCTCCCCAGGCAGGTGCTAAGGAGAAACTTGCTCGTGCTTGGTACTGCAACCGTGGCCAGGTATCTGTGACTGCCAAGATTGACCGGAAAGGCTACACCCCAGGTGAGACCAGGTGCTGGTGCCTTTGAACCTTGGTGGGCCTGGGGGTAGAGCCCAGAGGAGGGGATTTTGGGGTCGCTGTGAGCTGGCATGAAATCAGAGAGCTTTATTGTGTACATTTGTTGTGCACAGCGCCCTTGGGACGCTCCTCCTGGGTGAAGCCATGTGCCTGCACTGTCAGACAGCGTGGCCAGCCCTCGGTGGTCCTGTGCAGCAATTCCTTGAGGCAGCACCGGGCTCTGCCTCCCCTCCTCCAAAGTGTGTGTGTCTGTTTCGGCAGGTGAGGTCATCCCTATCTTTGCTGAGATCGACAACTGCACGAGCCGTGCCGTGGTGCCCAAGGCAGCCATAATCCAGACCCAGACCTTCGTCGCCCGGGGCACCAAGAAGCAGAAGAAGTCGGTGGTGACCAGCATCACTGGGGACCCCATTCCGGCCGGGAAGAGGGAGGTGTGGCACGGACGGGCACTGAAGATCCCGCCCGTGGGGCCATCCATCCTCCAGTGCCGCATCATCCAGGTGGAATACTCCCTGAAGGTGAGGGAGCTCCCAGGGACCTCTGCAGGAATTCCCTCCTGGCCAGCTCAGGGGAGATACCAGCCCCTCCAGACTGGGAAAACACCACCAGCTAAGCTTCCCTGCTGCATCCTGTCTCTGCAGGTTTGTGTGGATATTCCCGGGACGTCCAAGCTGCTCCTTGAACTGCCTCTGGTCATCGGGACCATCCCGCTGCATCCCTTCGGGAGCCGCACCTCCAGTGTCAGCAGCCAGTACAGCGTCAACCTGGACTGGCTGAGCCCCATCCCGGAGCAGCCAGAGGGTGAGCATCTCCTTTTCCTTGGAATAAACCCCCTGGTCAGGACAGTGAAGGTCAAAGTTCTCAACTGAACCAGTTTTGCTTTTTTTTAACTTAATTTTTTGGTTGTGGTCCTGAATCTCCTGGGTTCTAAACCTTCAGAGAACTGGGTTTGGGAAAGAATGGGTTTGAAATCCTTTCACTTGTGTATCCCCCATTTATGGAGAGTGTTTTCTGCCCCCTGATGGTTTTCCTTTCTCTTCAGCCCCCCCTGAGTATTCAGCAGTCGTGTCCAGCCTGGAGGCCGAGCAGAGCCTGGCTCCGCCGTGCCGCAGCGAACTCGGGGACATCCTGGAGGGTCCTTTCTTTGCCTACATCCAGGAATTCCGCTTCCGACCACCTCCGTTGTATTCAGAGGTATCTAAACCGGGCTGGGAGGCTGCTGGGGATGGCTGGGATGTGCCCACTGCTGAGGTTTTTGACTCCAAGCTTGGCTTTGCAGGTGGATCCAAACCCCGTGTCAGACAACATCCGCCCACGCTGCATGACCTGTTGAGAGAAGCACATGGGCTGTGGATGACAGTGTGACAATCCCTTGGGATGGAAGCTTCACCCTCACAGCACTTTGGTCTGGGAACGGGGATGTGAGACCCCAACTCCGCTCACCGCCCTCGGCCGCTCCTGTCGTGACTGTCCCACGGGCCCAGAGCCAGCGCTGCCGTGGCCTCGGGCAGGGTAGGAGAACACGAGGGGCCTGGCGGTGCAGAGCGGCTCCGTGCGTGGCTGGGCAGGACACAGAGAGTTCAGAACTGCCCCAGCATTCTGGGGTTAGAACAGGGAATACGAGCCGAGATTGCTCTCCCCTTGCCTACAGTGCCGTGCTCCACAAAACTTCTGTCAGCTCCTGTGGAAAGCAGGAGCTTGAAGGCGTTCCTCAGGATTACTGGAGAATGTTTTGGTGTTGCTCAGGGTTGGGCCCTGGGGCGATGCAGGCGCAGCCCTTGGCCTGGGGCTCACCAGAACTGCAGGTCCCCAGGGCAGTGAAAGGTCCTTTTCTGGCTGGATGAAGCAGAGACCTCAGCTGCTGCTGCTAATCTTTGCCACAAGCCTGTGGGTGCCTGCGGGGGGAATGGTTTGAGCCACTTAACCAAGCTCTAAAAGCCACCAAGGGCTGTTACGAGATCTTGGGGGATGAATTCATGGTCTGTGGCAGTGTTTTGGTGCCGTTTACCAAGAACAAGAGAAGTGGTTCCTGAGTGTTGGTGCTGAAGCTGCACAGTGTGCTGCTGCCTCCCCCATGATGGGGCTGAAACCGGCCCCTGGCTGTGGTACCACCATGAGGGCTTGGAGCTGTGGCTGGTCGCCAAGGAAGAGAAGGGAGCCCAGTCCAAGGCTGGTGGCAGCCACAGGTGCTGCTGGGAGATGTGGGGTTGGGATGAATCCTTCAGGGCTGGGAGTCCTGCTCAGGATGGGCTTGATCCTGCACCCAAAGAGGGGTTGGTGGCCCGGGTGGGGTGAGGACACAGCAGCAACCTGTGCTCACTGGTGTGGGAAGGGGGAGCTGGTGTGGGGGTGAGGACCCCTCAAGTGTGTGTGTGCCAGGGGCTGACCCTGCTCACTGCAGGGGGACCTGAGCAGAGTTTGGGGGCCGAGGACCTTTGCATTCCCTCACTGAGACAATCCTTGGCCATGCCCAGCCAAAGCCAGCGTGCCTTGGGCTCCGTGCTGGGGTTGCTCAGATGAGTCTTTTCTATCTGTGAACACTTTTGTAATGACCACTCTTTGTCTCTACTCTTTTTGTACGACTTTTTGGTGGGGAATATTTTGTCTGAAATAAATTCTTTAAACCAAACTGTTGCCTGGGGGGTTTTCTGTTCCTCTTTCTGCTTCCCGTTGTCTGGAGCCATGCTGTGGCTGTGGGGATGGGGGACTGGGAGTGCTCCCTGCCCTCTCCATGATCCTGCAGGCACCCAGCTCCCCCCTGCTCCCAGTCCTGCACTGGGATTAACTGGGCCACTCAGCCAGCCCTGCTCCCCAGCAGGATTGGGTCCCCTGTGCCTCCAGCTCCTCCACCTCCATGCAGTTCTGGCACTTTTCCCCTTACCGGGGATCCAGGGCTGCGAGAAAACCTGTTGTGTTTTTCCACACTTGCTTCCTCTTTGTGTCCAGGCTCGGGGAGGACAGACACATTCTACTCCATCCTGAAAACCTGGCAGGGACCCAGCAGGTCCAGCTGGGAGCTGGGACATTCCTGCTCTGCCTCAGCCAGTCCCAAGGAGGGTTGGGGTCAGCCCCATGCTGTGCTGGCTGGGATCTGTTGCCGTGGGGGAAGAGCAGGGGGGCTCCTTCACCTGCTTCCTCGGGCTGGAATTTGATTTTTCACAGCATTTCTGTGCTCCACATCTCTGCTGGGCACAGCAAATCTTGGTATGTGCAAGGCAGGGCTTGAATCAGGGCTTTAGCTTTGTCTTCCATGGACTGTGCTGCTTAAAAATACTGCCACTGGAATGTGATTTTTTTTTTATCCCCCCCTTTATTTATTTTTTTTGTTTGCTGAGCTGCTCAGTGCCACAGCTGCATCAGAGCACGTGGTCCTGCCCTGGGCCATGGGAGAGAACTTGTCCCTGTGTTTGCCTGCGAGAACCTGGTGCTCCTGCAACCTTTATTCAAATCTGTTTTTTATTTGGCATCCCTGGTGCTCTGATTAATTTTTCCCCGGGGAGGATTAACCAGCCTCGCAGGGAATTTGTTTACATCCCCGTTTGGGGGGATCATGTCTGGATCTGCCGCTGGCAGCAGCAGTGGCCGGTGCTGCGTGGCCTTTTGGGCGTTCTTTGGTGACATCAAAGGGGACACGAAGCCCAGCACTGCACCCCCAAGGTGATGGTGCCTCCAAGGGCAGCCCTGTGACCAGGCTGCTCCCGGCCTGGCACAACGGAGCCATTCTGTGCCGGCAAACGCCGAGCAGCAGAGATGCCCGGGGGCTGCTGGTCAGCCCCGGATCATCTGCCCCGGCTGCACAAGGCGATGTTTATTCCCCGGGCCGCAGGGGGAGGCGAGCGCCCAGCACCCCGTGTCTGTCCTGCTGCGTCTTTCTGGGAAAGCGCGTCACACGGTGCTGGGGACAGGCCCTGCCGGCCCGGGGAACCCAATGCCGGTGGGCAGCGCTCCCGGTGCCCATGTGGGAGCGATCTCTCCAACTGGGATTCTTGTAAATGCCTCCAGGTTTTTCTCGTACAGTCGGGCAGTAGCGCAGCGAGGTGGGGGGGCATGGCCAACCTGGGGCTCCTGCCAGGAAAGGGCTGCACTCCTGAATCCTGAATCCTGGAGGGGCTAAAAATACCTCGTCTGGACGTTTGGAGCCGGGGCACGGTGCGGACCCTTCCACGCAGCGCTTTCACAACTGCTGGCAGCGCTGCCGGTGCTCCCTCCAACCTTCTGTTGTTTATCTGCCCCGGCTCCAAAGTCCTGATTGAACAGCCCGGGCTGTTCCAGGTTTATTGGCACAGGGGTTTGGGGCTCCCTGAGGGTCTGCTGAGCCGGAACGGCCCCGTGCCCTGCGCGGCGATGCCGCGGCAGCGCCGGGACCCGACCCCGGGCAGGAGGCGCGTGATGCAATTACAGTGCCGGGATTATTTATAGCTCTTGGCCCCGTGCGCTGGAAAATGCTGCCCAGACCATCCGTCAGAACCTGCTCCTTGCGAGGGGCACGGAAACCCACCCCCACCCCCTGCTCTGCTCCTCTCTGCTGTCATTTTTGCCCTTCAGTCCCAAAATTGTAGGACCCCCATGCCCCAGCCACAGGGGTGCTGGGCACCCCTTCCCCATTAAGCTCATGGCTCTGCAAGGTGCTGGGACCCTTCGGTCCTGCAGCCCCGTCCTGTAGCATTTTGGGGACCTCCCCCTTCCCCTCAGCCCTCCCTGTCCCTGGAGGATGCTCAGTCCCATCACGGTGAGGCTGGGGCTGTTGTCCTGTGCCCTGGGGGGTCAGTGGCGGGGCCGTGCCGCGGGGAGGGTGACACTGGAAGCCTGTGGCCGTCCCGGCGCTGGCAGGGACAGAATGTGCCGGAGCTGGCGCAGCCCTGCGAGGGCCGGGATTAGCTGCGCCGCTGCTGCCTCCGGCCCGGGCGCCCGTCCAGCTCCCCAAACAAGCACCGCCTTCCCCCATCCCAGCCGGGCTGAGCCCTGCGGGATGCAGCTCACCCCCGAACCTGCCGAGGGGCACCCACCGGGGGCTGCTCTGTTTCACGGGGGGCGGTCAGTGATGATAAATCTGGATTTTTGCCCAAGGGGGATGCCCCGCTCTGTCCCTGTGCTGGAGCCGGGCTTCACGCGTGGCCCAAATTCAGCATCTTTGCGCCCGTGGAATGCGGGACTCTGAGCACTCGCACCCTGCGGAGCAGCAGTCGGTGCTGATGGGGGCTCAGGAGCACGGGGACCTGCCCAGCCCCGGTTGCGGGGTCCCCGAGCACCGTGGGGACACGCACAGTCCCCAGCAACACCAGGCCTCGCTTTGGGTTTGCTCAACTCCGGCGCTGCGAAATCACCAGAGCTGAGGACGGCACGGCTTGGCCCCGGCAGCATCTTTGGGGTCTGGGATTCTTGGGTCCCCCTTCATGCAGCAGAGCTCTGCCAGGGCTCCGGGAAGCAGCCGTGCACCCCGGCATGCCGGGGCGGCAGCGCGGCCGCCCTCCGCCCGCTGACTCAGCCGCCTGTTTGCCGGAGCTGCTCCCGCCCACGGAAACCGCAGGCAAAGTCCCCGCATCCCTGCGCCGGGGCTTTCCCCGCCGGCTCGACAGGAATCGCAGCTTTTCCCCGGCCCGGTGCGGGCAGAGAGCCCCTCCGGGTGCGGGGGGGAACTGCGGAGAAACCACAGGTTTTTGTACTCCAAACCTGGGGTTTTAATGCCAAAAAACGGGGGTCTGGAGCAGCCGGATGGCCGTGTTGCACGTGCCGCATGTCCCGTCCCCTGTGAGCATCGTGCCAGCAGCATCGTGGAATTTTGGCGTCACCGGGACACCCCACAAACCCCGATGGTGGCGGGTCCTACCGGCGTTGTCTTTGCCGCAGGCTACCTGCAGCAAATCGCCGGCTTTATTCCCTATATTCAAACCAACCCCTTGTTTTTTTGGGTCTGACCCCTCGTTTGGGGTCCCTTACTGTTGGCACTGCCCGGCACAGTCACTCCTTGCTCCCTCCCCTCCTCGGGCAATGGAAAATTTTGATGACTTTTTGACTTTTCTCCAGTTGTTTGGGAGCGAGGAAGGGGCCGGTGCCGCGCACAAACATGTCTATGTATAAACACTGGGGACCGCGCCAGGGATGGAGCCGCCGGCACCGGACCCTCCCCACGGAGCCGGGTGTCCCCTCTCCTGCCGGGACCCCAGTGTGGCGTTCCATGCTCGGTGACCCGGAGCCCTTCCCGCGGGGACACAAATATTTTGGCTTTGATAAAAAAAAACAACACTAAAAAAAATTCCCCCCCCCTCCAGGGTCATCCAGCGGCGGCACGTGATGTGTTGGCACACAAACACGGACGGGGCACGGCTCCCACGCCACGCGAGGGACGGGCTGGGATCTGCAGGTGACACGGCCGTGCCCTGTGCCAGGGATGTGGCGTGATGGGACTTTGCTCCCAGCGCCGCTCCACACCCCGGCTGGCTTTGCTGTCACTCCCAGCGCCGCTTCACAAACCGCAGAGAAGGCCCCGTCCAGCCCCGGTGGGTGCCCGGCCCCCGCCCCGGCCGGGGGGATGTGGCACGGTGACATCCCGCGGCCTGACCCCACATGTCCCCGCAGATGAAACCTCTTCAGTGCGGCATTTAGCACCAGGGAGGAGCGGGTGGCACTGCAGTCGCTGCTGGGCTGCTCTGTGTGTCAGTGGGGACACAGCCGACCCCAGCTGAGGGGTGAGGGATGCGGGATTGTCACCCTCACTGCTCCCCGTCATGGGGTAACCCTGTCAAACCCCACAGCTCTGATCCCTCCTCCCAATCCCCAGCCTCAAAATCTTCAGATACGGGGTTGTGCTCCTTTTTTCTTCCCTATTGCCCTGCAAGAAGCAGCAATTTCGAGCAGATTTCAACAAAAAAACTCCCCTCAAGCTCAGTTTGGGGGGGGGGGGAGAAGGATCCAGGCCACCTCGCGGGGATGCCCACACATCACCAGGAGCCTGCAATTAACCCCCTCCCCATTTCTCGACCTCATTAGCAAGCCTGAAGGCAGTTATCTTTAAATGCAAGGGGTTATGGGGAGCAGGCTGAGGGATTTTCTTGCTGAGCAGCTGCGTAAATGCCACGGCGTCCCGGCCCAGCGATGGAGGCAGCGATAGCCCGGGGGGTCGCAGCTGGCTGGAGGTGGCTGCGCCGGGCAGTGCCGGTGGGCAGGGCGGCTGCGGCTCTGCCGGACGGTCCCGGGGGGCTCGAGCCGGTTTCCTCCGCTTTCCCGGCGGTTTTGGCGTGTGAAAAAACGAGAGAGAGTCAATCTGCCTGCAAAGAGCTGGTAAACACCCTGGGAGCGGATCTGGGAGAAGGGGGGTTGCTCTTGGTCCTGTTTTTATCTCTGCAAAGCTGGGCTGGCTTGGCCGCTTGCTCTGGGATGAGACAGATGGGGGAGGCTGCTGTAAAAAGGAGATTTTTTTGGGGGCTCTCTGTTTATCGAGTTGTCCTTAGCTCAACTCTGGCCGCCTGCTTGAGCAAAATATGTTTATGCTGCAAAACCTCTGGCCGGCTCCGCTGCCAAGGGGGCAGGGAACGCGTGTGCCCGATAAGGGCGCAGCGTCCTCCCCTTCCTGATCACCCGATACCCAGGGAAGAGCACGGAGGCGGCCGCCCGCCTCACAGCAGCGAGTTTATGATTTCTTTTACTATTATTATAAAGTTTCCTTTGAAAAAAATAATCCCAAAACCCAACGAAATTCAAGAGCTGTGGCTCTGCAGCTGCCAAAGCCTGGAAAGCTCCGGCCGTGCCAGCGGCTGAGCTGCCCCTGGCGCTGCCAGCCCTGAGCGCAGCCATCCGAGAACATTCAAACTGCAGGGAAGAAAATGCTTCCTGCCATGGCCCGGGCGTTCCTGGGAGGGAGAAGATGGTTTTTCAACCACTTCTCCCGGCTGGCATGCTGGGGCTCGCAGCATCCCGGAGGGATTTTGCCGTGATCTAAGCATCCAGTGCAGCCCCGAGGGCAGCTCCGAGCCCCTCTCGGCGGGGGGAGAAATACAAAATATCCACTTTCGCTGCTGCTTTAAGTCGTTTTCCGTGGCCGGGTTTGGAAATAGCCCTGGCCCGGGTGAGGCTGTTGCAGCTGACGTGAGGAGGAAAGAGCCGGGGCGGCCCCGGGGCCTGTTTGAGAAGTAGAACCGAGTTGTTGTTGTTGTTGTGACACCAAATGGTTGCAAAACGCTGCCGCTGAAATACCCGAGACTTTCAAAACAAGCTGAGCCCAGCTGTGGCCGGCGGCTCTCTGTCCACATGTGTCCATCTGTCCATCTGTGGGCCCTGCAGCCCTTTCCCTGCTTGAACCAGCAATGCTTGCAGGTTTTTTTCTGCGGGAGAGAAGAAACTCAGAAGTTTTTTTAGGGAAGAAAAACCCCAATTCCCCAGCTGCTGAGGGAACTGCCAGGTATCCTGCCCACTGGGGCTTTGCAGTGCTCGGGGGTGTGGATGAGATGAGCTGTTTGCAGCCCTTGAATTCTGCTTAAAATATGATAATAATAAAAAAAATCCCAGGGATCAGTTTGTTTGTTTAGGGATTAAGTCACCTAATCTGCCTGGCAGCGGGTGGCATTGTGGAGGTGGTGGCAGCGATGGCTTTTTGCCCAGCAAATAATCCTGCTCCCGGCCACGGCTGGTGGTCGGGCTGGGCTCAAACTTCCTGCTGGCATCAGCTCTTCTCCAGGACGGGGTTTTGGGAGGAGGAAATGGTGCTGGGTGCAGGGAAAGGGCTGGGAGAGGGTTACATGGGTGAGGGAAGGGGCTGGGAAAGGGATGGGGATTGCAGAGTTGTGACCTTCTCTGCCTGTGTTAAAGCCAGGCTGTGGCTCTGCAGGGCTGTTTCCCCGAGGCTGGAAAACAGGTTAGACTTCGCAATCTGGGAGCAAAACACCTTAATCTGGTGTTAAAATATCGGTCTGGGCCCTCAGGGATGAACCTTTCCTTTGCTAGGGGCTCGGACCCCCCAAGAGCTGATGTTGATGGGGCTGTAGCAAACCCCTCCGGCTATTTTGTGTTTTATCTCTGGTGCTGTCTGAGCTCACATCCCCCAAAATCAAGAGGAAATGGCTCTGAGTTGCACCAGAGGGGTGTTTAGGTTGGATATTGGGAAAAACTTCTTCATGGAAATGGTTGTCAAGCATTGGCACAGGCTGTCCTGGGCAGTGGTGGAGTCCCCAGCCCTGGAGGGATTTAAAAGCCATGTGGCTGTGGCACTTGGGGACATTGGCTAGCAGGGGGCTTGGCAGTGCTGGATTAGGGGTTGGACTCGATGATCTCAGAGGGCTTTTCCAACCCTAATGATGCTGTGATTCTATAAAACCAGGGAGCCAAGAGCAGAGCCCCAGGCTGCCACCGCCTCCCTGCAGCTCCTTCTGGCTGCCCCACCTGCATTCTTGGGATGCAGAGTTGAATTTTCCACTTGACAAGAGCCAGTGGAGCCAGGTCAATCCTGGCAAATGTCCCCAGTGCCTTTTTCTTTTGGGGACACAGCAGTGAGAATAGGGAGGAAAAGGATTTTTCCTTCTAGAGCAGGGATGCTCCACACTTGTGCCAGCAAATGACATCATCACTGGTGCTGTGTGGGCAGCTCTGGCACTGTTGGGTAAAAACAGGGGACCCCATGGGGTGACTTTGGGATCGATGCACCCCAGTGGCACTGGGCTGACCTTCATCTTCCCTGTTGGGATGGATTTTGGCTGCTTACTGAGAGCTGTCCTGGAAGGAGCCCCCGTTGGGTGTAATGAGTCCCCCGCTGGGAGTAATGAGCTGTCCTCGCGCTGTGGGTGGCAGTGGCTCTTGCCAGGCATAACCAATGCCCTGTGGCATGTCTGGGGTAGCAGAGTAGGGAAGGTCACATTCTGGCTGCAAAAGCTGGCCTGCGGCTGTCCTTGGGTCACCAAGCTCAGCATTGGCGCCTGGGGACTCATCTGGGAAGCAGTCCTGTGAAATTTGAACTAATTAGCAGGTCCCGAGCCGCTCGCTCGCACTAATTGGCAAGCCTGGCTTGATTAGTTTTCCCCAGCACGTCCATGGGCTCCACATGGCTCCGTGTTCCTGGCAGAGCATTGGCCAACTCGGGACGTGTGTGGGAAAAAATGCACAGGGCCATTGGTGGGGACAGGGCCAGCCCTGAAGGCGTCAGAGGGGATGTGAGTGGCACCGTGGGTGGCCGGATCCCTGGGGAGTGGCCCCATGGGGGCAATGAGAGGGTCTCCGGTCCCCTCCCTGCCCAGGGTGTTTTGGATGCAGCGACAGGGGCTGGCTGTCCTGCTGTGAACTCGTTCCATGAGCTGGAATGATTAACTGGCATCGGCGCTGGCCCTGAGCCGGCCATGTGTTTACTGCTGCCACCCAACCGTGCTGAGCTGTGACCCTCGGCGCTTTCCCTCATCGCTCTGACCCCAAAAATGGGCTGTAAACAGGGGCCGGGGCTGAAACCCGAGTGTCCCCCTCTCCCCCAGCCCAATACCTCCTCCACTTGCGCCTGTAGTGCTCTGACAGGGAGCCTGGCATCGCCCAAATCCCAACAAAATCCCTAAATCTGCTCTCTGCACTGGCTTTCTGCGTGGCAGAATGCCAGATCCCCCCCTCCAGTCCATCCCCAGGGATCTGGGGGGCTGGAGGAACAAAGCTGCCGGACACACCCTCCTGTCACAGTCTCCTGTCACACTCTCCTGTCACGGGCAGCGAGGGAACACGGATTTGCTCCGCCAAGAGCTTGGGAATCGCCGAGGGGACGTGGGGCTGGTGCCACCTCGTGGCTCCGCCGGCAGCTGAGCCGGGCTGGACGCGCGGTGCCGGACACGGGTGGCACGGCCGGGGGGACACCGCGCCGGGGGTCCTGCATGTTCCCATCGGGATGAGACCCCCGGCCGGGGGAGCGGCACCACGGCAGCCGTCTCATCCCTGGAGCGCTGGGAATGGCCATAAATCCCACCCCAGCCGGTGATGGTGCCGCTGTCTCCGCTCGGCACCGCCGCGGTTTCCGCCCGCGGGTGCCGCTGCTGCGAGTGCGCTTTTGGTGAAATACTTCACAAAACACGAGTGGAGCCAAAAGCAGCAGAAAGGAGGCCCGGTGTCAATGGCTGAGACACCTGGCTGAGCGCCAGGCCGGCGCTACCGTACCTGGATTTCCCCGCGTTACTAACCCCACGTAGCTTTTGGGTTTTTCAGATTTTTTGCGCTCTCAGCAAGTAAACACCGCCGCGCCAGGCAGCGAAAACCACAAATCGCTTTTTATCTCCAGCTCTGCCCCAGATAAGGCCCGAGGCGCTGGCGTGGCCCCACGGGAAGGGGCTGGGGGGGCTCCTATGGATCACCCCCGGCCCGGCTGCCTGGCTGCGTCCTCCTCAGTGCAGTGGATTGAACCTCGGCTCTAAATCCTGGCTGTAATCTGTCCGGGTCAGGCGAGGAAAACCCATCTCAGGCCTGCTGCTTTGTGCAATTATTATTTTTTTTTTATGCTTGAGTTTGTTTCTGTTTTTTTCTCTCTTTTTAATTTTTTTTTTCATTTTTTGCACATTCTTTTTCTTTTGCAGGTAGCTGGAGTTTGGTGCCGGGGCTTTTTGCATTCCCATCCCACTGGATGCTGGTTCCAGAGGTGGCAGCACCTGGGATGAATCTCTGCCTCTCCTCCCAGTCCAGCCATGGAAATACCCTCGGTCCTGACCAGACTCTGCAGCTGCCTTTGCTCGATTTTTGTCCCTGGTGAAAGGTCGAGGCTGGGAATTGCATGGCCAAAACCTGGCCCAGTGTGATGCTCCATCCAGAGGTGTCGCCTTCCGTGTCCTGGAAACCAGAAAACCCCCTGAAAGTGCCGTGAGCTCACGGGCTGAGCCCTCAGCATCCCACACAGACACTCAGCATCCCACGGGACACCCCCGTCCCCTTCCCGCCGTCCATCCCTGCCGCTCCAGCCTGGTGATGGCTACGACACCGACTCCTCCGGCGAGGGATCCCATCCTTCCTCATCCCTGATGATGATGGGTTTGTCGGAGATGAGCAGGGCAATGGGGATCAGCGGCTGCTGCGGCCTCTGCCTTCCCTCCTCCTCCTCCTCTTCCTCCTCTCCGGGTGGGTGCCCGGTGCAGCCGGGGCTGCCAGGCACTGGGCACCCCACGGGGCTCAGCATCTCCTGCCTGCGGTAGGCGAAGGGCAGCTCCTCCGCGCAGCCCGGCGGGGGCACGGCCGCTGCCGCCGGCCTCTCCT
>VZTX01021430.1:0-12196 GCA_013400915.1 Pardalotus punctatus | reverse complement strand
GGCTCAATCCCACTGCTCCTCCTCCAACTCCTCTACAGGACAAAACACAACTTTTTCCGCCACGGAATTGTTTTATTAGGAAAAGATCCATTAACAACAATAAAAACCACCCGGAGGAGGAGCGGGACACGCTGCTGGAAGGTCGGGAAATTCTGGGAGCAAAGCAAATCCCACGTGGAATTGAGCTGGATGCAGAGCAGCCAACAATTCCTGAGCCACACGGCCCTTCCTTCCCGCAGGAATTCTGGGGCTGGCCATGGATATTCCCAAACACTCAGAGCCTCACGGAGCCTCTGTGCAGGAACGGGAGGATCAATCCCTGGGGAATTATCCCACTTTTCCAAGGGATGTTGGCATCTCCCCCTTTCCCAGCCAGTCTGGATTGACCTTTCCAGCCCCAGCCTGGAGTTTTCCCATTTTTCCTTGCTCCGAGTCCCAGCTGTGAAATTCCAGCTAACAGGGGGTCTGTCCTGCTCCCATCAACCCCCCATGGTCCCAGAAATTTTTCCATGAAAATTCCTCAGCAACCAGCCGGGCTCCTCGGATCTGCCTCCCCTCCAGGCCCAGCAGGATTTGGGAAGTTCAGGAAAAGGGATGAGCACTCCCAAGGTTCTCCCTGAAGGACGCGGGGCCGGCGTGCGGCAGATCCAGGGCCCGTTCCCGATGGATTCTCCTCAGTCGGAGTCGCTTCCCTCCTGCTTGGCCGATCCCACAGCCGACGCCAGCTCCTCCTCCTGCCCTTTCAAGCGCTCTCCTGCCGGGAAAAACCACGGAAAAGGGATGGGCTGCTTGGATTGGGAAGTGACACCATGAAGGACCCCAAAACCCTCCCCTCAGCACAATCCAAGCATCCCTGGAGATTCCTTGGGAAGCTCCTTGAGAACAAAAACCTCGTGGATCCTTTGGGAAGAGGTCAAGCTCCGCCAATCCCTCCCAGGCCCGGCGAGCTCCCAGCAGGGATCACGGAATCCCTCTGGAATGATCCATCCCCATCCCCATCCCGCGGCTCCGGAACGCACGGATCAGCTCCGCGATGGCTCTCTGGGTCCTCTTCTCCAGCTTTTCCAGCTTCTTGGACACATCCCGCTTCAAATCCCTGCGAGGAGAGCCACAAGGTCAGGACAATCCCATGGCCGGGGTGCACCTTTCCCAGCGGGAATTCCTTCTCCTTCCCAAGTGCCACCACTCCAAAACCAACCCCTTTGGGATCCGTGAGAGGAATCCCAAAGGAATCAGCGGGAAAAGGGAAGAATTGTGTCTTCCTCCACAGCCAGGCTGGTTTTCCAATTCCATGGAATCATGGAACGGTTGGGGTTGGAAAAGACCTTAAAGATCGTCTCATTCCAAGCTTCCACAGGATTTTCCTGGCATTTTTAACCCCCAGATCAGGATTTTCCGGATATTCCTCGCACAGCCTCACGTTATTGGAACCCCCCGCTGATCCCAACTCCCTTTTCCCGGGATTCCACAAGCACTCACCAGTCAGGTTTCCTGGGAGCCAGGTTCGCCAGATCCTAGGGAAGGACAGGACACATCCAGTGAGATCCGAAGGGAACGTTCCAGCCCGGACCGGGCACGGATCGGCTCCGGATTCCCAGATCCGGATTCCCAGATCCGGATTCCCGGCTGTGGAATTCCAGCTCCAGGATTACCTACCACCTCATCGATGATGGGCTCCGGCTTGGCAGCTTCCAGCTGCTCCTTCACCGTGTCCTCCACTAGATGGGGAAATAGGATCGGCATTGGAATACCGGGAATTCCAGCAGCGCGCCGGGCTCGGCTCCCGAAAGCTTCCCTAAAACCCCGCTCCCACAGCTTTCCCTAAAAACACGGTGCCCACCATCCCTTAGGTGTCCAAAGCATTCCTAAAAATTATCTGGGAATGATGGAAATCCCACAATCAGCAACAGCAGCCGGGAGCCCGTTGGGATCGAGGCCTCTTTTCCCGACACCTGCAGGGATCAGCTGCTCCACAGCTCTGGAATTTGGCTCTCCCTGACTCATTTCCAGGCCTGGGACACTTTGGAGGAGTCAGGCTCCAGCCCAGGCCTTGGGAAAAGGGCTGGATGTATCAGGGATAATGGGAAAACACTCCTGGAAAAAGCCACGGAGGAGCGGCTGAGGCACCAGGGAGCAGTTCCCACTGCAGCACGTGGATTTCATGGAATCACAGAAGGATTTGGGCTGGGAAAAGCCCCCTTGGACCACGGATTCCAAGCACTCCCAGCACTGCCAAGGCCACCACTGACCGTGTCCCCAAGTGCCACATCCACAGGGATTTCGATCCCTCCTGGAACGGGGCTCCACCACTGCTGGACAACCTTTCCCATAAGGAATATTCCCAAAATCCAACCTGAACCTCCCTGCCCGTTCCCTCTCCTCCTGTCCCTGTTCCCTGGGAGCAGATCCCAAATTTCCCCCCGGCTGTCCCCTCCTGTCAGGAGCTGTGCAGAGCCACAAGGTCCCCCCTGATCCCCCTTTTCTCCAGGAGAAACATTCCCAGCTCCCTCGGGAATTCTCCAGCCCCTTCCCAGCTCCGTTCCCTTCCCTGGACACGCTCCAGCCTTTCCACGTCTTTCCCGCCACCGGGAAGTTTTAAACCCCTACAGAAGCACAAGGAAAATGCAGGACCAGAATTCCCACCCAATCCCAGCCCTCCTGTTTTATTCAGGGCATTTGTCAAGGGAGTTCCGGGAAAATTCCACGTTTCGGGATCAAGGGAACTCCTTCCCTTCCCCCCCAGGAGATTTATGGAAGTTCCGGGTGAGGAAACTCCCAACGCCCTGAACTCCGGACCAAGATTCCCTTGAAGATAAATCAAATTAAAACCAGCCGGAATTTCCGGGAGGATCCTCCAGGGAGGCTCCTCCGAGGATGAATCCTTGGATTTGGGCCTGGGAGTGTTCCCACCCTTCTTGTGCAATTCTGGGAGTGAGGGTGGCAGGAGGGACAGCACGGGATCCGATATTCCAACACCCTCCAGCTCCACGGGCACCTCATCCCGGTGGATAATTCCACCTCGGGAAGAGCACGGAAGATTCCAAGCCCTCGTTTCACTTCCCACATTCCCGCTGCTCCCACCTGAGGCCGGTTTGGCCGGGGGCAGCTTCCTCTTCTTCAGCTCCTCATCCTCGGGATCGTAATTCCGCAGCTTGATCTCCCTGGGAAAAGAGGGAAGAGCGGTGAGGAAAATCCGGGATGCCCCGGCGGGCACTTGGGAGAGAGGGAGATGTTGGAATCAGGAGCTAAAAACACAAAATCATGGAATTGTTGAGGCTGGAAAAGCTTCCAAGATCATCAAACCCAGCCAAGGCCACCGTGGATCCGTGTCCCCAAGGGCCGCATCCGTGGATTTGAAATCCTGCCAGGAATGGGGATTCCACCCCCGTGCCAGGGCTGGACAACCTTTTCCATGAGGAATATTCCCAATATCCACACCTCGAGGTTGTTTCCTCTCATCCCCTCCCTGTTCCCTGGAAGAAGAACCCAACTCCCACCTGGCTCCGGCCCTTTGGGCCTCAAAACCGGGATACTGAGGATGGAAACCCTGGAGAAGATCCCAAATCATGGAAAAAAGCCTTTCAGGGAAGGACACGGGGGGAAAAGAATATTTGGGATACAGGGTGGTTATCCAAGCACTTCTGGAAGTGCTAAAATCAGGGAGCAAATCCAGGTTCTGGAATAAACGGATGGTGGAGTTGAGGGAACGACGGACACAATCACCCGGAAGCTTTTCCATGCTTCCATCTCCTCCGGGAGAGCTCAGGAAATCAGGATGGAGCCTCAATTCCATGATATTCCCAAATAATTTCGGCCATAACCGGACACCCTCGGTCCCGCGCTCTCCCCGTGGAACCAAACCCGGCAAGGCTCAAGAGGAATTCCCAAACCCACAATCCTAGGAAATCCAGCTTGCAGGAGCTCATCCCAGCTCCAGCTGCTCCCACACGCCCGCAGGACACTCCGGGATCCATGGAAGAGCTCAGCCCACAGGGATAATTAAGGAGGTGAAGCTCATTAACCACTGAGGACAGGATTAATTGGGATAAAGGCTCCAAGAGAAGCCGGGGATGAGGAGTTTGGGAAGCGGAATGCCAGGTTTTTACGGGAAACGCCAGAAATCCAACCTTGGAAGTCACCGGAGCACAGGCGGAAATTCCAGCCCTTCCCAGTCCATCCCATTCCCGCTCCAGCACAGGAATCTCCTGGCCAAGAGAGATTCCATGGGAGTGGTGGGAATTCCTGGATGTGTTCCAAGACCTCACTGAGGTAAATTATGGAATTACAGGATGGAAGGGACCCTTTGGATCAGGGCCATGGGCAGGGACAATTCCCACCATCCCAGGTTGCTCCAAGCCCTGTCCAACCTGGCCTTGGGCACTTCCAGGGATCCAGGAGCAGCCCCAGCTGCTCTGGGAATTCCATCTCAGCCCCTCCCCACCTTTCCGGGAAAGAATTCCTCCCCAAAAAAAGGAACTGGGAGGATTTGGGGAGCGCAGCATTCCAGAGGGAAGCAACGGACACTGCCAGGGGCGGCACATTCCCTGTTCCAGGTTGGGAATGCCCCAAATCCGTGTTTCCCTGGCTGGGAAAGCAGGAGGGATCCCAGATTTTTTTTGGGAGGAGGCCCTGGGCTCGGGCACGCCGGGAATGCGCGGAATTCCCGGAGTTATCTCGATGGAAACCAGGCCCCTCCGAGCTTCGTGCTTCCCTGTTCCAGCCCCGAGGGTTTTAGGGAACAAACACTTCCATGGATTCATCCAAGCCTTCTGCCTGCCGAAATCCTCGGGGCAGGAGCACTGGGAATGGGTTTGCCATGGAAAGATGGAACTGGGATTTCTTCCGGTGCCACAGGCTCCGCACTCCTGTCGTTATTCCCAGAAAAATCACCTGGAGCTGCTTCAGGAGCAGCTTCCCAATCCAGGCCCCCGAGGACAAGGCTCTCACCTCCAGGAGCAGCAGGAAAAATGGATGGAGACAATGGGATACCTGGAATGGGTTGGAAGGAGCCTGAAGGATGATCCCGATCCCATTCCCACCCCATTCCAAGGGCAGGGACAACTCCCACTGTCCCAGGCTGCTCCAAGCCCCAGTGTCCAACCTGGCACTTCCAGGCGCTGAAAATCCCAGGAAAAGGCGCCGCCGCCATTCCCAGGTTCCTCTCCCAAGGCACCAAAGCAGGAACGGGCAGAGATCCAGGAGAATCCACCCTGAGGAACAGCCTCTCTTCCCTGGAAAAGCCGCTCCTGCCCGAGTTCCCGAGGGTGTCCGAGCCCATCCTGATCCCAGAGCAGCTCCAGAAGGAAGGAATCCCAAAAAAACCCCACCTTTCCCCACAGGAGGAGCCCACGAAGTTGCCAGGCCCGTTGGTTTTCCAGGATGCGCTCCTCGGCAGAGCAAGGATTGGGAGAGACATCCAGGCATTCCAGGAGAGCTGGAGGAGATTCCCAAATCCAGGCAGGACTGAGGCCGCCACTTCCCACGGGCTTTTCCCAGGCACCTGAGCGTTCCCAGGTGGACACCGGGAACCCCAATGCCCACGAATAAATCCGGGACAAAGCCCATATTCCATGGGCAGCACGGAATCCTGGCGGATCCGGATGATTCCAACCCTTTCCAATCCCGACCACACCGGGAACGCCAACGCCGGCACGAGGACAAACCCCATCCATGTTTTTCTGCGGCTCATCCGGGTTGGGATGGATCCAAACCCATCTTCCAACCCTGTGGTTCCCAAAGGAGCCCTGGAGGCACCTTGGGAACACCGGGATGGCCACGGGATAAACAACAGCCAGGATAACTGATGGAATTCCCGGGATCAGATCCGCAATCCCGGCACGGAACCAGCGCGAGGACTGGGAGCAGAAAGATGCTCCAGCCTCGATCCCATTCCCACAATTCTCCCCTGGGAAGGGCAGCTGGAATTCTGAGCACCCAAAAAACTCCATGCCCGAAATGCCGTGGGTTGGGCGAATTCCCAGGAATAATTCCTGGAAAAAAGCAGGGGAAGATCCAAGGAACGCGGAGCTGAGGGGTGGAAGGAGCAGGGAATGGATGGAGGGAAAAGCCGGGATCACCCACAGCCTCCCTGGGAGAGCCCTGCCAGGCCCTGGATCCATGGAAAGGGATCCCTGGAGATGCTCCATGGCCGTGTCCAAGCGGGAATGGCTCCAGGGAGGTGCCAATCAAACACCTCGAGCTCATTTCCCATTTTTCTTCCACGTTTTTCCTTGTCCCAAACCCCTTCCCTGAGACTTCCAAACTCCCAGGATGAAGGGAATCACTGTCCTGGATTTTCCTGGCGAGCCCAACCCCCCTCCGGAGCAGAATCCCGGAGGGATTTTTTTTAGGCAGGGATTAACAAACAAAAGCGGTCCGGACCTGCCCGGTGACATTCCAGAGGGAGAAATTCCTGAGGGAGATCAGGTTTCCCAACCCCCCCCGCTCCTCCCCCAAATCCAGGGAGCAGCGATTTTCAAGGATAACTCCGATTTTCAAGGATAACTCCGTGTCCAACAGCTCCGAGCGGATTCACTTTTCCTAAAGCTGGGAAAATTGAGGATTATTTCTGTCCCATCCCTCTCCAAGCTTTTCCTCGGATTTTTACTTTCACTTTTCCCACTTCCATCGGGCTTTGTTGGCACAGCGAGCCCAATTCCAAGGCTCAGCGCTGCGGGATGGGAATTCCAGGCTCCAGCAGGTCCCTGATCCCCAAATCCAATGTTTTTCCCCGCGGGAATGAGGCGGAAGAGCTGAAATCCTCCCACACCCTGTTCCTGGGAAAGGCGGAGCAGCGGCTGCTTCCTGGTTCAGAGGGCTTGGAACCACACAAAAATCCAAATAATCCAAGTTTTTCACAATTCCAGGGAGAATTCCCAGAGTCTGGATGAGGGAGCAGAGCTGGAATTCCTGGGAAAAGAGCAGGGCTTGCAGGGCTTCGCTCCTGCTCTGGGAATTTGCAGGAAAACGAGGAAGGGAAAGGCCCAAAAAAAAAAAAAAAAAAATGGGATGGGGAGGTTTGGGTGGAGCGGGAACAAAGCAGGAATTGGCAAAAAAAGTGGGAGAACAGGCAGGGAAAAATGTTGGGAAAGCCAGAGCCGAGGAAGTCTCGTCCTCCCTGCATCCAATGGAACAGAAAGCTTGGGAATCCCCTGGATCCCTGGAAGTGTCCCAGGCCAGGCTGGATGGAGCTTGGAGCAGCATGGGATAGGGAAAAGTGTCCTTGTCATGGAATGGGATCATCCTTGAGGTCCCTTCCAGTCCAAACCAATCTGGAATTCCATGGAATGCCGTCCCCAAGGGAATTTTTCCCGGCAGCACTGGGCAGGTGTGGAATCTCCCGGGGATTCCCAAGCTGGAAAAATGAGCAGAAGGAACACGTGGAGAAGGGGCCAGGGAATCCCAGAATTCCCAAATGTTTTGGGCTGAATGGGATTTTAAGGATCATCCCATTCCATGGGCAGGGACACCTCCCACTATCCCAGTTTGCTCCAAGCAATCCGAGGACAAAGATGGAGATGGAATTTCCTACTCCACACGGAACTTCCTTGGATTTTCCAGGAAATCATCCCGAGGCGGGTGAAGGATTTTGGCCGGATCTGCCACTGGATGAAGGAAAATCCATGGAAAAACCCATTTTCCAGTGCTGCTGAACACCGGGAATGAAACAGCGGGAATGAAACACCGGGAATAAAACTCTGGGAATAAAACGCCGGGAATAAAACTCAGCCCCCAGGATTCCTCCAGGTGATCCCAGCAGCAATTCCCAGGATAAATCAGCCCAAAACCCGGATTTCTGGGGGATTTGGAGGATGAATTCCTAATTCCAGGTGGGAGCAGCCGTGCCTGGACACGCAGGGGTGGGAAGGACAACCCAGATTCCATCGGCTCCGGGATCCGGTGGCAGGGCCGGAATCCGAGAGCTCCCGATCCATTATTCAGGAGCCTTCCCGAGATCCCGAGCTCCGGTTTCACCTCCCGAGACTCTCCGGGTACAAATTCCAACCACGGAAAGCTCCCTCTCCCAAGAGATCCGGCATTTCCAGCCCCAAATCCATGGGGGTTCTTCTCCGCCAGGAATGGGATTTTTCCAAGGAGTCATTCCCAAAAAACAGCAAGGATTTGTCCTCTGGTTCCTGGTTAATTTCTCATTTCCCATGGAGATTTTTAGGGATAACACCACGGGAAAAGGTCCCGTTCCACATTTCCCACCCAAATTTTCCCCCTGCCGTGATCCCAAAAAAAACCCTGATAGGGTTTTCCCTGCAGGAAAATGACTTTGGAATCAGCTGGATCAGCCAGGAGCGAATCCCGGCCTCGGCTCTGTTTGTGCTCCCGTTTTCCAGGGAAAACAGCCACGGGAATCCATGGGAAAACAAAAATCTCCGCTTAATCCATGCAGGAATGGCTGGGAATTCAGGGAAGCTCCCAACGTTTCTCCTGGCTCTGGAAACGCTCACTCAGCCCCAGGTTTTCCCTCGTTATCCCTGGAATTTTTAAGGTCGGAAAATTCTCCGAGTTGAATCCACCCATGCCCCATCCCAAATTATTTGCCCCGGGGGCTCAAATTCCTGTGAAAAATTCCTATTAAATTGCACAGAGCCAAGGAAAATCCTCCCAAAAAACCCTGGAAAACACAGCCCAGAGGGAAAAGCGGGAATAAAGAAGGAATTACTTGTGCTTGACGGGCTCTTCTTCCTCATCTTCTCTGGGAATTTTGGACTCGGGTTCTCCGCTCTCCTTGTTCTGCAAAAAAACGGGATAATCCGTCAGATTTGAGCTTCCCTGGAAAAGCAGGAGAGCAAACAGCCCCCAAATCCTCTGGGATTGGGATATTATTCCATTGGAGGAAGGAATTCTAGGAAGGGAGAAGGGGTAAGGAAGGATTTGGGGGCGAGAACCCACAAAATTTGGGAATTGGCACCAGCAGGATTCCTTTTTCCCTCGATTTATCCTTTGGGATGCAAACCACGGAATCCCACGGGGATGAGCACAGCAAAGGGATTCATTCCTGCTCCAGGAAAACACCGGAGAAAAATGAATCCAGTTTCTCTGGAATAGGGAAAGAGGCTCCGTCGGCACCTCCAGATCCCTGGAAAAGCAGCGGAATTCCCAGTTCTATTCATGATCCCGGCAGGCACAGGGATGGAATGGTGCCCATGAGGAGCTGGGAATGAGCAGCCATGGAATTCTAGGATCCTGGAAGGAAAAAAACTCCCCAAAAAAGCGGGAGCGGCTCCGGATTTCCCGGGAATGTCAGCAGGGATGGGCACAGCAAACACCGCTCAGCTCCACGGGTCCATCCCGGCTTTCATTCCTACGGAAAATGATTGGGAATAAGGAGATTATGGCCCTCTCCATTCCCAGCGCTGAATTCCCAACATTTCCTAAAGGGACAAAAGGCTTGGATTGGAAGCGATCCTGAGGATGATCCCAATCCACGGGCAGGGACAATTCCCACCATCCCAGGCTGCTCCAGCTGGGCCTTGGGCACTTCCATGGATTCAGGGGATCTGGGAATTCCATCCCAGCCAGGAATTCCTTCCCAAGATCCCATCCATCCCTGCCCTCTGGCAGTGGGATCCATTCCCTGCATCCATCCCTCCATCCCTTATCCAAAGCCGCTCTCCCAACACCAGCTCCAGGATCCCAATATTATCCAGGAGCTCTCCCAGCACCAGGAACGTTTCCCACCAAACTGCTGACTCATTCCCTGGATCCTTTTTTCCAACCAAACTTCCAAACTCCGTTCCACAATCCAGGTTAAAAATTACATTCCAAGCAAACAGGGAAGGGAGCCAGGGGCTGGAATTGTTCAGGTTCAGCTGCTGCTCCAAGGGCAAGGAAAACATTCCCGGTGTTTTAAAGGGAAAACCAACAATAATCATCCCTAAAATCCAAAGTGAATTCTGTTTTAATTCCCTGTTTCCCTTCCTAAATCCATAAAAACCTCGGGATATTCACAGGAAGTCCCTGCTCAATAAATGCTCCATAAACTCAATAAAAACTGGGAAGAGCCTTCCGGAATTTTCCGGCGGAGCTCCGAGCTGGGTAATGTTTAGCCACCCTTGAATCCATGGAATTTCAAGTTGTGGGAAGTCCCTTCCCGCACTCCAAGTCCTTTCCCATTCCTTTCCTCTCCTCATGCTCCAGAGCTTGCATTCCCCTCATCCCTGCCGGAATTTTATCCAGAGGGGTTAAAAGATAAGGAAATATTTGGCAAAAATGTTCCCATGGAGCCGTGGCCGTTCCCATTCCCGATAATTCCTGGTTTTCCCTGGGGGCTGGAATAGGGGGATCTTCAAATCCTGCCACGAGCTCGGCCAAAATTCCCAGTTCCCACTTATTTCCCATTAAATCCGATGTTTTTTAAAGGCTGGGGGATATTCCTAGAAAATCAAGGCCAAAGTTTCCAGGGAAGCTGTGGAATCCTGATCCCTGGAAGTGTCCGAGGCCAGGCTGGAGAAACCTGGAGAAATGGGATCTTCCTTAAGGTCCCTCCCACGCCAAAACCATTCCAGGATTCTCTGGAAATTCCAAGGAATTTTTCCCTGCTCCACCTTTCCCTGCAGCCCTCGGAGCAGGCGGGTTTGGATCTCCCTGGAGATTCCCATGGAAAAATAAGCATTGGGAACAGGTGGGGAAGGAGCCAGAGAATCCCAGAATTCCAGAATGGATTGGGCTGGATGGGATTCAGACATTCCCAAATCCAACCTGAGCCTTCCCTGGCAGAGCCTGAGGCCATTCCCTCTTTTCCTGTCCTCATTCCTTGGGAAAAGATCCCGACTCCCACCTAGCTCCAAGCTCCTGTCTGGGATTGGGGAGATCCCAAAAATCCCGGATTTCCAGGACAAAAATCCCTCCCTTTTCCTCCCACTTAATTTAAGGAATCCCAACCCAGGCTTTCCCTCATTCCCAACCCCCGGCTTCTCCCAAATTCCCCCTCTCTTTTCCAGGAGCAGAGTTCTCTCCGCTCTTTTCCAGCCCTTTGGGATTTATCCGGCAGGGAATAAAGCTGGGAATGCAATCCCAGCAGGGCTCCAACCTCTTCTCCTGATTATTCCTGCATTCCCGCTGCCAATTCCCACAGGAACCGACGGGAAGGATTTTTTGCCGGATGCTCCTCTCCGGAGGGCTGGGAAGCAGCTCCTCATTCCCGTAAAACGGCGCTTCCATGCTTCCCAAAAAAACATTTCTCATGGAAAATCCAACTTGTTTCCTTCTCTTCCCTTAAAAATTCCTGCCTTTTATCAGGACTGGCCTTTCCCAAATTTATAATCACCAGAATTCCATGATTTCGGATTAAATATTCCAGCTCCTCTTCCCATTCCTCCCTGAGCTGCTTTTCCAAACCCCTCCGGCCGCTTCCCAGGTTTTAAACACAATCCAGGCACAGCCAATCCCGAAAAATCCCCAAAATGATCCGGCAGCTTCTCCTCTTCCCGGGAGAGGCCTCGTTTTCCAACTGCTTTTCCATGGATATCGAGTGGAATGTTCAAGCTTTCCTTAGAGCTCCACAGATGGTCACATTCCCAGAGAAAGGATTCCCGGGATAAAGAATCGGCTCTTCCAGAGGAGTTAAAGGAGGTCAGTGCTGGAAAAAAGCTGGATCAATCCAGGGATCTCTATTCCCACTGTTGGGATCAGCAATGGAAAGTTTGATGGATTTGGGAGGCTGAAGTGCTGGGAAAGGCGCATCCAGCCTTTTGGAATGGGCAGAGTCAAGAATTCCAGGTTGTTTTCCCAAAAATCCTCCTTTAGTTCTGTTTGCCATGTTAATGCGCTCCAGGTTATCCCAACGTCCAAGAAAAGTCACGGATTTCCAGGATAAACCCTCCCAAAAAAGGGGCTGGAGTTGGGAATTCCTTGTTGGTGGCAGAGGAATATTGTGAGGGTTTGAACTTCCACAATATTCCCAAATAAACAAAAAAATTCCTTCCATTTTCCAGGGGGGGAAAAAAAAAATAAAATCCACCTGTTGCTCCAAAGCCACTGCTTCCAACAGGGACAACATTCCCATTATTCCCTGGTTTCTGGGATGGGCTGGATTTTGGAAGCATTCCAGGGAATTAATCTGTCACTGGTGCTGTTCCCGGGGAAAAAAGGGGAGGAAAAGTGGGGAAGGAAAAGGGCGGGAAGGAAAAGGAGGGAAGAAAAAGGCGGGAAGGAAAAGTTGGGAAGAAAAAGGCGGGAAGAA
>VZTX01021429.1:6438-39498 GCA_013400915.1 Pardalotus punctatus | reverse complement strand
CGAGCCCGGGGACGCCACGCAAGGTGAGGGGGACGCGGGTGCCGGGGGTCCCGGGCGGGATGAGGGCAGCGGGGCCGGCACCGAGCGGGGCCCGGCGGCTCCGGCGCTGCCCCCGCGCCGCCTCCCGTGAGCCAGCCCGGCGGTTTTGCTCTCTCTGCGTTTAATTGCTTCGTAAAAAAGCTCTTTCCAAGTGTTGGGGCCGGTAACCGTTCCCAGGCGGTCCCGCTTTGCGGTCCGTGATTGATGGTGCCCGAGGTGTGGTATCGCACTTGTCCCTCAGATCCAGCTCTGAGGGCGTGTTGTGCCGCCTCACCCCCCCTCGTATTCTTAAAAAATGGTTATTTATTTATCTGTTTATTTATTTATTTGCGACAAAAAGAAAGCGTCTGCGTTTTGTTGTTAGCAACGGATATTTATGCCGCGATCCTTCTGTTTGGTCAGGATTCTGATTCCAGCCTTTTTGCGAGTGATTTACGTGTAAACCAGGCATAAAGGGACTTTGGAATTGGGATAGCTGGAACTGGGCAAGGACTGATTCCTTCAGGCCAAGTCAGTAAAAAGTGAGCAGTGTTTTTGGACGCCTGCATGAGAATTTCGGCAAGAGTTGGAAATGCGTGAGCTCCGGGTCCTCCAAAGGGTTTTATGGTGGCTGCTTAAATCACAAGCCACCTCTGAGAAGCCCTGGTTGATAATATGGCTGTATTTAGTATTTAAACAAGGGGGAAAAGTGCATGCTAAAGAGAGAAAGTTGATGAAAAAGCCTAAATTGAACCCAAATTGTAAATACTGAGGGCTAACTGCCTTAAAAAAATTGCTTGTGGCTAACAGATATAACTCTCTAGTCCATATCCCTGTGCCTGGATTCCCCCCGGTGTTCCAGCGTGTCCCTAAGGATGTTCCTGGGAGGGAATGGATCTGTTTGAATGATTTCCCGATGTCCCAGAGCGGCTCACAGGAGTCTCGTGGTGCAGAATCAATGGCTGGATGAGTTCTAGCTTCGGGTCAGAATTCTTCATGACATCTCAATGGGAAAATTTTCAGAAGTTGTTTTCTAGCGTCTCCAGGGAATGCTGTGTGCGCTTAACAAATAGCTGTCTTTCTTAAAGGGAAAAAAAAGGCCATTTACCCCTTGTTTTTCAGATAATTTCAAAGCTTTGGGGTCATATGAATTTTTTTGCATGTTTCAAAGAGCCTGGAAGAGAAAAACAAAACCCCAGGAACATAAAAGCAGCTGATCACATTGGGTCCAAAACTGACCGTTTCTTGTTTACTGTGAATTCTGCTGGGAATATCTATCAGTGTAGGAATCCACCTTTATGTATGACTGTTAATATGGTCAGTACAGTACAATTCACCAAGAAGGGTTTCAGCTCAACCTAAGAAAGCATTTTCTTACAGTGAGGACAATAATTCCCTGGAATGATCACCCCAGGGATGTGGTGGGATCCCCACTGCTGGAGGTTTCCAAGATGAGATTGGATAATGTCAGCCAGGCTCCCTTTCCCACAAAAGGCTGGACCAGGTGATCTTTCCAGTTCCCTTCCAACCTGGACTGTGATCTGTGATTATGTACAGTTACTTTCCACAGTGAAGTATTTCCTGTATTTTAAGTAATATCTTTGGCAAATGCTTACAGTGTGAATTCATGGGCAGATCAAGGGATTTATTTATTTTTTTATAGATAGACATCTATTGCGTGTTACAACCACATGCTGTGTTTTCTCCCAAACTAGGTTTTGTGGAAGAATAAGGGAACCTGGTTATCCAACACTAATTAAAAAACCAAACAAAGAAAAAGCCTGTTCTAAAATGTTTTACAAATTTCTTTTAGGTGTCTGTAGTGGTTGGGTAAATAGATTTTGCTCCATCAGAAACCAAACCCATACAGAATCATCAGTCCCTACCCTTTAACCCTGACATTTTCAGAAAGAGAATGTGGACCACTGTCTGCTGCTGCTGCCTTTTTGTCCATGACCTTTCCTTGCAGGGAGCAAAACAACCCCAAAAGCTTTGTACATTCACACTGCCTTTAACTTGTGCTCTTCCCAAGGGTGCTCACGGGCTGGCCCAAATGTTCCAAATAAAAGCACGAAGTTAATGTCAATTTAAGGAATAGGAATTCTCCAGCTTGGATGTTTTTTGCAGTATGTGGCTCTGGATATTCCCAGTTCAGCTTCATTATTGTTCTTCCAGATCGTGTAACTTTGTGAGGAGTCACAATGACAGAAGTGTGAATAATAGAAAAAAAACAAAACATTTTAAAAGCGTGTAGTAAACCCACAGATCTCTAGATTGTGTTTTAGATTTTAGGGGTGCTGCTGATTTCCTTGAATGTTGTGAGATAAAGCTCCACAGCTCTTGATTAGTCCCTGTGGTTAATTGTTTCATCCCTGGGTGCTTCAGCCACTATCCAGGAATGAGTTTAAAAACAAACAAAATGCTTTTGTTGCCTTAAGCCTCTAAGAGGATGAGAGTAGATGTCACTGTTCGAGATGGCAACCTTGTTTTTCTTGACAAAAGTGGCTTGAAGTAGCAGCAAATTATCTTCAGGACATCGTTTCTTTGTTTCTATAATTAACTTCTACTGAAACTGCTGTGTTAATTATGTCCTCACAGGGATTTAAAGTGTTGCAAATGAGAGTTGGGCAGGGGAGTATTTTAAAGCTTGTTATGGATTTAAGTAGGCAAAGAGGGGAAAAAAGAGTTTCCCGGAGGTGTGACACTGGATCCTGCTCTTTGGAAACAGATGTAGAAATCCAGCAGTCTGCTGGGACTCCAAAGAGCACCTCAGAGCTGAAAACTCTTTTTAAAACTCTCTAACTAAATGCAGCTGCTTTACACGCAGCGATTGTCTTGCAAGCCAGAAATATGTAGCAAGTTGACTCAGACAAAAGAAAAAGTGTAAACCTTTCCTTCCCCAAGCCTGGAAGAAAACCCTCAGTCATCCTCAGTTGCGAATTCGATGTTCACACAGTTGTGCACGTTTTTGAAATGCCCTGTCTCAACCAGTTTTTAGGAATCTGCTTTCTCGCGAGCTGCAGTTGTTTCCTGCCGCAGAGCCCTGCGGTTTTTGTGCTGTCTCGGTGTGGTGTTCTCACCTTGCTGGGGGATCCTGCTGATGGGTGCTGGTGCTTCCCAGGGGAAATCCCTGGGGTGAAGGAATCGGGGCAGCCCTGGCCCAGCGGGAGAGTCTCACACCGTGCAGAGGTGGAGGTGTGACGGTGCTGACCCAGCCTGCATTTTGGCACAGACCCCTCCGGACTGAAACACTGAAAGGAACAGCAAATGCGGTTATTTTGCTGTTAGATGCTGTCTTTGATGCAGCTTTCTGCTTTAAAAAATCAGCAAACCCAGGCTGTGTTTTGAAACCGACTCCCTAAGCTGAGCTTGAATAAATTCTGGGTTGTTTGGGGCTGCCCCAGCCCGTTGAATAATAAAGTGATTTTGTAGGGCTTTTGCCAGCCTGGTTTATTTTCCATTGTAATCAAGGAGATATTGAAAGTCAATGAATCTGCACATTCATAAATGGAGCAACAGTGAAATGAATAAATGAGAGCAGTTGTGTATGATTCTTTGGAAATAATAAAAAACTGAAGGACTTCGGTAGGTTTGGTGATTAGTTTTACATCCTTTATGATGAAGTGCTTTAAAATTCCTGAAATCCTACTTTTGGTGTAAAGTTTCATTTGGTCAGGTGCTGCAGAGGAAGTTAACAAATTTTTTTCTGTCTGTTTACAAGCAGAGTCACTGCTGTCCTTGCCAGGAGTGTGGCATGTGAGAGGCTTGGACATGTTTAATGTCCTTTAATTGGGCTGAAACGACAGGATGGACAGGAGGGCTGTGAAGTTTGCCAAGGTGGAAAAATTGAATAGTTTCAGCTTAAATATATATATATATATCACTAGTGTGTGATGCAATAATAAAGCTCTCAATATGACTGTTCTTTAATAGCAGAGTTCTTTGAAGTCCTCCAGGGAATATAATGTAAAATAAAAGAACTTGCCTATATTTGGAATCTAATGCAATGTGATATTGAAAGTGGTGCTCTGCCAAAGGCAGGCAGCTCGGGGAAAAGAAGTAGCTTGAGAAAGGAACCCTTCAGTGAGGAAAGCAATAAGCCAGGCTCCTCAGCACAATTCCATGCCAGCATCCCGGGGTGAGGAAGATTGCTTTCCAGGAGCTCCTCCTGAAGCAGAGACGCTGCAGTGCCACTGTTTCCAAGTAAATCTGCGGGGCAGGATATGAAGGGCTTGTGGAAAGAATGCCATGGTTCGTATTGGTGGGATGGACGCAGATTTGGAGGGTGATGATGAGGTAGGATTCCTGAAAAATGGTGCGGAGTGGTCACCAACAGGAGCAGAAAGGCACGGCCACGGAGGAGGAATGACAGGGATAAATGAGCTGTGGGGCCAGGGCTGGGTTCCAGCAGTGCTGTGTACAGAGCTGGCCTTTCTCTGGTGTTTCTCAACAAGTCATTACATGGAGTTCATGCCCAAGGCAGGAGCAGAAGAAAGCTCAGGTCAAGGCTGCTTTGTTACTTCACTGAGTTCCATGGAGTTTTTGTGCTTGATACCACATCCTAACAAACCCCTTAGGAAAGCCGTGTGGAGTCTGGTTGATCAGAGAGGGTAAAGAACAGCAAAAAATGGTCTTGCAGGACGTGTCCTGTATCCCTGGAGCTGGTAGGGGCTGGTACTGTGTTGCTGTTGGCTGGAATGTGCCAGTTTGGAGCTGCTGGTCCAGGCACGGCTTAACCCACCTGAGCCCTTCTGAGATTTTTCCGATCCCTTGGCTTTTGTGAGCATGGCAGGACTCTGGGAAATGGCTGAGGCTGAGTCAGGGGAGGGTCAGGCTGGAGATCAGGAAAATGTTCTTCCCCCAGAGAGTATTTAGGCACTGAACAGACTCCCCAGGGAATGGTCCTGGCCCCGAGGCTGCCACAGCTCCAGGAGGGGACAATGTTCCCAGGGATGCACAGGGTGGGATTGTTGGGATGTGTGTGCAGGGCTGGGAGTTGGACTGGATGATCCTTTTGGGTCCCTCCCAGCTCAGGATTCTGTGATTCTATGATGTCACACTGCAGACAGGGGTCCTGGGCGTATTTATGGTGCTTTGGGAATGTTGATGGGAAAGGAGATCTGTCTGGTCCTTGTGTCAGGGAAAGCTAAAAAAAATACAAAATAAGTGAGGCAAGTCCCTGTGTGTACAGGCAAGCCACTCTTGCCAAGGGCTCAAGCAGAAGTGCTGGTAACTCTGTGCAGATGTTCTGTGTCTCTGTAAGCCCTGAGCTAGCTGGGCTGTACAGAGATGCTTTCATTCACTCACAGATATTTGGGACTGGCTTTAAGTTAGGGCTTTGCCATCCCAATATTCACTGGAAAAGTTTCAACGGGATGAGTTCTTGAGAAAAGTTACTGAAGGCTCTGGGGGAAGTCTGCATTTTATTAAAAGCTTTTTTTCAAGCTGCTCAGGTCATATGTTGAAAGTGATATGGCACGAAGGCTTCCTGTGACCTTGTGCTCCTTCCCCCCCAGGGCTGTCCCTGGTGCGTCCCCCTGTCCCGTCCCCAGATGTTCTGTCTGTCTGCAGCAGAGCCCTGAACATCTGCTCCAGGCACATCCAGGAAGGAGCTGGAATGGTGGAGCCCTGAGCCGGAGCACAGCAGCAGGCCATGGGAAATGGAGAGATCAGAGATAAGCGAGGGAAAAACACTCAGCAGCTTTAAAACCTCCTCACACATTCCCTCCAGAGACTGGGAATCCAGGAGGGGACGCTTTCCTTATCCTGAGAACTTGAGATGAGCTCTGGAAGGATGTGCACTTCCACAGCACAGTGTGAACACTGCTCTGCAAAGGCAGCTGCTCTGGGAGCCCAATGCCCCCCGAAGATGCCAAGCCAAGCTTTAAAGGATGGTGGTGTAAATGTAATGAGCTGTCTGAGAGTGCCACAGTGGGGCTGGGCCATGGAGAACACCATGGCTGCTCCTGCAGAGCGAGAGCACGGGCTGGAGTAGGGGGATTGGGCTCTCTGTGGCCTTCATTTCAGAATTCAGGAGGGCCTTTAGCCCTTCATCCGCTTTTGTGGAACGTGTAACTCCGAGAGGGGGTTCGTTGGATTTAGTTTCAGTAAGTCAGTTCTCAAAGATAAGTGATGGTGAACACAGAGAGGTCTCTAGGAGAAGACAGAAGCTTGGTCAGATGATAAAAAATAAAATCAATGTTAGAACTAAGATTAGATTGGTTTTGCTCACGTGAGGTTCTCTTTGGAAGACCTCTGTCAACCCTTCTCCCTATGGAGAGGGATCATCCTCGTGCACAGGGCACATCCCTCACCTGTGACACCTTTATAGTTAATGTATATCTGAGCACTGTGCAGTCTACACCGTATTTACAATGGCTCTTGCCTCTCCCAGTTTTTCCTGTCAGGGGTCAGTTATCATGGGTGAACATCTCTTCTCCAAAATTAACTTGGCTTCAAATGAAAGGAAGTGTCTTTGTAATTGTTTTGTTTACTCTGAAGTACTTGATGTGCTGAATAAGTAACAAGCATTCTGTGCGTTTTCATTTTGAATTTTTTTTGGTGTATGCTAATTATTCATTCCATATGTTTTGTTTTTTTCTTTATAAAACACATTATCTCTCTGTGAATTTAATGAAAATCTGTAGCATGAAGGAGCCATCTCTTTTTCTCCAAAACATGCTGAGTGGAGAGAGCACCACGTCGAGCTCTGCTTTCACTGTGTTTCACCTACAGTGAGAAGAGGTCATTTAATTCCCTGCTGATTGTCAGGAAGATGGATTTATATCACAAAATGCTTTCAGGAGGCCAAGGAATAGCTCATGGTGGACCTTTGCTTCTGCCTGCTGGCATCTCTGAGGCTGAAACCCTTCATGCTCACCAGAGGATGTTTCTGAGCTGAGGGCCCCTGACTTTTACATTCACTTTTCTTGGCAGCCTGACAGAGCCCAAGTCTGGCAACCTTTGTAAGTGAGATGCAACAAGCCTCACTTATTTTAGCTATTGCTCTGTCACTGTGTTTTTAATTTACTGTAATTCAATAACTGACACAATGCTGGAATAAATAAATGGGCTGTGAACATTCTCATAGACCTTGGAAGTCCAGCTCAGGGCAAGATTTAACTTTTAATTAACACTGTCCATGAGATTTATTGTTAAAATTGCATCCTTTTAAATAAGTGAATCTGAAGTTGATTAAGGGATGAATAATTGAAACCTGGTGTTGGGATAGCAGAATGCATTCTAGTGGATGCTGCAGTGGAGCACCACTGGAGCTCCAGACCCCTTTTCTCCCAAATTCTGGGTCATTCCCATAAGCTGGATGTTGTCATTATCTTTTCTGCTAGGATTTGTTGCTCTGTGTTGAAAAACACATGTTCTTTTTGACATTAAGTACAGTAGCATTTTACCTGTGTATAAACTGGATTCTTACTACAGCAAAGCGCTTTAGGAAGGCCCTGGTAAAAAGCCTTAAAGGGTTTTTGCTTCTTTCAGTCCCCTCTGCTACATAAGTTCTCCAAAAAGAGGCCCAGGCAAGGGAAGAAGCTGTAAAGGCATCCTCTCACTATAGGGGAATCTTAGTCATTAGCAAAATTATATTTCATGTGGGATTAAAACAAAATATTGCCCTGATTTTCCTGTGTTATACAGGGAGAGATGATAGCTGATTTGCCCTTTTTCTTTTGAGAGCCTGTTTGCAGGATGTGATTTATGTTCTTACATTCTGTTTGGGATTGATCTTTTTTTAAATCCTAATGAGTATTTTTGACTCTGGGTAGTGAACCCTGAGCAGCAGTAAAATGTTCAAAAACTTCAGAGTATTTTAGTGCAGAACTTTTACAATTTTTGTCTTAAAATCTGTCTCCTGCTTTCCCCAGCAGCAAATACAGTCTTGGTACGAGGAGCTGTGATCAACCCCTCTCACTTCAGGCTGAAAACCTCCAGGGAATGTCAATACCAATATTTTGTTGGTTGAGCCGTTCAGGGTGAGACAGATTAGGTTGGGCATTAAGTGAGCTGGCCCATTCCTTCCTTCCTGGACTGGTTTCACTGGGGAGCCACATTTGACACTGATCACACTTGTGGCTCTGCTTTCAGCATTTCTGTAGGACCTAATAGTTCAGGGGAAGTTCTTTGATCTGGCTTGAAAACTTCAGAAGTTGAGAGTTGGTACTGGGGGAGGGAGGAAAAGGCGGTCTCAGTGTCTATAGGAGGTAAAGTGAATTTTCAGGGAATTTCATCAATAAAGAAGGAGAGACCACCTACAAACCCACTGCTTTTCTTTGCTCTTGGGGTTGGGCAACAGTATCTCATGGTGGGAGTGACTCCCATAAACAGGGCACCTTTGCAAGGAGTTTTGGGAATCTGAACATTTAAGGTTGCTGTGTTGTCGTTTATGGGGTGTGTTCAGTTCTCTCATCCGAGAGAGGACTCAGTTATGTTTAGTTCTCTCATCCAAGGCCATTCTGAAAACTGGGTGAATATTTTGGTCTCTGTGTATTTACCATGGAATACCTCTGGTCCAATGGTCCATCCAGCTTTAAAAATCCCTGGGTAGCTCTAAGAGCAATCCCCTTTTCCAGGAAGATTTTGACAGAATGCAGCACCAAAGCCTTACCTGGTGCTGCTCTCTGTCAGTAACTGAGTGAAGCTGTGACCCCAGGCAGCACAGCCCATCCAGCAGGGACACAGCAGGGACAGCAGTGCTGTCACTTTGCCTTTGCTTTGGGAAAATCACAGAGTTCAGGCTTCTGCACAGGTTTGTACATCGGGTATTGTTTATTTTGTTGTCAGCTCTGCAGAAATCCCCTACCCAAACCCTGTAATTGTCGGATGTTCTGTTATCCTATTCCTCCTGCCAGTTATTATCTCCTGAGATTATCAAGGGTAACTTCACCTGGACTAATTGTAATAACTGAAAAGGCCTGGGGGGAAGAATTCTGTCTCAGCAGTGCAAGGAGGGATTAAGTGTGTATATATTCCATGTAATTTGCTGAGAGGTGTCTATGTACAGATCTGTCAGAAGAACTGTAAAATCATCTGAAATGTTGCAAGGGATGGATGTGTGGTGATAGGAGGCTCAACTTTCTTTAGCTTTTGTTGCATTATCCCACTGAAGTGAGTTTTATAGGCTTTTTTCTGCCCTTGCCTGTGTAAGCTGGTGTCAGGCTCCTTGAGAAGGCACTTATGTTCTTGAAGGGTTATTGTGCTAATTTAGCTTTCGTTTCATCAGGTATCAAGGCTTGATATTATCCTGCTGTTTGTTACTCTGCTCCCACTGGGAATTACTGACACCAGAGATGCTGGGGATTACGCTGAAGATGACTGAGGTGCAGCAAGGAAATAGTTTTTGATCTCTACTTGCTTTGCTGTCTTAAAGATCCTGCAAGATCCTAAAGATCCTGGTTGTGGATCAGTCATTCAGCAGTGCTGATTAAGACAGTCAATCTGAGCAGCAGAGCCTGACAAATTTTCTGCCAGAATCCTTTAGAGGATGCATGTAATGAATCTTTTAGGAACTTTAGTGGGCTGTTGCTCTCAGCCAGCTGAAATATTTCCTGTGTAAAGGAAGACAGACTTTCCACGTGAAAGTCATGATGTGCCCACCCTGGTGTGGGATATTATTGCTTAAAAGAACTCCAAGGAATGAACTCAGTCCTGCTAATGATGGGACTTGTTACTAGTACACAAAGAAAGCAAACTGAAAATGTACTTTGATCTATTTTCCTTATTTTTAAAATCAAATCCACTTTTTTCCTTAGAAAATGCAGCGTTTGCTGCTTTCTTTCCGGACACACTTCATCCAGCAGTGAACCAGTGCAGAGTGTCCCAGAATATTTTACCCTGAAAAGCAGGGAAGTGCAGTTCCTCTCACTGACTTTATTGGAATCAAAGTACACGTGGTGCTTAAAGAAATGGGAGAAATGTTTTGTTTTGCTCCCTTACACTGCTACAACTCCTGAGTGCTTCCCAGCACCTTTGGTGTCCAAACAGACACTGGTACCACTGAGATGGTTTTCCTCCTGTGGGTTTGTACAGCACAGGAAAATCGGGAAATTTCCTCCCGGGGCTGTGCCGGTGCCCTTTTCCCAGAGATGGGAAATACCCTCTGCAGAACGTGTGAAACTCGAATACTTGGGATTTTGTCTTTAGGCAGGATATAGTGTTCCCTTTGCTTCCTGCATGAAACACCATGGGAGAAGGGATGGTTTTGATCTGTGTGCGATGTGGGGCTGTCTCAGCTTCCAGGGATGAAAGACGAGTGTCACTTCCAGCTCTGGCTGTGGGAGCACACGGGGTCTGTTCTCCCATGGCAGGCCCAGGGAAGGACAAAGCCAGGGCTTTGCATACAGGAAAAAAAGCTGCTCAGGGGGGATCAGATTTCTCCAAACAAAATATTATCCAAAAATATTAATGGAAGTAAAATCAGCAGCCAAATGCAAATGGTTCCACTTCTTGTTTCATCTATGTTCTCATGCTCTCTACCAACCTTAATATCCCACTTTTTTCCTCCAGAAATGTATACTAGGAAAACAAAAGGCGTCTCATTTGCCTACTAATAAATAATGCAGAATTCGGTCAAATCCTCATGAAAAGACATTGTTTCTGTGAGGAATATTTCTCTTGACTTGAAACAATTTCCAAATTTTAACTCCATTTGTGTGTCAGGAAAACATTTGCAGTACTTGGTGAAGGGTCTTGCTATTTGAGACAATATTTGTTCTTGAAACCTATATTTAATAATTGCATGTGCAGTTCACAGAGAGTAATGGTTCTCTGAGCAAGAACTTCCCACATTTGGGGGAATATAAAGATAAAAAAGGAAATGTTTAATGCTGTGTGTTTAAATTTTGACTGGGAAGCAACTCCTGTTTTAGTCTCTTACGTGGCATTTTTGGCTTTTGTTACTTTTCTCATCACTGCATAGAGTTCTGAAATGAGTGATTTTTGTGTATGTAGAGAAAGGATTTTAGAATCTTCAGGATTTTTCTGTTTTGCCTGAATCTATCAAACATTTATTCAGATGAAGTGAAAAGGGAGGCAGCTTCAAGTGTCTCTTTCCTGTTGCACAAATCTTGATCCTTTCTCGAGTTCTGCAGAATTTCCTACTTTCAGCCAAACTAGGAAACATTTCAGATACTTTGTGCTCATTCATATTTGGTGTCTGCGATTTGGGACTCCAGTGGTTTATTTTGGACATAAGCCCAGGTGAAAATGTGCTGGAAAAGGGGTGCACCTGGCAGGGGAGGCTCTGGCTGCCCTTTTCTGGCCTGCACCAGCAGCTTCTGACCTGGGCCAGTTTAAATCCAAGATATTTCTGGGGTTTCCATCTCATTTCTGGATACTGGGATGTCTGAAGATGCAGGAGGGTCATCTCTGGAGAGCACAGGCACTAAATATTTGGAAATTCACTGTTGGTGCCTGCTTGCCAGGGTGGGTTTTTTATTATTTTTTGTTACTTTTTTGTGTTTTAATGACAAACTTGCCCTGTGTGGGAGCTGAGCTTTGGAGGCAAAACAACGTGCACTGAACTTTGGGATTTGCTCTGTCTTTGGTAAAAGGCTTATTCAGAAATTCTGGGAGGTTTGAAGGCCCCATCCCACAGTGCAGCTGCTTTTTCACTCACATTCCTCGGGAGGAACAGGGCACTCTTGGGACTGCGCCTTTGAGCTGCTCTGATGGATCATTTCTATTGGCAATTCAAGGTCCTGGGGGATTGTTCGGCTTTCAGTGGATTCTTGTGCCAGCCAGCCACTGCTTCGATGGTTTCTATTAACATCCCTTCCATTTGGGGATGTGCTTGGCTTAATTGGATCATGAGTCACAGGAGGAGATTTTGACCAAACCTGTTCTTCCTTACACTCATGTAAATTCAGAGTAAATGCATCCTGTGCCCGATGCTGGTAATGAATTATTAAAGAGTCCGTGATAAGTGCTCCATCACATACTTTGTGTACGTTTTTCTTTTGAATTGTGTTTAAATGCATTTTTTTTTGTACACATGGGTAGTTAGAGGCTCACCTGAACCCCTGCTGTGGTGTTAGAGATGTGCTGTAGTTCAATGCTCACATGCACATGAAGAACAGCAGAGAAACACAACAAGCCATGAAGTCCTGCAGCAGCACCAGCTCCTCAGTTGGTCTGGTTTATAAGCAGATGCTGCTTTTTTAATCTGGGGAGAGATTGGTGCATTATCCACAGAGGGGCTGATTTAGCAGGAGATGCAATCAATTTGTTCCCAAGGACAGACGTGTCTGGGCTAATGCAATACAGGCACACCAATAACAATGCAGTTTGCAATGCTTTCTTCTTATTTTCCATTTTTTACTGACTGGGGTTATTAAAAAAAATAAATAAATCCATCTGTACCACTTTACTTTTTCAGGGGGGAAGGTAGTGAGGAGCAGGATTACAGATGTTCACGTGCCCAGACCCTGTGGTGGTATTAGCAAATGAAAAATCTGCAATATTATTTGCCATGGCAGCTGCAATGATTGACCTGTTTTTCTTTCAGAAACTTTGTTTATATTAGAAGCTTTATATCTCAAATAAAATTCATTTTATGTGAACGGGAACTACACTTGTGATGATTTAGTTTAGAAAATAATGTCAACACCCCAAAGGATTTCTGGGCTTTGATTTTTCCAGGGTCCAATGGAAGCCTTGGGTAGGGGCTGGATAATGTCTCATTCTGACTTCTGTTGCAGCACACAGAGAAGTGTCTTGACAGCTTCCAAACCAATAATATCTTACTTATGTTTCAATATATGAATAACAGCCCAGGCTTTCTAGAGATTATCTTGCTGTAATGCAGTTCTGGAACATGCTGCAGCCAGATGAATGGAAACCCTTCAGCATTGTGAAGAACAGGAATACATCCCTTTTATGAATGTGTGTTGTAGCGGGGATGTGCAGAAACAGTGTTTCACTGAGCCACACTTGTGTTCTTTTAATTAAGAGGTGCAGTTAGCAGAGCACATGATACTCCTTCCTCCTCATGCTGTTTCTTTCCTCTTTCCTAATCTCTGTTCTCCAGTGTGGTTTTTCTTCTTCACGGTCCTTGGGAGTCTTGTTTTCTCAAAGTGATCCCCTGCTGACTATTCCGAGGTCTGTTTAAGCTGTTCTTCAGCTCTGATTTAAAAGAAGTTGTTGCCTTTGATTACTGGAATCTTTGCACTGCCGGCTGTGGGATTGGTGTCTTTGTGGTGGCAGAGATGGAGGAGCGGCCCAAGAGCTCTCTGTCCCTGTGCTGCGGTGATGTCCCCTCCAGCCGGGATGTCCTCGGGGTCCCTGGTGTGTCACCGAGCCTGGGGGCTGTGACAAGGAGTCTTGGCACGGAGAGACTGCTGGGGAGCCGTTCAGGGCAAACCGGTGCTGGAAAAGCTGGAAAAGGGCGTTGCTGCAGATGTCTGTGGTGGCTCCCAGCAGGCAAATCCTGTGGCAGGGTCTGGTGTTTTATCAGCCACAGCCAGAAGTGAGAACTCCTCCCGCTGATCTTCCCCAGGCAATGGCTGTGGGGAGGGAAAACACCTCAAGCTGTTCCTCCTCCTCGGGGCTGGTTTGATTTCCCCTTTCCTATCAGCCCCCTTTGCCCCACTGCCTGCGTTTGCCTTTTTTCTTCTGTTGCCAGTGAATGGTGCTAATTTATTCTTGCCTTGAGGAAAACTTTGAAAACAGCAGCTCCCCTTTTCATTTAATATCTGCTGGTTCCTAGATGGCTGTGGTGGCAGAATCTCAGTGCTCAAACTGGGGACATCTGTGTTTGTTCAAGAAACAACAGGAGATGCAGCGGATGGAAAAGAGATGAAGTTTGCTGAGGCACCAGGAACTGGCAGGATAACTTAAAGAAAGTGTTAAATAACAATCACTGCTCGAGGCCCCAGTCCAGCAGAGCACTTACCCATAGATTGGAACTGTAAACAGTGCAGTTGATTTAAACGGGCCCAGTTTTGTGTTTAACGTTAGATCCCGCCTGAGTGCCTTCCTGGAGCAGGGCCTAAGTGAGTGAGACTCAGGCTTGTTTTTTCATTTACAGGAGTGAGACTTGAAAGTGAGACCTGACCGGTGCTTAGTGCTGTCCTGGGGCATCCAAGAGCTCACCGAGGCTTTTTAGGGCTCTACCCCTGCTGCTGCTTTTCCTGCCACTTGCAAATGTGCTGCTTTTTCCTTGCTCGTTTTCCTGCTCCAGAGTCCAACGACTTCTGCAGAAGGGGAATCTGAAAGATGCAAATCATTCATTGTATGCCGGGGCAGTGCTGTCACTGGTCACCTTTTTCAAGGGCCTCAACCCAACTTCTGTGGTGGAAGAGCAGGGAGGGAAGGAGCAATAAAAGCAGGGATGTGGATGTGTCTTTCTACCTTACTGGCATTAAATACATGTACAATTCTCAGTAAGTACACATAAAACTCTAGGTGAGGCTTGAAAATACAAATGTAGATGATCTATCTTTTTGTGAATCTTCAGTCCATTTTAGAAGAGTTTCTTGAGGAAATGGGATTTTTTCACACAGTTCTTTCCACATGACTTGGATTAGAGAGAGGATCTTGCTTAGTGGACTTGATCCCACAAACTCTTTCTTTTGCAAGCTGTCTTTACTCCAGAGGGCTGAGTGCTGGCTCCAGGGAAATCTGCCCTGCAGGGAATGATTCTGCTGCAGGTTTGCCATGGACCTGCAACAATCCAAGTGAAGCTGGATAATAATGTTTACCCACCTGTGTAATACAAGTTCAGATCCTTGAATGAAAGGCCCTACTGTGCAAAAATACAAGGTGGCACTATTGGGGGGAGGGGGCATTCTGTACCTGCAACTTTAGACTATTTACAGTGAATATAGGGAAGGTTTCATTAATGAATAGGTTTGCACTCGTGCAGGGAGTTGCTTTGAAAAGAAATAATGTTAGAGAACAACATTACCATTGTCACTACCTTAGCATTGGCAAAAATGTGAGGGACAGTTTTCTAACCCCTTAAGTGTAGAAATTCTACTGCTGCTGTTCCTGCTGAATATTCCTGTTATTGGATATTCTGCCTACCCAGATTGTGTGTCCATTTTGTTCCTGACTCTAAATGACAACAGCAGGGAGAGGAAGGGGAGCTGGCAGAGGAAAAAGGTTGCAATAATTGGGTGATGAAGAAGAGTGAAGATGGGAGTCAAATTTGCCAATGAGTAATACTTACAGAATATAATATTTATTGTGTGTTGTACCTGGGGGCTGGATGAGGTTTGTGGCACAGTCCAGGCTGTACAAATTCCTGGGAAGGAACAGACTCCTTCCTTTAGAACTTTCATAGTGTAAATCTCAGTGGGGGCAGTGGGGAAAGTCCAGTGACTAAAACAGGGACAGGAGTTTGCCTCTCTCCTCATATATTCAAGAAAGATGCAGAGAAATTTTTTGCAAGCACATTTAGTGGCAAGACAAGGGGAGATGGCTTCAAACTGAGACAGGAGGTTTGGATTGAATATTAGGAATAAATTCTTGGCTGTGAGAGTGGTGAGGCCCTGGAATGGATTTCCCAGAGCAGCTGGGGCTGCCCCTGGATCCCTGGCAGTGCCCAAGGCCAGGCTGGAGCAGCCTGGGACAGTGGGAGGTGTCCCTGCCATGGCAGGGGTGGCACTGGGTGGGCTTTGAGGTTCCTTCCAATCCAAACCATTCCAGGATTCCATGATTCTATGTGATGAAGTGTGTGAGGAGGAAGGGTAGCCTGGAGCAGAGATTTAACCAAAAGTCACAAAACAGGTTCAAAATAAAGCCCACGCTCTCCCAAACCTCCAGCAGCACTTGATATATGCTCCCCAAAACATTTCTTGAGAAGTAAATGAAATAATAGAGAAAATTATGAAGAAAGCAGGACCTCTGTTAATGTTCAGCCATGGGGGATGTGTGTGTGCAGCACGCACTAAAGACCCCTGGAATTGTTCCTACAGAAGCCTCAGGGCAGGAAATACACCTGACAGAGCTCTAATTTGGAGACCTGTGTAAAACACCTTTTCATAAGGCTTTGTTTCGTATTCGCTTGGCTGAATCTTCTGACAAATTTTCCTCGAGCTTTACGTGCACAAACTGTATCGTTGTTTTGGAAAATGCAAGCCTGACCACTGTAAATGGGTTTATATTTCCAACAGGGCAGTTATTTAATTTCCTGTTGGAAGTCTGCAAATGTTGGCACTGTTCACTCTCTGGCAGGGAGCCAGAGGAGAGCACGGTATCATTAACAGGCTACAGCCCAGTGGAGATTTCTTTTGGTTTCATCCAAACTTTTAAGACTGGGCTATAACAAAATATAATTTTTGATTGAGCTTCATAAAGGCAGGCAGGGAGATCAAGGAAAAGGGAGTGACAGAGTGCTCTCTGGGATGAGAACAGCTTTTGTCCTTCCTCACCTGTTCTTGGGCTGGACTAATGCTTGTTTTGCTGCAGATTTACTCTTGCTGTGTAGTTTTCCATTAAAGCACCTCAAAATGAAGGCTGAGGTCTGATCCTGGAGCTGCCTTTTTGGGAATAAACACATTCCCTATGCAGTTCTCTTCCTGGGGATCCATGTGCACAGCCCCTGGGGAAGGACGGGTGCCAAGGGCTGGGTCTCTGACAGTGACAGTGACACAGATGAAAGTCCTGAAGTCACCCAGGTGCATTCCCAAAGGATCCCTCAGCATCCACAGGCCTGAGCTGTCTGGAAAATGCCATCCTTAGAGACAATAATTTGGAAAGCAAAGTCTTGTAAACAAAAGAAGTTCCGAGTTGTTCAGAGTTTGTTTTAAACACGCTGACTTAACTCAGCAGAAATTAATCAGACTGGTTTGCTGTGAAGACACATCATTTATTTTGGGTGCCTGGCACAGGCTCTCTGTGCTTGAGGATGCTTCAGACGAGGCCCTTTCCCCATGTGGACCTTCTGGTGCCCCATTTCTGCTTCCCATCTTTGCTGCTGGAATTCTCCATTTCACTGTGGTTTGCAGCAGGGACGAGCTCTTAAATCTACAGCTTGAATTCGAGGGAGACAACTTCATTTTCTTCTGCGAGTTTTTCACTTTGAAAGGAACTATTTGTTGAAAACAAATGGTCAAATTATGT
Source organism: Pardalotus punctatus (assembly GCA_013400915.1). Classification (NCBI taxonomy): domain Eukaryota; kingdom Metazoa; phylum Chordata; class Aves; order Passeriformes; family Pardalotidae; genus Pardalotus; species Pardalotus punctatus. Next base: position 22,407 of record VZTX01021429.1, on the reverse strand, counting down.
GGAGGCTCTTCATCACTTGGGAGCCTTTAAATCAGGATGTGCTCACAGCCACTGAGGGGTGTGTGCAGGAACTGCTGGATGTAGGGAATCGTGGCATGTGTCAGATTTAGGATTATTGTGGTCTCTCCTAAATCTCCCATGAAGTGGTACTTGAGTGGAATCTGTTTGGATTTCCCCCGCTCTGGGCTGGAGCAGCTGGTTTTTCTCAGGGATCCGGGTGTGGAAGAGGAGCTGCTCGTGGAGAAGCGCGCACAATTTCTATATTAGACTTAATATTTGCACTCACTTTGCCCGGCTTAGGGGGAGCTGGAGTAGGAAAAGCTGGATGATGGAAAGCAGAAGAAGGATAAAAAGCAGGTTTTGACCACCTGTCATGCTTTGGTGTTGTTTCTTGACTGATATTCTTGGCTGCTGATAATATGTAGCTTAGGCTGTTGATATGTGTTGAAGCAGAATGGGAAGTACCCAAATAAATTTTGTGAGTCAGAATATTAAGTTGTTTTTTTCCCTGGGTCCTGACAAATAAGCAGTGCAGCTAAAGGAAAAGGCACATAAACCCAAAGCATATAAAACATGTAAAAAATGATGTGCCTGGCCTGATGCACTGCAAAGTTGTACTTCCATATTTTTGTGATAACTTATTAAATAAGATCTGTAGGTTTTCTTTTCTTTTGATTCATTTTAAAAACAGATGAATGCACTTATCTGTATTTACATCATCTCCAGGCAACCCAGAGAGTGTTCTTTCCATATGCTCATGGAGCTTACAGCAGTAATAAGTGTATGGGGACAGGAGACCCTCTGGTCCTTTACAGTTTCTTCTGGGTGTTAAATTTCATGCAGAAAATATGGTTCTTATTGCAGCTTGGCAGGCGTCAGAAAAAAGCAAATCTTCTCAATGCTCCATCGAAAAGAAATACTGTGCGCTCCATTTTTATTTCTCTGCTCTCTCTCGGTGATAGTATCCAGAAGTTACCAATTTTTTTAAAGTAGTTTTGATCAAGGAAGCTCAGTACTGTTTACAAACAATTTTTAATTTCTCGCTGTGGGTTATGTGTGGTACCTTTTTGATAAATGCAGAGGAGTACAGGTTAAACAGCTTCTTTGAGATCCCATAAGAGCCCAGAGCAGGTCTGGGAATAAAAACTGGGCATCTGCTCTTCCATGTGCTTCTTTTACCAACATTTCAAGATCAAAGCATTTTTATTATTTTAAAGTAGTGTGGGACCTTGCTTATATGTGCCATATTCAGCCATTCATCTCACACACATCAATCCTTATTGCTGAGCCCAAACTTCTCAACCACTGCCTCCTATCCCTGCTCTTCTCACTCCTGCAAAAACCTCCTGCCCTTCCCAGCTGCCCAGGTTGGTGGATTTGGGGAGGGCAGGGGGATGCTGACAGAAAGAAGTCATTATCAATTTGGTTTTGGAGTTGGTAATTATTTCAAAACATGTCACCTTCATAAAATAAATGCATTTTCTGGCATTTCTTGAAATGGCCCAATGTGGGGTTGAAATGCTCGTTTCTCAATTATAAAATGACAAAGTGCTCATAAATTTGCTGTTGTGACTTTGGGAAATATTTTAATTAATGATCTTAAATGATGGAGTTCACATTCCTTAGGAAATAGGGATGATATAAAAACTGTGATTTATTAGACTGAAATTCATAAATAAGATCTTATGGGAAGCAAATCTGAAGGGACAAAATATTTAAGGGAATCTATAGTTACTTATGGAGAACATTATTATATTTCTGATGTGGGAATGCTGGGTGTGAATAAAAGAGAGAGGTCCTGGATAGAAGAGGGAGGTATTTTAAATCTGTGAATGGAATTGCCAGAGATCAGTACAAAAGTTTAGGATAAACACAGCGACAAAGTCAGAAAAGTTGAGGCACAGAGCGGGATTGAATCTCCAAGTGATAATGAGGGGAGCAGAAAAAGAGAAAGCCAGGAGAAAATGCTGACTTGTGACTCAGTGCACAGGAAATGTTCTGCAGAGGGAAACCGAAGGCTGAAATCCTTAATGCTCTTTTTTTGCTCTGCTTTTGACCCTGCCCTGAAAAACTCAGCAGACACCAGGAATGCAAAGACATCAGCACTGCAATCTCAGTCTAGAACAAGAAAAAATACATAGGGAATACTTAGATAAATTAGATGTTTTAGGATTTTTCCTGTCAGTTCTTCAACCTCTGAGGAAGTTGCTCAGTCCAGGTCAGTCAGAGGAGTGAGAAATTCTGTGTGCTGATGGAGGGAAGCCTAAAAAATTGGGAAGGAAGGCAAAAATGAGTGCAAGGATTTCGACATCAATATGCTTAACAACTGATAAAGTATTTGCAAGCGGCTGGGAGATAACCAGGAGATAAATAGCAAGCTAAAATGGTTTTGTCAGGGCCAAATCCTGTCACACCAACCTCCCTTCCCCTTGGAACAGCTTATCAAGTCCTGGGTGGGACACAGTGTGTGGAGTTGGTGCAGACTGGCGATGGCAGGGACAGACACGGGGGCTGAGTGAAACTCTTTGTAAAGGCAGGGCTGGGGTCATTTCCATGCAGGGCAAACAGAGAACCTCGAAATAACTGCAGAGCCTTGGGCCTGCCGGTTTGGTTCTTTGGGAGCCAACTGGGAATGGGCAGGTAAGCAAACCAGTTGTGCTGGAGGACACTGGTGCGAGGGATGGGAGGAAAGTTCCAGAATGATCTCACTAAACTGGAGAAATAGAAGAAATACGATGAGATGGAATGAGTGCAGACTCCTGGGGGAGAAGTCACCTGTGTAAATGACAGAGCAGGAGCTGCTTGGGCTGCAGCTCTTCCGAAAAGATTTGGGAGCAGGAACGGGGAGGGAGCCGGGCCAAGAGCTGCGGTGCGAGGAGAAGGCAAACGTTGTGTTGGGCTGTGCCGGCAGCAGCACGAGCAGCAGGGCACAAGAAGGCTCTGTCCCTGTGCTCAGCACAGCAGGGACCCAGCAGCAGAACTGCCTTTGGGAAGTGGCTCTGGGGAAAGGCATGGACCAGCTGGAGAAAGTCCAGGGAGAGCGGCAAGAATGGCAGAAAGAAGAAAACAGCACTGATAAGGGTGGGTGAGCTGTGGTTGTGTCACCAAAAAGGAGGAGAAAAGGAAAAGAGGGATATTTTGTGAGTTGTTAGTACATCGGCTGTTACAGGGCATGCCCAGTTATTCCCAGGAGCAGTGATTGCTAAGACTAAAGATATTTGACTTGATTTAAAGCAGAATAAGCTTAATTTAGAGAGGAGAGAGAAAACTTGCCAGGGTGAGGAGAATAAAGCCCTTCACAGTTTTGGGAGGCTGTGAGGGCTGAGATTCAACAAGAAATTAGATTTACATCTAATTGTGGACTAATTTCCATACTGATTTTTGGTTAAAACACTATTTTTTCCTATTTTCTGGTCCTTATGCAGTTCGTACCTAACCCTACATCTGTTAGGACACAGTTTGGGAAGGAACATGGCAAGGGGACTCTACCCCATCCATCTGTTTGACCCTGGTCATCTTGGTGACTCTGAAGGGATCCTGGAGAAACTTTAGCTTCCATTTAGTCTTTGTGAATATCTCCCTCACCTGTTTATTCACGCCTTTACAAATATACCCCTTAATTAAAGCAGTAATAGCATCACACTGGAATTGTTTCTCACTTAAGACCTGATGCAATATAAAATGCTTTTTGATATGAACACTCACAGACAAGAAAGGTGACTCAGACCTAAACTGCATCACGTGATCCTGAACCCTCCTTGTCCTTGCTCCTGGGAATTCCCATAAAAAAGGGTGTTTCTGCAGTGCACATCCCTGCTGCTGTGGGTGGTATTCTTTCACCTGTGGTGTTTCTCTCAAAACCGATTTGTTTTTGCTCCTAGCAAAGTACATTTCTGGTTCTGTCCAAGGAGATGACAAATATATCTACTTTATTAATCACATGAGTCACTTGAGAACAGCAGAACATCAAACATTCTGAAAGGATTGAGTCTGTCAGAATCTCTCTAATGTTTTTGCTGTATCTGTGTAATAGTCTTTGATTCACTTCTGCCTTCCCAAGTAGTTCAAGTCTGCCAAGAAGCCTCATCACTCGACACCAGCCCACAAAACTGAATAGACTTGGGCTCTCTGTCGTTTTGAGTTAATGCATCAGTGATGAGTCCAGGCCAAGAGCAGAAAAAAAATCTGTTTTCCAAGGTTGTGTGAGCCATTAAGAGGGGTAGCTCTGCTGGGACTAGTTTACATATAAGTTAAATACCAGATAGGAGGGGTTGTCTGTACTGAAAAATAAGTAGTCTGTTGTTCTACAGAAAACAGAGGCCCGTTTCTCTCTGGACATGTGTCTCACTCACAATTTAGGCCCCAAAGGATGTGTCTGTTGAAAAGAGAAGGCAGAGATTGCCAAGAAAAAAAGACATGCCCTGCTCAAATAACAAGTATTACTTTCCCCTTTCTCCTTCCTCCTTCCCCCCAAAATACATGTAGATACACACTGCCCACCCCTTTTTTAATACTCAGTTTTTTATTCCAATGGGCTGACCTGTAATCTCATGAGTCTGAGGCTGTGTTGAGCTTTTCCCCCTCCCATTGCAAACCCCAGCAGGCTTTTTTCCCCCCCAGTAATCTCCATCTGACATCACCCTGTTTATGAAGTCTGCTGCTGTTCTGGAAAGATCAAACTCAGCCTTTTAATATTTATTAATCGGACTTTGGGTAAGGAGGTTTGTGTCCTGTGTAATGGTGTCAGTCAGTTGTGCCAGAATCCCGCTGTACTCCAGGATGCAGAATGCCTGAATTTTATAAATTGTGGAATCCTTGTAACGCTGCTCCAGGGGACTTGGGGTCACCTAGTCCAACCTCTGCCTTGGAATCCAAAATCTGCCTGTTTTCCCTTCTATGTGCTTCTGTCACAAAGGAAGGAAAAGGGATTTAGGCGGCAATAAAGAGATAGTTATTCATAAAAAAATCCCCCAAACCTGATTTCTGATGTTGGGCTGAAAGGACTGTGAAAATGAAGGTACAAAAGAGCAGCAAGGTCAGGGGCTGTCACTGCAGCTGCTCTGGGATATTCTATAATATATGGATATAATATAAGGGATATCCTATAATATAATATCCTATATACCCATAATATCCTATACAGCTGGGGAAAGGCAATGCTGGAGAAGTTTTCAACAAATTGGGGTGAAACCTTGGAGGAACAAGTTCAAAATAAATTCTTTGTTTTTATTTCAGGAAAATGAAAAGCCCTTGCAGTTGAGAGGACGATGTTTTGAGCACATCTTTGTGTTAGCAGCAGGGACAGGGGTGTTATTTAGAGGAAGGCATGACTGTAAATAGGAGGGAGCCAATGCAGACAAGGAAACCTCAGCTAAATTCCAGAGTTTCCTACGAGTAAAATCTCTGGGAGTGAAAAATCGTGCAAGGGAGGTTATTGATGCTGCAGTGCTGGAGATGTTTAAATTGGACAGGGCAGAACCAGGGGGGATTTTATTCCTGGCAGCAAGTCCTGCTTGGCTCTGGCTTGGATGCACAGGTTGGTGCAGCACCTTGGGAAGTCAATGGGAGGCTTTGAGCTCGCCCTGGATCAGCCCTTTGCTGGCTGAAGATGTCTCTCCTGTTTCTGGGATCCCTGTCAGGTTTAAATGTCAGTGCAGATTTCCAGGTTTCCTCAGCTGGAGGAGGGGATGAGTGATAGAACCAAATTTGCTGTTCTCTATAATGATCTGAGTCTGCTGCCTTAGTGTTTTTAATATATGGATGATAGATATTCCCCTTTTAAGATGGGAATGTGTCTTTTTTTCCCCCCTGGATTTTCATAAACCGATTCTTAACCTGCATCTATTTCATTAATACTGAAATGACAAGATTTTTCTGGGCTTTTTTGTTTCTCTGCTTAGTGCAAAGTCCCTGTAAGAAGAGCCTTGGTGGTCTGGAAAGAACCCCAAATGTAGATTTGGTCGATAATGTGTAATGTAAATAAAATTAGTAGCATGTGCTTGCCTGTTTGTTTGTTTGTTTTACTAAGGGAAAAAGGTCTGCAGTAACATAATGTGCACCAAATCCGGGGCACAGGAAGGAACTGTGGGACATCCTTAGGTTTGTTACCTCAGATTGTGTAACTGCTCTCAGGCTTCACATTCCAGAGCAATAAAGAGCTGTATTTTTAGTCTCCCAGATTTAAATAACACAGTGTGATCCCCTGATATTGCTCAGTCTCTGTGGGAAAGAACTGTGGCATATTGTGTTTTTCCTCCCTCATTTCCCTGCCATCTGCAGTTAATAGAATAAGAGTTGGTGGGATGCCTGTGCCTGGATGCAGCCACCACACTGGAGGGAATTTTCAGGCCCTTTGGCTTTTCCAGTGCCCATATCTCAGCAAATCAGCTGCTCCAACAACGGAGCAAGTTCCTCATGGATCCGTGAATTCCTTCTGCTGGCACGTGGCAGCCACTTGGCTTCCTGGCATAAAAATCTGCTCCTAGGTAGTTAAAGCTTTCCTCTTAATAACCAGCTTTTGTTGGAGCTTATAAAACTTCCTGGTGTTACAGCCCTCTTTTCTTTTTTTCCCATCAAGAAAAAATTACTTAAATCTATAAAACCATATTTGTGTTCCTAGAATTGTTTGGGAAAAATAGCAGCTGATTTTTTTTTCTTCCTTTTTTTTTTTCGGTTTTGTGGGGTTTTGTTGGTTTCTTTGTCATCCTCTGAGCTTTGGCACCGCTGACACTTTCCTACTTCTTTCTGTGGTGAGAAGACACTTTTTCAGTCCTTGCACAGCACGGGGCAGCTGCACAGAAAGAGAGACAGCCTGGACCCTTCTTCTTTCTGCCTTGCCCAAAATCCACAGGGCACATTTGTGGCCACCCTTTTGGATCCTCTCCTGAACATGAATTCTTTCCCACAGCCAGTTAAGCATTTCTAAATGTGTTTTTTTTTTTTCCATTGGAAAGACACATTTGGGTATTAGACATTGCTTGGAGTGTTGTCTTCACCGAGGATAAAGGAGAGGGAGAAAGGATTTTAACTGGGCACAGCAGACTCTTTCAAATTTTCCTGAGGTGCTGTGTGTGCATTCCCCTCCCTGGCTGGCACTTGGGAGGCCAAAAGCTCTGCATCTCTGAGCATTGGGATGCCATGATTTTCCTCAAATGAGCCAAGTGAGGGGCTGGTCAGAGGTTCAGCCCAGAAAGGATGTGTTGTTCAGGTCTCTCTGTGTGCAGGTATTTGATTGCTGACACCACAAGGAGGGGTGAAGATGGCTCAGTAAACATCCATTTTATTAAATATTGCTGCTGAACTGAACTTCAAAGCACTGTGGACTGATTTCCATACTGATTTTTGGCTATACCACCATTTTTTCCTATTCTCTGGTCCTTACACAGTTCTTACCACTGTAAGTACCCGCAAACCTTACGATCCTTGACAACATTTTCCTCATTACGTTCCTCCTTGGCCAGGCAAAAAGCGCTATTCCCATTGCACAGCCGGGAAATGGATACCCAGGCAGGTAAAATAACTTTGTGTAGGCTGGCACCTGTTAACTCAGCAGTGAGCAGAGGTTTGCCAGCCTGGGGAGGGGTGGGAGCAGGTGAGGAGGAGGAAGGAATGGTTTTGCCTCCTGGTGAAACTTCCTCCTCCTTCTCTCCCCTTACTCCAAACTCTGTGGGGGAGAAGGACTCAACTCTTCCCTTCCTGCAGTTGAAGAGTTCCCTTCAAACTCTAGTTAGGAAATCTCCATTCACTTGTTTAGTTGTTCCCCTTTTTTTCTCCTTCTTCATAAATCTGATTTTAGTTGAAAAACCTTGAATTCACAGTAACATATTTACTGCAGTACTTGCAGCAGGTACCTCTTCTGGCACTGTTAAAGTGCCAGGTTCTTGATTCAGCTTTTAAATCCAACGTGGCAAAAAACGTTGGGTTATGTCAGACCTGAGTTGGTGTTTATAAAATCATTTTCCTTTGGACGTGCTTCAAGCAGTTTTTTCATGTCTTTTGGGTTAACTGTCCCTGTTTTGAGAACTTTATGTTTTACACGCCTTGGTGTGCAATGAATTATTTCCAAGCGGTTTTCAGCTGCTCCTCCCCTGCCAGCACAGAGTGGAAATCCAGGTTGTGTTTGTCTGCCACAACTTCCCACACTTTGTCCCCGTCCCTGCACGTGCTGATAACGGCCACATTTCAGGGCCTGAGAAGCTGCAGATTAGCCCAGATTTTAGAATAATCGGCCTGTCTGTATTCCAGAGTGTGGAATTTCGTTTAGGAAAGCCGCATTTCTTCCTGGCAGTGCTGCCTGGGCACTTTGTGAGCAGCACGAACAGGGTTAATTCCGAGCCTGCTGGAAGAGTCTCCAGGCTGGTGCTCAGGGAATTGACCTGCCCTGGCTGGAACAGCAGGGAATTAATAGAAGTTTTCTGCTCTATTCAGAGCAGGCTAGTGAAGCAGCTGAACTTCCCACCAAACTCTGTTTTCTATTGTACTTTTGATGCCAGATTTCTGTAGTGCTCGGCTCCAAAAGACAAATATCCTTCCAATTCCAACTACACCACATTTAGGCTTAAAAAATTAAAATAATCTGTAACAATACCGGTTTTATTTAACCAAGGCTGGGAGAAAGGAGCTTTGCTGCTTGTGACTAAGAACATTCAATGTGTTTCTGAATAAAGTGTGTAAATAAATAGGGCACACTTACACTTGTGTGCTGAGATAATGCTGCTGAGTTAATCTTATCCTGAGTTTTCTTTAGAAGAGAAACTTCCAGGTTTTGACTGGGATGAATGTCATTTTTATCTCTCTTTAAAGCACCTCTGGTATTGTGGTGCTCTGTGCAAACAGCGAAGGCAGAAGACCTGATTTCTGCTGCCAGCTTCTTGTTGCTGCTGTTCACTTACTTCAAGTATTTTACATGAATCTCCCAATAAAAACTCAAATATTTGGCTTTCATATTAATGAAGCCCCAAGCTCATTTTCCTTTATGGTGTTTCTCCTATTTTTTTTCTCAGTAAACACTTCGCTTTTGAACAATTTTTAAAAACAAAAATACCCAAAGAAATCTGCTGCAAATTTTAGACACATAGAGATGAGCATGAATTGTCTGAATATCGGTAAGACACTTGCATAACTTTATATATTGCAAGAATTTTGTGCATGTGTGCCTGGATACAGAGCAGTGTGTGGAGCATGGAGGCTCAGGAGCAGGACAAGGAGACAGTCCCTGTAAAAACCTGGATTACATCTGGATCTGGGAGTAGCTCTTGCCCCAGCCCAGACAAGTGATTGACACAATAAACGGGGGGATCCGAGCTCAAATACTCGGCAGAAACAAAACTGCCTTGTCCTGACTTTCTGTGATCCCTCAGTTGGAGTCTTTTGGAAAACCACAAGGATGGAGACCCTGTGTTGAAAGAGTGTCTGGTAAGATATTGTTGAAAAGAGGCAGGGGGAGAACAGGTCCTGAAGAATTTAGAGCCCTGAGATCTACTCACCCCATTGAAAAAAGCAGCTGAAGCAGAAAGTCCCCAAAGGGTTAAGTGGAGGCAGGTTTTCAGTGGACATGATAAACTATATCCCTTTCAGCTCGCCAGATATATCCCATTTCTGCTGGGGAATGGAGAGAGCAATGACTCCATGCACCTCTTTATACCTAAATACTTTCAAAGGGCTGATTGAGTTTCCCTATTACCTGTTGTAAATATTCTCATTAAAACAGAAAAAAGAAAGAAAGGAAAAAGAAAAGCCTTCTTCTGAGGGCCAAGTGCTTACTGATTAGATGGCAGGGGATATTTTTTTTTAGTATAAGGAAAAGTTAATTTGCTTGATAGCAGTGACCTCTCATCCAGGACAAGGCTGTGTCCCTTCCACATGAGACTATCAGAACCCGAATTTGTGGAGTGTTTGAATGCACTTCAACAGGAGGGCTTATTTTAGGCTACAGAAAGTTTATCTCGAGGTGATCATGATAAAAGAATATCCTTTTTCCCTTCCCCTCTAGACAAGCTCTGAGTCCTGAGTTTTCTCCTGGAGCAACGTGCAGGATCTGGGCTACTTCCCCCATCTGGGCTGCATTCATTCTTTCTGTCTTTATTTTCCTTCCAACCTGGTTTTCTTTGTCTCCTTGTTCTCCTTCCTCTCTTCCAGGCCTGGAAAACTGAAGGAGCAGAATTCAGGCTTCTCCCTTGTCCTCCTCTGCCCACGTGTGTCTGAGTTTTATGACAAGTTTGCCACATGGCATGTGCGGAAATCTTGGTGAGGTTAATGGGACGTCAGGAGGAATATTAAAAATCCTGATTTATATTGGGACATCTGGCAAATCTTATTTCCACAAGCTCTTTTGGTCTGTAGGTGAGTCCTGGAAAGGCTTAAAACTTTGTAGGGTCTGCTCTGTTCCCCTGCTCACAGCAGGTATTTGGTGCTGTGTACCCAGATTTTCGACAGAGCTTGTTTGGACTTTATCTGGCATGAAACATTATTTCTACTGCTTTCCTCTCCAGCATTTTTAGGGCTGGTGCATTTAGTTTTCCTTTCTTATAGCAGGTCTGGTAAAAAGAAATAGAACATTTTAAACTTAAAAAGAAGTGGGGCAGGACTGACTTTTTTTTTTTTTTAAAAAAACAACTCTTTTTAATGTAATTTATATAAATCTGAGCTATTACTGCACATGTTAACATGAAGGAAAGATCCCAGGAATTTTTCATTTACCAGAATGAATCTGAATTTATCAAAATCTCCTGACATCTCGAGGCAAGCACGATGCCTCCTTTGTGTTTCAGCCTCCTGCTGGCTCCTGGCCACGGGGCTGTGAGGGATCGTTTTCACCCGAGGCCTCTTGTACTTGGAGGAAATCAATCTTGTGTGATACAAAATTCCGAGTGTCGGAGGCTTGTCCATCCTCAAAACTTCAAACTCGTTCGCTTCCTTTCAGGGCCTTGGCTTGGAGGCAAAGACTGAGCTCTCCTCTTATCCAAGAAAAATGAAGAAGCCTTGTAAAGATGCTTTCTCCTCTCCCTGGCTGGCTGTTGAGCTGGAAGATTCTGACTTCTCCCTGGAGCAGGGAAGCTGTGGGTGGCCCTGGGCAGAGATGAGGCTGCGGAACAATGGGACCATTGTTGGGGCTGCTCCGGGAGGGAGCAGAGCGTGGCTTGAGCGTGGTGGTTCTGCTGCTGGTGGGCTTTTTGTCTTGTAATTAGAACAGTTGGAGCTGCAGTTTCCCCCTGGCTGCTGCTAATCAGCGATGGCCATGGCATGGTGTTCAGGTCACTCTCCCCTCACGTGCCGGGCAGGAACGAGGAAGAGAGAAATGCGGGAACGTGCGTTCCAGGGAATGCATCGGAGGTGGCAGCTTTTCAATGCTCTCTGGGTTGTGATTAAAAAGGAAGGACAAGAAAAACCGAACAGCCTCCTTGAGTCTCACACTGTGTGCCTGATGGTGATGTCCCAGTGACCAGGTCACCCATTTCCCTCCGGGACTGGAGCGCGGATTCCCCCGGCCTTTGCAGAGTGGATTGGCTCAGGCCCCGGTTGTTACTCCCTTTTCTCCTTCTTTAAAAATGATGTTGCATTTGGGGCATGATTTCATGCACGCTTGTGCTTTCTAGTTGTGATTCCTCTGTGCTGTTTTGTTTTCTGCTCGGGGGGCGGATGGACACAGGGTGGGGTTCTTGGGGTGTCCAGAGCAGGGACAGGAGCTGGGCTCTGATCCTGATGGGTCCCTTCCAATTCTGCCTATTCTCTGACAAGACACCTCGCTGAAGGCCTCCATGCTGGAAGCCTTTGGGTTTTTGTGAGTTTTGTTCTGTTTCCCCACAGCTGCTTTTTGGGAAAACTACAATTCCTTCAAGTTGGTGTTAAAATGAGCAAATAAAAAGCCTGTTTTCTTTTTGCTGGCTGACATGGCATTTTACCTTATAAATCTGTTTGAAGCATGTGGAATCTGGACTGATACCCACACACTGCACAGCTGTAAGCACATGAGAGGGAACATCTGGATGCCACTGAATGCTCACAGTATCCAGCAGCTCTGAGATTTCACACTTCCTCTCCCCAATTCTTGCTCAGTTCTGGGCTTGGGGGTGTTGGGGTGAACTGCTTTTAGATTAAATTAAATATTTTTAAATAACTGCAATTCGATCAAGAAAAACAGATGTGTAACTTGATTCAGGTAGATAGGAAAAAGGTGAAGATTCTCGTCTCTTCTCCATGTTTGTCCTGCTCATTTTTTGTTGGATCTGCTGTTGCAGACCATATCTGTGGGATAACTGTGGCTTTTCTCTGCTCGGAGTGGGAAATCACTTGGCTGCAGACTCATTTCTCTGCCTGGTCACTGAAGGATCCTCTGGATTGTGCAGCAGAGTTTGTCACAGCACCCACCCAGCACAGCTTTTTCCTCTGCCGTTTATTTTCCAGAAGAAAGCAGTGGATATCCTGGATAACCCAGCAAGAACACGAACATCAGCACTGACTGATTTAATTTTTTTTCTGTGCTTGCATCAGGGAAGCTGGGCAAAACGTCATGGCCCTGGGATCTCTTCTGCCATTGCCTGACGGCAGTGCTGGTGTCAGAGCAATAAATCCAAGGACTTGCTCTGTGAGACTGCAGTTTTTAAACAGGAGTTGAAGCCCAGTGGCCGCTGAACGGTGGCTGAGCCTTGCACTCTTCTCTCTGAAGAAACTGAGCAAGGCCTTGGCCAAACAGCAAAATCTGGGCAACAAAAGAAATTCCTGTGAACAGCAGCTCCAGCAACTGGAGGCCCCTGGCTCCAGAGGCAGTGCCCAGACTCCAGGCACAATTTCCCACCACGCAGCCCAGTTGTAGCACTTCCAGTGTCAGGCATAGATCATCATTAGTCTCACTCCAGCAGCCTGTGGATTTGCCTTCCCTTTATTTGCTGCCTGCAAGCTGCGAGCGGCTCCAGTAATTCCTGGGAATAAATCTGATTTCATCCAAGTGAGTGGCCGGGCCAAAGCCCTGTTTGTCTTTGCTCGCAGGGAGTCAGGAGGGGCTGCCTTGTGCTCCCTGCCCAGCCGTGCTGGCACTGCCATGAGGCACATTCCAAGCATTATTTCCCAATTATAAGATCCATGAAGCTCCCAGGACAGCCGTGGTTTGTTAGGTTGATTCATAACTCGATTCATTCCCGGGGAGCTCGTGGAGTTGATCTGTTCTGTCAGGAGCACGGGGCTGTGGAAAGAACTCGTAAGCACATGGAATTCAAATGGCTTTCCATGAAAAATCAGCCATGTGCCTCTTCAGGGATTCTCCCAGTACTTTTTTCAAAGGATTTGAACTGGGAAACTCTAAGGGATAGGAATGCTGCAGCTCTCTTCATGTCTATAGGAAGACGTAGATAAATGTTATTCAATTAAATTTCATTAAATGTCACACACTGTGGCTTTTGCTGGTGTTGTGTCAATGGGAAAAAATAATGACTTTTTTAAGACAGCATTTTTAAATGGTGCTTCAAATGAGCAGCATTGTCTTGAACTTTTCACCCTAATATTGCTACAAATACTACCAAAGTTGGTAGTAGGGACACTACTTGTGGATTTCCTAATTTTTTTCAATTAAAAAAAAAAAGTGGTAAGAGTGATGAAATCCACAGAATGACTTGGACATGCGTCTCTTTCTTTGAACAGAACAATTTGATGCTTTCAGGTAGAGAATTTCTCTTTCCATTATTCAAATTGAGTTTTCAATGTATAAGAATGTGATTTTGTTCCTATCAATTCGTTGTTCCAGATGCTTGTATTTAATTATTAACCATTACCTCTGGTTTGCTTGGAGGCTGTTTGTGTCAATAAGCATAACCAAAAACAGAGCTGATATTAATTACAGATAAGGTCTGTGTAACACACACAGCTTTGTGTGAGCCAGCAGTCACAAAATCTGAATTTGTAATGTTCAGCTGCATGGGTTTTTCTTCACTCAGAGGTTGTTTCTTTTAATTTATAAAGAAAGGAAGATAGCTGAAGTCAGTTAATGCCCAGTTTTTATGTTCAGATTGAGTGACTTGCCATAGATATTTTAAAGGGAATGTTAAGTATTGAGGTTTTTTTTTTTATGCCAGGAAAGTACCTCTTTATGGTAAAATTCAGCATGATGGGAAGGAATGCTACTTGATTTTTTTATAATTTGCACAGTGGTACAGAAATCGTTGTTTGGGTTTCTTTTGAGGCCAGACAGCAGCGAGATCTTATTACTGATGGCAGAGAAGTATTTTCCTAAAAATAAACTGGATGAATTCCTGCTTTTGTGTTCCCTTTTAAAAGAGCACTGCAATGGAAATGTCAAGGTCATGGTTTCCATTAATGTAATTTAGAGGTGTAGAGAGGATAAACTCAAATGTTACTTGTGTGGTTGTCTTTGCCATGCAGGAGACATTTCAGCTCAGCTGGAGGTTTCTGCCCAGAAATCTCTTTTTCCCTCTCTCTGATGTTTTGAAACAGTGATGGTGCTCAGGTGCAGCCATTGTCTTGCACTGGGTGATCACTTCCTCCCCTGATCCTGCCCTGCTTTCAGAGCCAGGAATCTCACAGTCATTACATTGCATGAATTTATTTAAAACACAGGAGAGAAAAATTTAGAGGTGTTGGGGGATTTTTTTTTTTTTAAATCTTTCTGCCCTTTTTTTTTGTGTTTTTTTTTTTTTTTTTTTAACTTATCACTAAGATATTTCTGGTTTTAAAACAAGAGTTCATAGTCTTACATGACTCCCGGTGCACATCTGGCAGTTCTGTGCCTTGTAGCAGGAATTTCCTTCAGGAAGGATCGGCACAAATCCCCTTTTCACCATGAGCAGCAAAGTGGTTGGAATAACTCAAGCTGAGCTCCTGCATGGACCCATCCTGAATTTCCCTGCCACTGAATCCCAGCAGGAGCCTCCTGTGGATGTGCAGTGCTGAACTCAGTCTGAGTGAAACATTTCAATGGTTTTTCCTGAGTTTGTGGGAATCTCTTGGGCACAACAACTGAATAAATATTAGGGGGTTTACTGTAGCTTAGACTGTCTTAACTCTGGGACTCAGGAGAGGCCAATCCAACAAGCTGATGATATTTTTAATTTAACCTCCTGAATTTCTATCAACAGGCTGAATCCAGCCTGAGTGGCTGCCTACCTCCTCCCTGGGCAGATTCCTTAATTGTGGTCAGTGCTGGATAGTTACAATTTATGATCTGTTGCCTGTGTTCATGAATGCTTTGGGAATGTGCTCTTTCCTCGCACTGAGTTTGTCCAGATGTATCAATATTTTGGTTTGGATGATCTAAAATAAATGGTGGAGATTAACTGCCTGCGACGCTGTCTTTTAACAATGAAGTAGAGCCATTTTTCACCTCGGGAGATGTCTTTAAAACAAATATTGAGGTTTGCAGAATGGTTACAGCAGCTCGTGCACCAGGGATTTCCAGCAGGCTTTGCTACATCCCTTTGAGAGTGGGAGAAATGCACAGGGAATCTGCTCTGATGAAGGGTTGGGGTCGTGTAGTGATGACTGAAGTGTGGAAAGATGGGAAGGATCTTCCCAGCTTTTGGGCAGGAGATGAGCTGGCAGACAGTTTGGGGAAATTCGTGCTAAAATCAGAAAAGCCATAATGTAGTTTTTATTCCTAAGCTGTGGTCGGGTCTCCAAAGGCTGATGTCCCCTGGAGCTCCTCCCAGCCACCTCCTCGGGGCTGCTGTCAGGGTTTGTGAATCCTTTAAAATTGTGAATTGCCTTTAAAACCAGGAGGTGTTAATGGGAACGAAGAGCCCATTTCCCCTTAGTGTCCTTTGCAGAGGTGTGAGCAGCACAGCACAATGGGGCGTTCAGAGCCTCGAAAAGAGCTGAAAACCCCTCCGGATAACTCTGGGACAATGGCAGGCACCCGGATCCACATCAGGGAATGCCAGAGCCGATTCCCTGCTAAAGACCTGTCCTCCCCTGTGGGTTGGGGTCTGTGGAACCAGACCTGTCCTTCCCTGTGGGTTGGGGTCT
>VZTX01021427.1:0-21985 GCA_013400915.1 Pardalotus punctatus | reverse complement strand
GCAGGGGTCAGTGGGGTGTGTGTAGTTTTGAGTGAGGGAGGGTGTGCACAGGGGATTAGTGGTGTGTACCTGGGGGTCCCAGACCTGGCAGGGTGCAGAGTTCCTTAAGCAAGTCGTATGCCTCTAAGGTAAAATTCCACTGTTGTTAATTGGCTCCTAAAATTCAAACTGCTGATCCCAGCACTGTTAAGGTGAAGATGCTGGAACCAGTACTGTTGAGACTTCATAAAAATATGCTTTAAGCAGTAAGTCTTTTTCTTGCTGGTGTAAAGGATGGAATTCATGTTCTGTTTTGCTCCTGCCCTTTTTTTTGTAAACTCCCATCTAGTGACAACCCAAATGTGTATCTTTCCACAGATGTCATCTGGGTGATCCTCAGCGTGGAAGTTGGAGGACTTCTGGGTGTCACACAGCAGCTGTCATCCTTTGAAACAGAGTTCAACACGCAGCCGCATCGCAAGGTAGAAGGAAACTTTAACCCGTTCGCCTCTCCACAGAAGAACAGGCAACCAGATGAAAACAACCTAAAAGACCCTGGGGGTTCCGAGCTAGGCACAATCAGCAAAAACACATGGGGGCCTGCTCCTGACCAAATCGAACAAGATCAGAATGGACTGTCACAAAACTCTGTAAATCTCTCCCCCAGCAGTCACTCGAACAACTTGTCGGTAGTGACGTACAGTAAGGTAGGTGCCCTGGGCGAGCAGGAGAACGGGTAGGGGAGGAGCCTGGCAGGTGTGTAATTGCTCTTCCTTCCAAACTGCAAAACCCTTTCCTTCTGCTTCTGCCAGACCTGCTAAGGAAGGTTCTGAATTTGACTGTCTGACTCTGCCAACTCCTCATGTTATATTAAAATATTTTTTGCCTCTGATAGACTCTACCAGATCCACCTTTTTGGTTTTGCTTCAAGTCCTTCTTAAAATTTATATAACCTTGTTTGGGTGCTGTAACCGCAAGTGGCCGGAGCCTGCTCCGGTTGCGTGTGCAAATAAGTCAAAATATCTCTCTAGATGTGTCCTGAGTTTGACATAATTTTGAACAGAGAACAAATAACCACACCCTCAAACTTCAGATTAGCCAGATAACATCTTTTTAGCTGGTGTGGGGAGACTACAGAGCTCACCATTTGATCCCAGAAGCTGCCTGCAGGAACAGTGAATCAAAGGACTGTTCCTGTCTGTGTCCTTGTCTTGTTCATAATTGTAGGTGACTTTTAAATTATCTTTACTTTAAATCTCTCTCAAAAGCTTGCTTGGTGGATGCTATATGAGTCTGAGTGATATTTTGACTGTTTTTATTTGCTTGTGTGTGAAAAATGAATTGCAGGATTATTTACAATTCAGAATCCACCTGTTAATGCAGCAGTATGTGTAGGTGTGTACTGTCGTATGTCAAACTAGTTTGATTTTTAAAATCCTTTAAAAATGCTTTACTGTACTTTGAGCAGGCTGTGTAGGCCAATAACACTTGGTTGCTGAATGACTTAATAAAGCCCTAATGTTAGTTCACCTACAGCACTTTAGTTCCTCCCTGGATGACCTGCCTGTCCTGTGCCAGTGGATCTTGTTTTAGTGACCTTTGCCCCAGGGCTGTGCATTTTTTATGGCCGGCATGTGTGGGGTGAGCCTGACCGCCCCCCGGCTTAGTGCTCCCAACACATCCCTGGGCTGGCTCCTGCTGCCAGGCCCTGCTCATCACAGTGGAGTGGATGGCTTGGGCAGTGACTCACCTGTCAGTGAAACGCCACCTGAATTAGCAGTGCTGAAAGTCGCTGCTTTAGTGGCTCAGTGGTCCCCCAGGGGCTGGGCTGGGACTGACTTCAAAGAACGTGGTGGGTGTGAGGAACCAGAGCCCGTGGCAAGGAGCAGCTGTGCTGTGGGAGAGAAGCCAACAGGAGAGTGAAGCACCACCTGAGAGGTGTCACTAGGTTGAAGTGGGTTGAAGTTTAGCTTGTCACCTAGAGCTCAATGCTCTGAGGAAGTGAGGGTGGTTATAATCTAACCCCAAACATAGGGCAGGTGACCTTTCCTCCCCTTTTTTCTTGTTGCTTTGTTTTGGGGTTGTTTACTGTTTGTTTCTTTTTGTATTTACAGAATATTCTTGGGTGGATTGAGGTGGATTTCTGAGATTAAAGCAGACATTTTGTTTGTTCAGTTCAGAAAGGACAACTTTGTGGTCCTTTTTGGCTGGGGCTGGGGGATATGGAAAAGCTACTTGATTTTTGGGTGGTTTTGTCTCTACTGCAGGTTTGTTGTTTTTTTTGTTTGTGATGTACTAAAACAAATTATCTTCTCCTTTGGAGGCTGTTCTGGTAGATCTGAAGATCCGAGTCCTGTTCCAGCCTTGCCCGTCCTGCCTAGGACAGGAAGTTTTCTGCCACAGACCCATTATTCATATTGGTACAGTACTGGTTCTGTAGTAAACAAGTTTGAGGGAGTTGCACATCCCAGACACTCGGTCTGGTTTGAAATGGCCAGGTGAACATTTCCCCCATTCCCTGGCCAGGCCTTTGGGAAAAGAAGATCCAGTTTTGTTTGGCTTTTTCCCTTTGTGTGCATGGTGTCCCCAGCTGGGGATGCTGCTGGAGCAGAAAAGGGGTTATTAGAGGTGATGTCAGGAGTATTGAATCACCTGAGGAACAGATGGAGCTCCAGTAGTTGTTAGGAAGAGCTCTACCTGGCCCATCTTCTCCCCATCCCCAGGAGATCTGACCTGTGCTCTCCTGCTGCAGAGGAGAAGGAAATATACTGCACCGAGAGTTACTGCCTTGTGACTGAATATTGATATGAAAGGCTTTATTTCAGGTTCTAGAGCAGACAGAAGAGTGCTGTGGTTTGTTTAGGCAGGGGCACAGACTCCAGAATTCCTGGATTTTATTTATCTTAGGCAGGAGCGCTGATGTTTTTGTCTCCTTTCATGTACCTGGGAGATGGAGGGAATCCCCAGTCATGTTTGACAAGCCATTTGGTGAGTGAAGGGGATGGTTCAGGTTTAGTTAAAGTGTTGAGAGGAGCCTGGGTTCTGTATTTAGCAGTAAAATAAGCCCTTAAATATTTCTCAGATGACTGTGGAGGCTTCCTCTGCTGAGAGGCACTGGGGACACCCAGTCATGCAGTGCATGAGACCATGAAATCTTTGAGATAAAATGAGCAGTTTCTGGCATCTGCAGGTGTAAAACATACTCAGAGCTGCCAGACCTTGTCGGAATTAGTTCTCCCTCTGGTGCACTGAGCAGGTGTGACTTGTCCTCTAGAGCTCCCCATTGGAGTCAGGATTGTGGCAACGCCGACGTGCCATCTGCTGCTGGGTTAGACAAGTACAGCAGCCTTTCACACCTGGAAACATTCAAAATGCTTTTATGCAGCAGCACAGTGTGTGTGGTTTGGGTGCCCTGCTCAGTGGAACAAGCTTTCCTAGGGAAAAACAAACAAAACCAGACACAGAATTCCCTGTAAGTGTGTAAGATGAAACCTGTGGCATGGTTGGAACAAACTGTGAGCCCCTTATTCCTGCTATGGCACCCACCTCCCTGGGGCCCCCTGCCCACCTTCCACACACACCATAGGCCAGGGCCTGTCAGGGCTTTGCTCGAAGCATGTTGTTGTTAAATCTCTTCCCAGTGGAGTTTTTGCATGTTCTTAGATGTAAAGATGTGCCTGAGTGCAGGATAGGATGGCTCAGAAATCCCCATGCACTGCTATTTTTTTCTCTGGCAGTCGCTTTCTCTGGATTCTATGGAGATCTGAGGCTGATACAGCTTCCTCCTATTTACTCCTGTCTCATAGCAACCCTGCATGGTCACTGCTGCTCTCTTCTGGCTGGCTTTTCCATTAAAAGCCCAAGATCCAGTCTTACAGTGCCTGGGAATTAGAGTTTAATTGCTTAACCAAGGAAAGAAGCTTAGAGGTCTCCATGTCTGGGAAGATCAGAAGTGAATAGCCATATCCTGACACTTAGATTGTACTTAATATCTCTATATAAAATCCATAGGTCTGTATCTAAACCTGCTGCCCAGATGAATTGAGGAATCACTGCTCTCTGTGTCATGCAGAAAACTTCACATGGAAGTTGTGATTCAACAAAGATTTGCCCAGACAGGATGCTGGGCATTGTCCCCACCACAGCAAATGGTGCCTGCCTGTCCTGGTCCTTGCTCATGCTGCTCTTCAAAGCCCAGTGAAATGGAAACATGTTTGGAGTTCACAGCTTTAAAATCTGAACTCCTTTTCTCATGCTGTGTTTATGCTCCCCATCTCCCTCCATTCTGTGTGGAGCTGAGCTACTTGGAAGCTTTCTGTACCCAAGGGGAAACCAATCCTGTGTCCTCGGAGCCTTTAACTGGCTTCTCCTCTCCAAGCTTAAATGTTGCTGCTTCTAGAGCCCTGCTTCTCCCAAACCAGGGCCTCCAATTTGCAGATTTCTGGAGTACCTCTGTAAACTTCAGACAGAAATACTTTTACTGGAAACTGGGCATCAAACTGTCTTTGTGCATGAGGATGATGCCCCAGAAATGTTTGCATCCATGGAGGAGAGAAGCTCCTTCCATCCTGGTGGCTGGGCTTCACCCTAGGCTGGTCACCACGGGGTTCCATCCATTTAGACACAGTGGGAGGATGTTGGGCTTGGAGCTCCCGTGGCTGCTCCCACAGCACTGCAGCCTGGGCTGGGCTGGCATGAGCTGGTTTGCCTTTCTGGTGACAGATTGGTGGTTTGGATGCTGCATGTCAGCTCATCCATGAAATCCATGTCCTTCCAGACTGTGGGAGGTGCCAGATAATCTGATTTTAGCCCCACTTTGTTCCAGTGCAGCCCAGCAGAGTTTCCCCGTTGTTTATCCTGGCCCAGCAGCACATCAGGGAGCTGTGCATGGGAACTCAGTCAGGTACCTGAGCCCTGTCACCTCCTCACCCGTGGGCACCTGAACCAGCCCTGCCGGTGCCTGCTCCCAGAAGGTTCTGAACTTCCTGGTGGTCTCCCAGCCACACCATGTTTGCACAGCATGCATGGAATAAAACACAAGTGCTGGATGCTTTGTTCTCTGTTTGTGCTCAGTTTACGTAAGCGAGGTTGGAGCAGTGTGGGGTAGGAGTGGCCCGAGGGGACTGGGATGGGGAGTGTGGGCTGGGGCCACTGTCAGTGTCCCCTGGGGGACTCCTGTATTGCTGTGCATCCACCTCCTGTCCCTGGAAGTGTACCTGCATTGGTGGTGACTCAGCCACAGAGGTGAAATAAAAAGCTGTCTGAAAGCCTGTGTGTGATGGTTTATGAAAGATTCCCTTAATCCTCACTTTGTTCCCAGCACAGGTGCCTCCATTTACAGAGCTCAGTATTCAAAAGGGTTTTAACTTCCCAAAACGTCTCACTTCCCTTCTAGAAGCACGAGTCAAATGATAATTTATACCAGTAGTTGTCATGCAGAGTCTTTGCTTGGAAAATCACAGTCCTGTGTTCTCACACACTGGTCTGTGTGAAGAGCCAGTGCTCCCACCAGCAAGTGAGCAGTTACTTCTGGGGAACATTCTGGAAGAACTAAAAGTGAATTCACAAAGCTGCAGCTGAGCTTTTCGTAAAGACAGTGATCGCACTTGGAGAATAGATGGGAATGCACCAAAAATAGGGGGAATAATCCTTCCATTGAAACAACTTGGAAAAACTGCAATTGTCTGCAGAATTATTTTTGCATGTTTGTGATGTAAAATGTTGCATAGAGGGGATAATTAGGCTTGAAAATGTCATACAGGGGTTTGGTATTTGCATCAGAGCAGTAGCTGGAATTTTCTGGTATCAAAACCTTACATTGTGCATGATGAACAAATGTCATGGGACAGGGGAGGGGGTGTCACCTGCACAGGGTCTGCATGAAAGCAGCTCTCACTCAGCTTAAAGAGACAAGTGGGGTTCAGTTTTGCCACGTTCTCGTGTCCACGTTCTCATCTTGGGTAGGTGAAATGCAGTGAAGAGTGACAATCCCAAAAGCAAAGATTTGGGCCTTTTCCACAGTGAAATTCCTTGTGTCAGGAAGAGCTGACCATGGTCATGGATTGTGGCACTGCTCTGGCATTGCCAGGGGAGCTCATTCCAGGGTTTCAAATATTCAGTGCAGGGTGGCAGGTGGTGCAGAGCTGTACATGCTGAGCAATCTCTTGTGCTGAACTAAATTTTGAGTTTAAATGGCATGGTTAGCATAATTGTGTAGCTTTAAATTAGATGCTTCAGAAACCAGTATATGTGGAGATCCAGAGGGTTTCCCTGCAAACCAGCTCCCGGTGCCTTCACAGAGCCTCTGCATCTGAAAGCACTAACAGGCTGCTCTAATGTCAGACTGAGGGTGATTGGCAGTTCCTCACGCCACGGGGGGATGCTTGTGGAACCCCCAAATTAAAGCAAGCAAGTGGTTTTGCCTCTGGCATGCCCTGTGAGGTGACTTGGGGTAAGGTGTGCCCCCAGCAGGAGAGCAGGGGATGGGGTTAGGGTTAAACCCCTCCAGAGCTCTCCAGGCAGTGCCTCAAACAAAGCCTTGTGTGCAGGTAGCTCAAAGATGAAGCAAATTCTGGCAAATGTGTCTGCACAGGTAATCGGCAGCAAATCCTGTTTTCCTTCTGCAGAGTGCTAAGTACAATAGCTTAATCCCTGCGAGGTGAGACTGCTTGGGATCCTGTTTGTACACTGCTCTCCTTCTGTGTCCTTTTTTTGTGCACCTGTTCACGCCATCTTAATGTTTCTCTCCTGCTCCTCCTCTTTCTTGTTTGAGCGACTGTATTTTTGGAAATGTTGGATATCTCAGTCACTGGATTTTGATGGGAGCATCTCCTTCCTGAGGTGAACTGTCATGCTGGAATCTGCTGGCTGTTCTCTTTTGAAAAGCTTTACAAGCTGGCACTGCAGCATATTCCTGGGGTAGAAGCGTGTTTGTTTTTCCATCACTTGCGTGTATTTCTGTCTGCAAACAGCAATTTCCACGTTCCCAGTCTTTCATACTTCCCACACAGTTCAGGAGATGTCCTGGTTAATTGTCTGCAGATCTTCCTCGAGCTCCCGTTCTGAGAGCTGCTGAGAGCTGCTTCATTTTACCATTTGCTTGTGTTTACCACCTGATATACCCCAAAGAATGAACTTCTCTCCAGCTGTAGCAAGATTACAGATTGGTCATGGCACTTCCTTCCTAGTCAGATCTGCAGCAGAGCTCTCCAGCCTGGGGTTTGCCAGTGCCGTGGATTCTTTGTACAATCCCTGTGCTGACTCATGGCTCCATGGCCCTGGCTCCTGCAGTGAGGGGGTTTTGAAGTGGTAGAACATGAAGGAAATGGTATTTCCTAGGAACTTTGCCCTGTTAAATGCAGAGTGGTAAAAACTGAGGCCAGAGCAGGAATGGTTTTGGCTGTTTGGGCTCTCAGTGCCTTACCCTGAGTGTGCTGCTGGGAAGAGCTGGACTGTGTTTAGAGGCGTTTGCATAATGGTCTTCCAGCTCTGCCATGAGATATAAAGAGTTTTTCTCCCTCATCTCCCTCCTGACCTCAGTGTGTGTCTGGGTTTTGTGTGGGGGTTGTACCTTCATCACTGACAAACTTCATCTCCCTGTGAGCTGGGGCATCTCTTGCTGCCTGTGGGTCTTTTGCTTCCTCGTGAAACCCCAGATAGCTGATCCAGACAATAGAAGTTACAAAAGGAGTTCCTGTTAATTTGAGACCTGTGACTAGATCTGACATTTAGGTGACTCACTTCAGGATGTAAAGGAGGGAAATGGATTCTCTAGGAAGCATTTTGGGGTTTTTGGTAAATGCTCTGGGTGATTTCACTGGAGGCAAATGTGTATTGTTACCCTGAGAGGGCACAAATGGCACTTGTGGGAACGTGGATTATTTTTTCTTGGTTTTTTTCTGACACAGCCTCTTACCCAGTTACAGCTCCATGTCTCTGGGACAGACTGGGGAGGCTGCAGGGGCTGGGCCTGCAGGTGTTGTAGCATCTGTAGGGGATTCTGGTGTAGAAAACACAAATTATTTTGTGGTCTTGGCCTAAAAAACACCTGACAGAGGTAAGTGGTGGTGTCTGCCCTCTCTGGGGAAACCAGCCCTGGAACGTGTGGTTTAGGAGTGTTCTTGGAGCCACAGTGGGGTTGGTGGGAAGCCCCTGGCTGGGCTGGGCACTCTTTGGAGCTGAGCATTGAGCATTTTGTTTCTTGCCTGTTGAAAATTGATTATGTCTCCAACTTTCTTTCAGGGTTTCCACGGTCCTTATCACTTCGGACAGTCTTAAAACACAAAAACACAAAACGGGTATCGACAAGAGGAGAATTTAAGAAAAAGCTGACTTTTGGGGGAAGGGAGGGGGATTCATGTGGCAGACAGACACAGCGTGGACCCCCCTTCTCTGCCTCCGTGTTCTGGATAAAGAAGAAAAAACAAAAGCCCAATAACTTAAGACTAGCTGTTTCCAGAGGAAAATCCAAAACCTGAGTATGCATGTGTGACTGCTGGATTTCAGAGTGGTGTAAATGCTATGAGGAAGAAGAGACACCAACACTATGGGTTTTTAGAAATCATCTTCACACGTAATTAGGTAGCTTAAAAAGTTTAAAAATGAAAATTTAAAAGCCATCTTTAAAAAAAGAATATTTTGCCTACAGAGCGGTTGTAGTTTGAGCAAGTGTTTCATTTCTGTTTGTTTCTTGTTCATATTTTTTTTTTCCTAAGGGACAGCGTGCATTTTCCCAGAATGTCCTGGTTTGCTGCTGAACGGGACTGGCTCGGCGCCCGCTGGGGTTTGTGCAGGGACTGCTTCTGTCAGACTTTTTTAATGCCAGGTTGGGTCTACACCCAGCACTGTGTTTTTAACAGCATCTGCTCATTTTAGTTACCAACTTTTTAATCTTTTATTTCTTCTTTTCCTTTTGGTTTGTGTGTTGCTGTTAGTTGTTCTGCGTGTTGTTGGGAACCACACTATGGCCAGGTCTCGGTATCAGAGTTGGAGAGGGAGACTGTGGGACTTCTGGGATAACATGGAGGGCTCATCTCCCTTCCCCCTTGTACATGAAGTACACAAATACACACCCATGTTAATAAGAAACTGATTTATTCAAGTTCCTGAACTGTCCTGTGTGGTTAGCAGTTTAAAATCCCTTTTTGTTCACTCTTGATGTGCAGTAGCTGTGCCTGGAGCTGTGTGCCAAGGGGAATCTCTGTAGCTATAATTCACCTGCTGGTAGTTGCAAAGCTTCACAGACATCCTGTCCTTTTCATTTGGAGTCTCCCCTCTCTCTTTCAGAGCATAAGTTTGCATTTGTTTCTCCTGTGCTGAGGTGTAGTTTAGTGGCTGATCCATATGTTCTGGAGCACAGAGCAGGAGTTGGCACCACCAGCTGAGTCCCACTGTCACCTCTTCTTCTGCCTTTGTCGTCTGGGCTCGGGGCTGCGCTGAGGTTCCGAGTGGGCTCTCAGGGCTCATGTTAGGGGAGGGATTGCAAAAGATTTGGGCTTCTCTGCTGTTCCTCCAGCATGTTTTCCTCCCGTTCTGGACTGGGGAGTGCAGTGCAAGGGGAGGCAGCTCGGCCTCAGGCGCTGTGGTGGATTTATTCTGAAGTGCTGTCCCCTCAGAGGGGAGTGAGCCCGGCAGCACCGTCCTGCCCAAACGAACCAGGCTGGAACAGCCATCTGCCAAAGATACAGGAATATGCAAAGCTCCCGTTACCTTCTTCCAGATCTTCCCAGTGAAGATGTTTCCCCATGTCAGAGCTGCACACTGCATGGCTTTGCCCTCGCTGCTCTTGGCTGCTTGTGTTTTCGTGGCTGGTTTTGAATGGGGGAATTCTTCGTTGCAGCTACCAAGGACTGGTACCTGAGTGCATATGGATGGACCTCATGGGGACAGTGGGAGTTCCTTATGTCTAACAGAGGAAGTATTGGGTGATGGATTTTGTTTGTATTTCAGAGGTTCAGTTGTTAAAGATCACCATTAGCTAAAATCTCCCTTCAGAAATCTGTTCTCTGGGATAAACAATATAAGAAACTACCTGCATAGAAGTGGCACTGCAGGATTCGAACTGCCTGACACTTGCAGTCTGGTGGGCACCCAGTCTGGAGCTGGGGCAGTGTTGGGATTGGAGTGAACCTGCTGTAGGTGCTGCTTCTTGGAAGGGTTGGTTCTTGTTCTGTAACAACATTTTGCCTTGGATTAGGTACCCCCTCTGAGAATTTGTCTGGGGAGTGGGTGATCTGCAGCCCCATGGTGTGGCATGGGCCAGGGGAGTCTTTCCTCACTCCCTGCTTTCCTTGCAGGTGGCTCATGGGCCCCTCTGAGGGTATGAACATCACACCTGCAGCACTGCTGCTCCCCTCCTGAGGACACTGAACCCTTGGAGACTGCTCTTGGTCTAAGTAACGAGGTGATTCCTTATCTTTATTAGCTCCTTGTGTCAGCTGCATAGTGGAAGGGAGGGGAAATCAAGGTCTGAGTGTGAGAGTTAGAGCTGGTGCTGTGACCTTTGCCTGGTGTCAGCAGAGGCACCTGGGAGACCCTTGCACTCAGATACCCCCATGCTGGCTTTCTGCTCCCAGGCACGTGTGCTCCTCCCGTGTCCCCTGGGTGCCACACTCGTGTTCCTGTGCTCCTCCTAAGGCTGAATTTCCCTTGTCTTGAAAAATCAAAACCTGCATGCGCCCCAAGTATTCATGTGCTTTCCCACTCCGAAGGCGCACGCATTTGCAGTCTGTGGTGTCCCGGTGACAAGGGTCACGTGTTCCAGGGTGTGAGGAAAGGCAGGGCTCTGAGATCTGCAGCTCTTGCTGCTCACATCCCCCTCTGCCCAGGCAGCTGAGGGATCCACGGAGCGCTGGCTCTTTGGGGCCAGGGTTGTGGCCCCAGCTGTGGCACTGGAAGGATGTTTAAAACAGGGGTTGCTCTATCTCTGTGTTTTTCCTTGAGTAAAAGCTGTTATGCTGAGGCCAAAGGTGGTTTTATGTCCTGGTTCCTTGGAGCTACGTGATGCAGCCAGCCCTCGGATTGCTCGTGCTTCGGGTGTCCAGCTTTTAATGGAGAGATTTGAGATGAATTCGGCAAAGCTCTGCCCGAGTGACACTGCAGTTTGTATCAGTTCCCACAGGGAAAAGGGTAATGCAGAATATCTCTGATGGCCTCTAAGTGGATCCCTGTGGCAATTAAGAGCCACTTGGGCCCTGTCACTAACACAACTCAAGCAGTGTCACCTCCCAGCCTTGGCAGACTGGAGCAGGATGTCCCTGGGACTGGCCCCAAAGTGGCAGTGCCATGGGAGGGGGTGAGAGAGTGGACATCTTCTGCCCACACCTCAGGAGTGTTGGATTTGAACCCTGCCAAGGTTTGGGAGCTGGGGCAGAGCCGTGAAGTTGGAGAGCAGTCGTGTGGGTGGGAAATGCACGCTGTCCCACGTCTGGGTTTCTGTTGTGTTTAATTTTTTCCGTGTGTGAGTGCGTGGGTGGTTCCCAGCCTGTCTGTGCTCGCCGGGGCAGTGCATGTGTAGCACGGGATGGTGTGTTGCCTCTCTGAGTATGGGAGAAGTCCTATGATAGCACATTGGGGGTGAAAATAAAGGAAGCTTTTTCCTTAATGTATAAATGAATATTTGTATGATTAAATTAACACAGAAAAAGAATGCTCTGTAGCTGTTGAGAGTTTTATTGAAGCTGCAAAACTTCTGAGTCTGTCACCTTATGGTTAAGTGTATCCAGTTTGCTCCATCCCCAGAGTGCTTCCAGAACACCCTTAAACCCTCTAGCCCTAATTTACTCCAAATTGCTGTGAAACCAGACCAAATTTGCTGCATATTGAGATTATCAAACCACCTCTTGAGCCCCAGGGTGGGGATGAGGGTGGGGAGAGGCCGTGGGGGTGGTTGTGAGGCCGGGGAGGGAGGGAACTCCAGATTCCCTTGTGACAAGGTCAGGTCACGACAATTCTTGAGGAGGAGTGGGGTGGTCTCAGCAGTCTCCATATGAAGGGCACCAGCACGAAGCGATGCCCCAGCTGTGCCCCCAGGTGCTCCTTGTGTGGCTGATCCACATTGCAGCCCTGCTCTCGGAGCCTGGTGTGGGATGGGGTGATGCTTCACACTTCAAACAGCTCAGACCTGAGGGATCAGACCTTCCATCTCCTGGGTCACTCAGGGAGGCTGGAGAGGGAGTTTGAAGGAAGGAAGTTTGGTTTATTTTTTCTCACAATCCCTAAGGAAACAGCTGGTGCTGTGGATCGGGATGGGGTGCACGAAGGTCTCGCTTTGCTGGGCACCTTGCAGAGTTGTCTTGGGTGGATCTGAGTTCCCAGGTGAGGCCTTGCTGCTCAGGACACGCAGCCCAAGCGTTACCTGGATAAACTGCGCCACAGAGCAGCTCAGCTGAGGCCATTCCTTTGCTTGCCTGAGAGTTTGGTACTAATCCCCACGAGAAACCTCACTCTGTGTGTGCTGGCTTTGCTTTTATCATTTGAATAAATGCCTGGAGCTTTCATCTGCCGGTTAAGCTTGACTGAAAGCCTGACTGGGAACAGACATCCTGCTACCTGTGCCTGAGGGTGTTTGTTTTGTGCCCTGAGCAGAACGCGCCCCTCGAGCTCGGGGTGCTCGCGGGGTGTCCCGAGGCTGCTGTGTTTGGGCAGGGGAGGATCACCCGCCCTGCTTGCTGCCCAGCTTTGCATTTACTCCTTATTTGCTCGAAAGAATCTGTTTATCTTTAGGGTTGCAACCTGTCAGAGGTTGCCAGTGCAGGACAATCCCATCACACCTTTAATGGTATCTCCTGAGCGGGCAAATAACCGGCGGGATTGCCGTGGTGGAGGTCATCCCGCGATCCCGGGTGTGGAGCTGGGCAGGTGGGCAAGAGGCCAAGGCAAATGGCCACTGCAGGCACCTGGGAGCTGCTTGGGTGCTTCTTTGGCTGCTTGTTTATTTTTTTAGGGCAACTAGATCGTTGTCCTTTAAAAGTTGCAATATTCCGGTTTTTTGCAGTTTTTTTGGTTCCCAAAGGAATGGTGGTCAGAAGGAGGGTGTTCCCAGCTTTTGGTGATGGATTACAGGGATGAGGGCGTGCTCAGCACCCAGGACTGCTCAGGCCCCTGCCCTGTGCCTTGGTGGGTACTCATACCCCTGGGGCTGGAGGGAAGAGCAGGATCTGCTCCAAAACCTGCCCAGCACCACTGCATGTCCCCATGTCTCCAGGTGTGACCTCCAGGGCTCCAGTGGGCACCTACCCATCCAGGAGCAGCACCTGGAACAGTGGCAGAGAGGAAGAGGGCAGGTTATTGCGACTTTTATTTCTTTTTCTTCTCCCTGCTACATCCACTAATCCTGTGGCAGCAGCCCGTGTGTGCAGTGCAATGCCGAGTAAGGATCTTCCCTCTGCTCGTGCATCTCTGCAGATCCCTTGGGATGCACAGGGAATGTTAACGGGCCAAAGGGGAAATGAGGCCAAGCTGCTGATGGGATGCCACCAGGGGTCCATGGGGAAGGAGCAGGATCAAGGGGAACTTGGGCTCTTTCTGAAAGCTCTCCACAACCTGCTCTCTCCGCCTGTGCGTTCGTTGGAAAATTCCCGGTTACACAGCAATTATTTAAGGAAATCTAATCTCAAACGTTTCCTACCCCGTTGATAAAACAGCCGAGTAGTAAAAGCTCTCTGCAGAGCCCAGCGAGGAGGCAGATGGCACGCGTGGGCACGGACCAGCCCTGTTTGCCCCATGGAACGCTGCGGGCTCAGCTCTGTGCAGCAGCTGCAGCTGGGCTGGCTCCAGAGCTGCCTCCTTGCTCATCTTATTCCCGTATTTTGGTTCTCTCTTCCCAGCAGGAGTGACACCTGCACAGAAACCTAAGGTGGGGGGGAAAGGTTAGGTTTTCACCACTTTACACACAGAGTGAGTGGTGCAGTGTCCTGTGAGGTGGCTCGGCCATGCCAGCAGTGGGGACACCACGGGAATCACAGCTCCACGTGCTGCCAGGGGACAGTGTTGGGAGCCCCTGTTCCCTGGGTGCTGGGGCTTCCAGCCACCGTGTTCGAACAGGGTTTGCTGGCGATGGTCCCAGCCTGGGGCAGGTGCCAGCAGAGGGAGCTGAGGTTGTTCCTCGTCCACAAAACCCTTTGGAGCTGCTGGATGTGGCTTTTCCAGGCTCTGGGACCTGCTGGTGACAGTGGCCAGGCAGGTGAGAGCTGTGTCCCCTCACACTCCCAGAGCAGCTGCTGTCCTGGCTGGGCTCAGCTGGGCAGTGGGGTGGCACATGTCACCTGGCCTGTCACCACCGCTGTGGGACTGGGGCGATGCTGCTGAGCCAGGCAAGAGCTGCTGGGCAGGGACAGCACGGGTAGGACCCTCTGGGTTGGGAATGAGGAAGGGTCTGCGCACCAGGAGGCCCAGGTTGTGTCCCAGTTTGAAGGGTGACGTGTTGAGGACTAAAGGGGGTCTGGCTGTTCTGCTCTGGCCCAGGGTGGTCCCCAGCTCTGTGGAAAGGAGGGACCCCCCCAAACCTCAGGGCTGGGGTAAGGCCCTTTTTCCAGGCCTTTTTCTAAGAAAGCCACCCTACAGGATGGGGCTTTCAGCCTCTCCTGGGTCTCTGCTCTGCTGGTGTGGAGCAGCTGGGCTCAGCAGGGTCTGTGCAGCACTGGCATCCAGGGGAAAACACAGCAAGAACTCACATTCCTTATCTAATCTGCAGCATTTTCCCTCCTCGCTGTTTACTGTGGCCACGTTTCCTCAATTAATTGACAGCTGCAGGCTGGGCTGTGACGTCAGCCTGTGGTACTGAAGCCCCAGACCTCGGGTGGCATTGGAGGGACCCCGGGATGAGCCCCTCGAACCCCTGTGAGCCCAGCAGAGCCATGAACCCTCTGGCAGGTGACAGCAAGAGGCACCTGAGGACTGATGCTGCCGTGTGGGGCAGCAGAGAGGGTCCCTGTCCCCAGCTGAAGGGACACTTGAACCCATCCTGTCCTGCCTCTGCCCCAGCAGTCCCTGTGCTGCACTAACTGGGGCTGTTCATGGCCAGAGCAGGGCTTGGCTGGATTCTGCACGGAGGGTGTTGGGCAACTGTGGCCTCTGTGGCCTTGTGGGTGTCCCCCCTGAGCCCCCCGAGCTTGGCAGGGCATGGCAGCAGCCCCCAAGGCCTTGTGCCTGCTGCTGTGGCTCACAGTGGGATGGGGGCAGGACAAATTCCCAAAGTACAGCTTTGGAGCAACCTGGTTTGTCCATCTTGGGAAGGGGGGGTGAGTGGGGGCTCCATGCTCTGTAGGTGCCTCCCCGAGCAGGGAACTCTCCTCGGGATGAGCCTGACTGCTCTGCCTTGCCCATGGGGCTGGGAGGAAGCGGCTGAGGGTGCCTGAGAAGCAGGTTTGTCCGAATTTTAAAGCGATTTAAATCAATAGTGATAAGGAAACAATTATTTAAAGAGCAAACAAATGGAAACTGCTAAATGTACTTTTTTTTCCCCCTTTCTTTTTTCTTTTTTTTTTTTTTTTGGCGGGTGAAGGGTGCAGGGCCGATGCCTCTGGGTGCTGGGAGTGGGTCCCTGGGGTGGGCAGTGGGGCAGCTCTGCTTGCCCAGCCAAGCCCTAGCCAGGCTGTAAACGAGCCTCGCAGGACAAAGTATTGTTTCATCCCATGAGGAAAAAGGTTTTATGGGTCATCTGGAAACGCTAATCCTCAGGTGAGCCCATTTGTGACGTTCGTGAGCCTGTTGATGGTGTCACTGCAGGCGCTGGGTCAGCGGGGACAGGGACAGACCTAGGCTGGTGCAGGGACACTGCCGTGTGCTGTCTGCACCCGCTGGCCACCGTTTCAGGGGGAAAGGAGCCAGGACTGGCCTTTAAGGCCGGGCAATCCCTGCCGAGCAAGGATATTTTCTGCACCTCCTTCATGGGGCTTGGGATCCTGCTGGGCTTTGTGGCAGGGCCGGGCTGGAGCTGGAGGCCATCCCTGCTCCATGGAGAGCATTCCCCCCACCCTGCCTGCTGCAGGGTACCCCAGGACTGCTGGGGGAGGATCCCCGTTTTCCCCCAGTGGGGCTGTGGCTGTCACCACCGGGGCTTTGTCTCAAAGGGCAGCTTATTCCCATCCTTCCCCCCCATGGTGTTTTCATCAGCTTTTGGTTGGGGATTAGGCACGTGTTGACAGAACAAACATTTTGCTGCGCTCAAAATCCACTGCTGAGGAGAGAAGTGATGTCCTTGCTCTGCTGGTGCCTGAGCCAGCACTGGGATGGGGAGAGCCAGGATGGGGAGGACAGGGCTTGGGGCCGGGGCAGCCCTTTGAGGGGAACGTGGAGCCATTTCGGGTCACGTCCCACACCAGGGCCGGAGCTCTGTCTCGCTGCTTCCTCACGGAGCATTAATCGCTTTCTACTTTAATATCCTGCCCCGT
Organism: Pardalotus punctatus; assembly: GCA_013400915.1. Classification (NCBI taxonomy): domain Eukaryota; kingdom Metazoa; phylum Chordata; class Aves; order Passeriformes; family Pardalotidae; genus Pardalotus; species Pardalotus punctatus. The sequence continues at coordinate 5,615 of VZTX01021427.1, read as the reverse complement.
GAAACCAGGGATTCCACAAGGAATGCTGCCTGTCTCCTGCAGGGCTTTATCGGGTGCTGGTCCCCCCTTGCCCAGCTCCCGGTGTCCGTCACAGCTCCCTCCTGCCCAGACCTGGCTCCGGGAACTGCGGCTCCGCGCGGTGTTGGTGTCAGGAAGGCTGACAAGGCTGGGGATGCCCAGGAGCTGCCCCGCGGAGCGTGCGTTTGCCAGGGAGAAACAATTCCTCCAAGCTCTGCGGCCAACCCAGTGCCTGCACCGTGGGGGAAAACACATCACGGCACCTCGTTTGGGGTCCTGCCCCCCTTCCCCCGCACCCTTTTTTCCCTACACGACCCCCGAGGTCCTGGCTCCTTGCTGAGCCCGCGGGACGAGGTGCCGGAGCTGGCGATGCTCACGGGAGCGACACGTTTCCTCCGGAGCCGGGTGAGTCACCCAGCGCTGAGTCACGGCTCGCTCCGCGGGCAGCTCCGTGTCCGCGGCCCCCTGCTGCCCCCAGACCCACGGCCCGTGGAGCGCTGCGGGCTGTGGGGTCCGTGCCGTCCGTGCGCAGGGCAGCCCTCCCTCCTCCCTCTGCTCCCCCGGCCCTGCAAACGTGGCTCGGTGGGTCAGAGCGGGGGGAGACGGGTGACTCTGTCCCCTGCCTGCCCCTCACCACGCAGCCCCTCGGCCTCCAGCCCCACCAGCCCTTTGAGCCGAGACCAAGCTGAATGTGCATTTTGAGGTGACTTTGGGGGTTTTCCTCCCTGGGGCTGCAGATTCTCCAGGGATGGACAGCGCAGGACCCAAGTGGAAACCACGACCAAGAGCCTGCCCTGCTCCTGGGGCACCGTGTGCTGCCCTGACGCTCAGAGCTGCCCGTTCCACCCTTTCCCACCGGGGTGTTTCCCTGCCCAGCTGCTCTCACGCTCTTCGGGCTGTCGCTCCGTGGGGCCGTTATGCCCGAGGATCGTTTTGCATGTGGGGAGAAGCGGCAGCAGAAGAATGAATTTGCATTTCTCAATGGCACCCAGTGTGGGAACCAAAGCCGCGGAGGGTTCCGCTGCCTCTCGGCCCCGCACCGGAGCTGTGTGAAAAGACAACATCCCGTCTGCTGGCACCGGGCCCGGCCCGTCTCACCTGGCTGCCCGTGTGTGCCTGGGAACTGCGGCTGCCGAACGGCCCCGGCCCCCGGCACGGGGAGGGGGTGCTGACCCCCCTGCCCGCTGCCCTGTGTGCCCGTGGTGACAGTGACAGAACAGGAGTACGGGGCCTGTGTGGGTTATTTTGGGGGGTTCTGTCGCACTGGGTGGGATTTGGGGTTCTTGTGCTGATGCAGCAACTACATGGAGAGGATCCTTCCCCATCCAGAGGTTTCCCTGCTCTGCACCCCAGATCTCCGGTGGTGGTGCAGGGGGAGCTGTGACCTTTCCTCACCCTGTGGCGAGTGGGGTGTGCCCACGCCACCCTGAGTCCTCTCTTCCTGGCACCGCCGGGCGACCCGCAGCCATTTCCAGGCTTTTAATCCCAAGAGACAAAAGCAGGAGTTTAATGCCACCGGAGGAAGAAAAGAGCAGGGCTTTGGGAAGGGAACAGCAAACACGGTGGTGGATCCACTGCTCCCTGCCTGGCTGGATGTCCCATGAGCTCCCCTGCGTCACCCAGGGTGGCACCGAACCTGAGGGTGCTGGGGGGGCACCCAGGGTGGGAATGGTGGGGAGCCGGTGGTCCAGGGGCTGGGCTCAGTGTGGTGCTGGCATCACCCTGGCATCTTCATCCCCACCAGCTTGTCCTTCCCTAGCTGCCCTTCCAGGCATGGCTGGGCTGCAGAAGCGGGACTGTGGCACCCCACAGCCAAACTCTGTCACCTCGTGCCGCCACAGGTGACAGGGTTTGGGATTAGGGTTAGGGTTAGGGTGTGAAGCAGCCTTTGAATGGGGCCAGGTGGGCACAAAAGTCTCTGTGCTCAGCAGAGGGGTGGCACGTGGACCCCCAGTACTGCCAGTGCAGAGCAGACACCCACCCCTGCACCCCTGGATGGTCTGGCTTCTGCAACCACCCCCTTCGCACCCTGGAACGCAGGTGACACCATGGTCCCCTCACAGCAGCACAGGAGCCACCTCACACAGTGGGGACAGACTGTGGGAGCAGTGGCCAGGAGCGGGAGCAGGGTCGGAGTGACAGAGTGGGGACCCGAGTGCCGGAGCAGGGATCGAGCATCAGAACAGGGACCGAGTGCCAGAGCAGGGCCGGCAGCCCCAGCTCCTCTATCAGGGTGGGCCGCGGGCGGGTGCCGCAGCAATAACGCGGCTGTTTGCCCCGAGCACACACGCGGCCCCGTAAACGGCGTTTATGGCAGCAGCTGGGAGATGGGGGAGCCGGGGAGGTCATAAAGAGAATAAAGAGGAGCGGCCCCGCTCGCCCTGGGGCTGCACGGGAAGTGGGTAGGTCTGGCTGGGGTCAGGAGGAGTCTGACTGGATTGGGGTGGTCTGGGCTCTGGAGCTATTCCCGCAGTTTGGGAGCTCTGGACACTCTCCCAGGTAGATCTACCTGGGGTCATTGCACCATGGAAAGGACCATCCCCTCCGTGCACACCTGTGGGTTCCTGCACTTGTGCTCCCTGACTCTCTGGGTAACTTTGGGCTGTGCTGGAGAAACCTTGTTCCTTCCCAGGGTCCCTCCAAGGGGTTGGGGGGAGTGCATTAAATGTACTTCAACCATTTCCAGCCTCCTCGGCCTGCAAAAAAAACCTGAGAACGCCCACCCTGCAGCCTGGGAGTGGGAATTCATCCTGTCCCAGCATCGCCCTGAGTCAGAAACAAGGGGTGCAGGATGAGGCCTCTCGGAGGGACCCCAGCTCTGCCCGGGGGCCACCACTGTCCCAAATACTGAGCTGGAGCAGAGGAAGCCCCACCACTGCAGGGGAGCAGGAAACATCGCTGCGTGCGGGGACAGGCCGAGCTCCACGGTCTCTGTGGTTTGCGCAGTGACATCAAGGGCCTTCAATAGTTTTATTATATGTGACATGGCTGCTTATCTATTATTCTTGTGATGAAGCCAGAGATTAGCTGCAGGCAGGTGGGCAAAGATTCTTCCAGGCTGATTCATGAGCCGTTTCTCCATCTCTCCCCTCCGGCCGTGTTCCCAAGCATTGAAGTTTCAGCAGTGGCAAAAGACACCGGAATCGAAGCTGATGGGTTGACAGGGAGGACAAGGAAAAAGCGCCGAAAACTGCGCGCACGGGGCAGAAAAGCCAGACTTCATTTCCCTCTTTTGTTGTTCCTCAGGTGTTGCAATCTCTCCTTTTCCTGGTTTGCATGTGCAAGCAGAGCTGCGATTGCGAAAGGTGTCGGGGAGAGCCCAGCATGGCCGGAGCCCAGTGTGGCCAGAGACCCCTGTGGCCAGAGCCTGGCATGGCCAGAGCCCGGCGTGGCCAGAGCCCAGCACAGCTGGAGCCCAGCACAGCTGGAGCCTGCAGAAACTGGTGCCACTGGGTGGCTGCAGCCCCTGAGCCCTCTGGGAGGGAAGCAGAGGTCTCATTTTGGGGCCTTTCACCCAGATTTGCAGCGCTGTGCTGCACTGCCCAGCTCTCCCTGAACCCAGAAAAGCAAATGTTTTTCCCTTTAATCTCTTTCTTTTATCAAGATCCCGCTGCTGCTGATAAGAGAAGTAGGGAAAGCTCTTTCAGACCGAGGTGTGAGTTTGGCCACAGGTTCCCAGACAGCCCAGGATGACCCAGGTATGGGATGCCCTGGATCTGGGGCTGGGAACTCCCCACTGCTTGGTGACATCCTGCCCAGTGTCCCCAGTCACACTCTCTTCTGCCATGCTCCTGACTCCTTCTGGAGCTCTGGTCTGGTGTTTGCTCTGGTGAAAAGCTGTAAAGAAGCCAAATAAACACGGGTGACCTGGAGGTGGTGTCACAGCAGACCCAGCTTGCACAGCCCGTGCAAACCATACCCTGCTCACCAGACGTCCCCCAAGCCACAGCCTGGCTGTGGGGCAGGAGCAGAGCACCCACAGGAAGGGTGGGATGGCCGTGGTGCTTTCCCAGCATGGCTGGTGCCAGCCTGGTGTCAAATTTACACGTGACTTCACTCTGCATCCTCAGTTTCCACAGCCCAGACACCTGCGTTTCCCTGCCGTGGGGAAGGGATCCATGCGGGAGAGCTGCAGCCCCAGGGCTGTGCAGGGATGCTCCTGCTCCAGGTGCCCCCAAGGGATGCTGAGGTGTGACACAGGAGCAGGTCTGGGTCCTTGTGGGGCCTTGTCCAAAGCCATGGATGCTCTGAGTGGGCTGGGGAGCTCTGCTGTGGCTGCCAGGAGCATTGGGAGGGCATTGGATGGCCTGGACCCTGCTCCTGGCTGTGCCACATCCCCATCCTACATGGCCAACCCCCAGCAAAGCCCAGTCAGGGACTGGCAGCTTCCCAACACAGCTGCTTGCCCCGGGGTCCCCCCACACCCACTGCCATGTGTTCCAGGCCCAGCCATGTTTACCAAAACAGGGGAAAAGAACTCCCCTGGAACACGGGAGCCGTGATCCAGGGGGAGCTTTCCCCACGATAAGATAACATTGAGGTGTTTCAAAGGGAGGCAGAAACTCCTGGCGCTGCCGATAGCAACGAAGCCCTTTCCCAGTGCTCGCACCAGGGTCTCCTTCCTCCGGGGTTTTCATTTCCTCACGGCAAACATTTCTGACGGATGGCTTATCGGCTGTGCCTGCTCCGGGTCAGTGTCCCATGAGCTCCCAGCTCTGCTGCTGCTCCACGGGCTGGGGGTGGGCCACGCGCCTGCCAGGACGTGGTGACGTGGGGCCGACCTGTGGGTGTTTGTGGCGGGGTTTGGTCTGACGTGGGTTTTTAGGGCACGGGGGAGTTTGGTTTTGGCAGCGCTACGTGCGCGGGAGAACTGCCTGAACTGCCCTGCCTGCTTCATGTGCTAAAAAAAAGACAATAAATACCAGCTCGGTGTCTGTCTCGCTCAGATCTGCTTTTTCCTGCTCATGCCGGTGGAGACAACCTGGGCCTGGAGTGCGGCACTTTCCGGCCGTGCCCCCGTGCCCCGTCCTGCAGTCACGGACCCCCGTGCAGGGGACAGTGCCGTGTCCCTGGCGTGCTGAGGGTTTGGGTGCTCTCAGGGGCTCCCTGCACCCCCAGCAGCTCTGTGCACCCTCACTCACAGGTTCCATCCCAAACCCCTCCTGGCCTCAGCACTTGGTTGGGGGGTGGTTCTGGGGTTGGGGTCAGGGGTGCTCCCGGGGTGTCCCTCAGGGATGCTCCCGGGGTGTCCCTCAGGGATGCTCCTGGCCCCGGAATGGCCCAGCCTGCTCTGGCAGTGATGTCATGCCATGGACTCTCACACATCTGACAGGTCTCTGTGCTGCAGGTCTGACTCCCGGAGGAGCCGGGTGTCTGTCCCTGTCCCTGTCCCTGTCCCTGTCCCTGTCCCTGTCTCATCCCATGTGAGGGTGGGAAGGGGTTAACGGTGCCCGGATTTGCCCCACTCCCCTCCCAAGGCCCGTTCTGGTCTGAGCCCGCCCTGGATGCACCTGCCAAGGGTTAACCCGGCCCGGGCTGTTCAAACACCTCGGCTGAGGTAAGCGCTGCTTGTTTGTTCAGGTAAATAAGGAAGGAAT
>VZTX01021426.1:0-19145 GCA_013400915.1 Pardalotus punctatus | reverse complement strand
TTTTTTGGAGTAGGAGACCAGGTTGTGCTGTCCTGAAAAACCACAGGTCTGAAGTGCTGTAAAGCAGTGGAATTCGTCATCACAGCATGGGCAGTGTCGGTCCTGTGCCTCAGTGACAGCACCAGTGCAGAATCTTGATCTGAGAGCAAAAAAAGCTCTTTTAAAAAGGAGTTTAAATCTTTATGCTGGCTCATGGTGAAGAGTTGTGCTGCAGGGTGATGTTGGTGTTAGATTAAGGCAGTACAGGATCACATAAATCCAGAATCTGCACGAGTTTAACAAACACTGCGTTTCCAATTCTGTGGACTGAGCTTAAGATGATCTGCTTGAGTGTGAAGAAGCTGAAAATGCACTAAAAGTGAGGAAAAATGGCAGTGATGAAGAGGGTATAAAAATCTGACAGGCAGTAGTAGTAAAGCACAAGAGAATAATCTAGACTAACATCAGGAAAATTAGTGAAATGTTTATACCTTTATTGTGTATTCATTACAGGTATGTCATAACTTTTTTGTTACAAGGGAGGAATTAATAAATTCAGGGTTGATTTCTGGTCAGTATAAATTGGCTTAAAAGTTTAAAGCATCAGATACAGATTTTTCATAGTGAGAGACACGATATGGAGGTAAATATTTAAGTTTAAATACAGACACGTGGGTGTAGCTGAGTATTTCTCTCTATATTTCTCTATATAAAGTGTATAAACCACAAGGACTGGTTCATATTATTTGAAGTAAAACAAGTTATGAATTTGTATTTGGTAGTGAAGTGTAAAGTGACTGACAAACCATTGCTCTCTTTGTTTTTAGGATAAAAGAAGTAAATGAGACCAACAAACGAGTAGAACAGGAAATCAAAGTGGCTATATTCACTCTCATCAATGAAATCAATAAAAAGGGAAAATCTCTCCTACAGCACCTTGAGGTACACGTAAAGAAGTGTCTGAAAATCTCCTTTTCATGGTCTGTTTGCCGTGTTTCTGTGTTATAACATAATTCTAGGGTGTTTCTAATTAAATAATTTCCTCAAATAGCTTTTTCAGGTTCATGTAAGAACAGACAGAGCAGTCTCATGTATTTGTACACGAAGGTGTCATGCTGGTATTCAGAGTTGTATAATACAGCATAATAAAGGAGACAGTGAGTTCAAGCATCCTTTCCAGATTGCACATTGTGAATAATAACTGTGATCTGGCTTTTATTAAAATCCATGCAAATTTAGCTTATTATTACCTGTTTTATCTGAAGGGATGAAATCCATTGTAAGAAGTTAGTTCAGTGTGTATGGCCAGTCTGCCCTGACATGAAAAATTTAAGATCAAGTAATCACAATAGATGTTTTCTGGTTAAGGAACAATTATGTGGCAAGGAAATGAAATGTTCCTGGAAGAAAAGAGCAACTTGATCATGAGTAAAAGAAATAATTCCAAATAACATGAATTTTGGCTTTTCTTCTTTACCTAGCATTTGTTAAAATTTTCTTGAGACCTTTTCCTTTTGACCCAAAATCTGACAGCAGTTTGCATTTTCCTCCTCAATCTGAAAGTCCCATGGTAATAAAGTTTCTGTTTCTTTGCAGAATGTGACAAAGGAGAGGCAGATGAAGTTAATACAGCAGCAGAATGACATCACTGGTCTGTCCCGACAAGTGAAGCACGTGATGAACTTCACTAATTGGGCGATCGCCAGTGGCAGCAGCACTGCCCTGCTCTACAGCAAACGGCTGGTACGGGATCCTGGGGCTGGGAATCGTGGAATATCCCGAGCTGGAAGGGATTATCCACAGGGATCATCCAGTCCCACCCCTGCCCTGCACAGACCCCCCAAAATCCCACCCTGTCCATCCCTGGCAGCGCTGGCCAAACGCTCCTGGAGCTCTGGCAGATTTGGGAATGTCCCCATTCCCTGGGGAGCCTGGGCAGTGCCCAGCACCTCTGGGGGAAGAACCTTGCCCTGAGATCCATCCTGACCCTCCCTGACAGCTCCAGCCCTTCCCTGGCTCTGTCCCTGTCCCAGAGATCAGAGCTGCCCCTTGGGAGGAGCTGCAGCCCCTGTTGGGCTCTGACCTCAGGCCCCTCTGCTCCAGCTGGACACACAAAGTGCCCTCAGTGCCCTCCTGGTGTGGCTGCACAGACTGGGCTGCGCAGCTCTGTCCCCATCCCTGTGTCTGGAGAGCGGAAAAGTTCCAATATACCCGAGATAAGACACAAAGTGTTGATAACCAAAATGCTGATTCACTTTATTGGCGTGAATGCACCCAGTTCTGCACGTGCAGCTCGCTCACCTGCAGGGCCAGGGGTGTGCTCACCACTCCTATTGTACACCAGCATTCGGACACCAAATCTGTGTGTCCAAATTTCCAGTTTTCCCATAATTTCCTAATCTGGGAAAACCCATGCTGTGAAAAGCCAGTCTTCATAAAGGAGACAGAGCAGTCAAAAACATTAACACCCATTTCTCTTAAAGACTTTCTCCCCTCGAGTTGTTTCTAAAGACAGTAGCACCCATCTTTCCTGTCCCTGGGAGTGTGTCCTAAGCCAGCACAGAGGGGCAGGGGGATTCAACTATACCCAGAGTGAGATTAACACACAAATAAGGTCAAATGTTGGTGATCAAAAGGATCCACCCAGTTCTGCCATGTGGGTCCTTCATCACGGCCCATTAGGGCCAATTATGGCACCATGTCTTCAGATTTTACAGCAGAGCCAAACAACTGTGAAACAATTCACTCTTTACCATGAGAGTTTAGGAGCATTAGGTCTGGAAGGAATGGGGTCAAACTCTAAAGGCACCTCAGTGTTTCACTTGAGGTGAACAGTGCAGCAGTGTTGTGCTGCAGCAGTGCTGCTCTAATCCTCAGAGAAAAGTTGTTTAGTGAATGATTTTCCTGGTGAATTTTCCAGGCTGTGAAACAAACTTGTTGCTGCCAGTCCTTGTTGGTGTTCCACGATCTAAACTCTCCAGGGAAACACACACTTCTCATTTCTCCCTGTTTGTTTTTGTCACCAGCAGTGTGTTTGTGTTTTCCCCAGATAACATTCCAGCTGCGGCACATTCTGAAGGCACGCTGCGATCCCGTCCCAGCTGCCAACGGAGCCATCCGCTTCCATTGTGACCCCACCTTCTGGGCTAAGAACGTCGTCAATTTGGGTGAGAAAACTGCTTTTGTTCATTCTCTGTTACTGGACAAACTCGGTTGAATTGGGGGTGTTCATCCAGCAGGAGTGAGTGCAGTGCAATCCATCTCTTAGTGCAGGAGACCAAAACTCTGGACATAACCCATCCAGTCCTGATTATCCTCCTTATCTGCTCTCTTCTTTCTGTTGGCAAAGCTGTCTCTGAATGGGTATTGTGGGAAAGGTTCAGGGAATGGCCCTAACCACAGAATCACAAAATGGTTTGGGTTGAAAGGGACCTCAAAACTCGTCTCATTCCTGCTCCCTGCTCATTCCTCCCTCCCTTGCACCAGCCCAGGCTGCTCCCAGCCCCCTCCAGCCTGGCCTTGGACACTTCCAGGGATGCAGGGACAGGCACAGCTTCTCTGGGCACCCTGTGCCATTTCCAGTATATTAAATATCATCACTTAAGAGTTTGCAAAGTACAGGGGTTGAATGAGAGAAGAGGGGAGAGCACAGTAAGACAGAGATTCCTGTTAACACCTGCTTGTGAACTTCTCTGTTGGATGAAAATCTATTAGAAAATCTGAATAAACCACCAGCTTTTGTGTGTGCTCACTTCTTGCTCTGAGTTACTGCCCATGTTGGGGTGTTCCTATCTGCAGTCAAGGAGGTTCATTCCCTGGGGCAGACAGGAAACAAAGGAAATTGTCAACCTTAATAAAAAGGGATGTGCAGATTCTGATGAGTCCACGGTCACAGTCAAAAATCAACATTTTGCCTTTTCCATATAAAAATAGGAGTTACCTAGAGAGGCAGCGTGGTCCATGACGTTGAAGCAAGGCAGGACTTGTTTCTAGCAGTGTTTTGAGCTCTGTTTGCATAACCTGTTCTGAGTCACTCAGTGGTGGGACACTCCCCACTGTCCCCCAAGTATCTCTTCCCAGGCTTTGCTTCCTTAGGTATAGAAACTTTATGCTCAACATGTTTATTTTCTGTTTTATTTCTCATCCTCTCCATTTGTTGTGAATGCAGAGAAGTCATTTCTCTCTGCTGTAGCTTTTAGTCTGTGCAGTTCCAGTTCTTCCACTCTTCCCTCATGGATCACGTTTTTAATTTTGCAATTTCTCCTTGTAGTCCGAGTTCTCTTTTTGCTTTCCTCACGTGTGGTTCTTGAAGACTTAAAAGCAAAATTTCAAGCTTAAATTGCTTTGTTATTTTGCTTGAGGAATATTCTACGTTTGGAGCAATATTCTGTATTTGGATGATGAATATTCTATTCTGTATTTGGATGATGATGAAATCTAACTGTTGATTGGTTCTTTTGGTTTTCTTTAGGTAACCTGGTCATTGAAAATAAACCAACCCCTAGTTACACTCCCAACGTAGTGGTTGGGCAAAATCCTCCAGGGACAAACCACGTCAACAAAGCTCCAGGACAAATCAACCTGGCCCAGCTTCGACTGCAGCACATGCAGCAGCAAGTGTATGCCCAAAAACACCAGCAGCTGCAGCAGATGAGGATGGCACAGCCATCTGCATCCGTGCCCAGGCAGAGCAGCCCCCAAGTCCTGCAGCAGCAGGTGAGTCCCTTCTGTGTTCTTGTTTCACCTTCTGCCGTAACACTGGGATTTAAAATCGCCCTGTCGAGTCTAAACTTGCAAAGCAATGTATAAACTAAAATCGTTTGAGATTTGAGATGCTTTAATGTGACAGCTGTTGGCTTTGTTTGATGTTGTGTTACTACTGCTGTGGAAAGAGATGGGCTTCTTTTCTCCATGTTAAAAGCAAAAATTTTAAAAAACACAAACCCTTGCAGCCTCCCAGGTTGATCAGCATGCAGACCATGCAGAGGGGTAACATGAACTGTGGGGCTTTCCAAGCACATCAGATGAGAATGGCTCAGAATGCTGCTCGTATTCCAGGAATCCCACGCCACAATGGACCTCAATACTCCATGATGCAACCTCACCTTCAAAGACAAGTATATCCTGTGTACACGCTTCATTTGTGCCATTGTGCCAGATTTCATTCCAGTAGATGGTACCTCCAGCTGTAAATGTGTTTATCTGTCCCCCTGTAGCTCACAGCTACACACATTTCTATGCTTCTATTCCATGTTGCATTACTGTGACAGTTTTGCTGAACGTAAGGAAATTCAAACCTTAAGGGTGAAAATGAAACCGTGTGTTTGTGTTGCAGTTTAATTCTGGGAAGGAAAATGTTCCTTTTGCACTTTTCAGTGGCGTTCAGCTGAAAAGAACATTCGGAGGTTTATTAGAGAGTAGTGAAGTTCAAAGTGATGTAGTTGAGGGGTTTTGATTAAATCAACTTCTGAAGTGTTTTTAAATTCACACCTGAAGCATTGGTGCAGAGCTCTGCATGCCATTAAAAATAAAAATTCTTGGTAATGAATGTTAACGTGACTGAAATACCCAAACTGACTTTATATTGCTTGAAACAGTTACTTGTATCTTAAAAAAAAAACAACAAAAAACCAGACAGACATGTAAACTCTAAAGTTGTCTTTGGAGGAAATAATTGCTTTAAGAAAGCAGAACTATATATAAAAATAATTCAGTGGAAGGAATGCTGTCTGTTTAATACCAAGCCACGTCAAGTATTTTTCCTTTGCAAGTGCAGAAGGCTCACAGCTGCTCTGCCCTCAGTGCTGCCAGGAGCTGTGCTAGCTGTGAGCCGGCGCTTGCCCGCTCGGGCTGAGCTCTCGGGGCAGTGTCCTTGCGGTGACCTGCTGACCCAGCCCGCTGTCCCCTGTCTCCCCAGCACTCCAACCCCGGCCACGCTGGGCCCTTCCCGGTGGTCTCCGTGCACAACACCACCATCAACCCCACCAGCCCCACCACGGCCAGCATGGCCAGCGCCAACCGCGGCCCCACCAGCCCGTCCGTGTCGGCCATCGAGCTCATCCCGTCCGTCACCAACCCGGAGAACCTGCCCTCCCTGCCGGACATCCCTCCCATCCAGGTCAGTGGGGCTGGGCCTGCAGCCGTCCAGCGCTTCCCTGGCTCTGTGGGTTTGTGTTTTACGTGCCAGAACTGCTCTGTGGGACGGTGTAATTATCATTTAAATGGCGGAATTCAAATCTTCAGCCCTTCTCTTAGGCGTGCAGCTGTTTTCTCCGTATAGGGCTGACCTGCTCTGCCTGTTAACCTTTAGATTAATCAGTATTTAGTGTGTCATTTAGTAAAATTGAGACTTTAATTAATCCCAAGTACTGCCTTCACCTCCTTTCTTCCCCAAGACCATTCTGTGGGAAGGTATCGGTAGAACAGTTAATAATGATGTTTTTTGAGTGCCCTGAATGGTGATTTGTTCAGGGTTAAAGTTGCTGGGAGCTTCTCTTTGGTGTTCCTGGCAGGAACAGGAAGCACAGAGGGAAGGTGTCCCACTGTCCCACAGAGAGGGGACACAGGCTGAGGTCGATTTTGAAGTCGAGCTCATTTGGGGAGGTGAAAAGCACAATTTATCGATGAGATAGTCCAGAGCATTAACATGCAACTTCCAGGTGCACTGAAAATGCAGAATTCTGTCCAGATACTCTGGTTTTTTATACCTGTTCACGTAATAGCTGTTACGGGTTTTAGTTGGATTTAGTGGATGGGAAATGTTAGTGCACAGTCATTAAAACCCACTTGGAACTCAGCAGATTTCAAACACATCATTGCAGTTACAGCAACAGGGTTCTGATTTCCTTGGGTTTAGGTGCTAAAATCTGTATGAAAAGTCAGTGGGAGATTTCCCATCACATTAAGGAAAGACAAGATATTAAGGGATTATGTTTTCCCTTAAGATATTAATTGTGGAATAACTTTTGCAACCCCAGTAATCTGGTAGTTCATGACTGACACCATGCTCTGAGCAGCTCAGAACCAGAAAATTTGCAATGGCCTTGAGTAAGTGCAGCCCAGGACCATGCTGGAAGAACTCAGATTTAGGAGCTTTTAAAGAAACTTCGATTTCTGATTTGAAAGCCTGATCTCTGCATGAAACTGATAAAAGCATTTGCTGATGTCCTGAATCCTTGAAGGGAGGGTGAACAATTCCGGTAAAGATACTGATCATGCTTACGAAAGTTGAGTTTGACCTCTCTGATTGACATTTTTGATTTTCCTTCTCAGCTGGAAGATGCTGGTTCCAACAGTTTGGATAATCTGCTAAGTAGATACATCACAGGCAGCCACCTCCCACCACAGCCTACAAGCACCATGAATCCCTCCCCAGGACCTTCTGCTCTATCTCCAGGGTCATCAGGTAAATCTGATGGGTTTTTCGAGAGATTCCAGGGACTGATGGGTATTTCTGGTGTTTAAGTAGAAAATAATGGCCTGTCCTTTCCTGCCAGAAGGGAAGTGATGTTTTATTTAAAGTTTCTTTTGCTCAGAAATGGATTCGTGTGGAAATTGAAATTTTAGCCTCCTTCAGAAATGTCTTTATAGCAACAAACTGCCAGCACATGAATGCAGTGTTCAGATTGGTGTGGAGACAATATCAGGGTCATTCTGAGTGTAACTGATTAGTGATAGAGCTTTTCTTATGCATGTGAACTAATTAAGTCACCAGTATCTAATACTGAGTTATTTAAACATTGAAAATACTTGTTTCCGTAAGTAAGAAGATGATTTCAATCAATAGGAAGGAATTGTTCCCTGGGAGGGTGGGGAGGCTCAGGGTGCCCAGAGCAGCTGGGGCTGCCCCTGGATCCCTGGCAGTGCCCAAGGCCAGGCTGGACAGGGCTTGGAGCAGCCTGGGACAGTGGGAGGTGTCCCTGCCATGGCAGGGGTGGCACTGGGTGGGCTTTGAGGTCCCTCCCAGCCCAAACCTTTCTGGGATTTCATGCATTTCCCTTGGTCTTCTCTACAAGACTTGTAAGATTCCTGTGTTTCTCAAAACCTGCATGCAAACCGTGAAGAGGCTGCTTTTTAAATTTTATTGGTGGCTGTCCATGCATAAAGTTTGAGGCCATAATTTCAATTAGGTGAAATAATTACTGGGACTCTAAGAGCTGTGTGTTGTCATTTTTTTATTTAATGTGATGTGCTAGACTTTGTTGTGATCAAAAGGCTGAGAGAAAGCTGTCTTAGGTGACTTATTAAATTAGGATATTCCAGCAGCACTTCAGGTGTCACTCACCACTGATCACTGTAGTGCAGAATGGAAATTTGTGCCAAGTCAACTCCTGTGCTGCTGCTTTGCAGGTTTATCCAACTCCCACACCCCTGTGAGGCCCCCCAGCACCTCCAGCACCGGCAGCAGAGGAAGGTGAGTGTCACATTAACACTGTCAGACTAAAAAAAATCAGACAGGAAGAATTCAAAACCAGAATTGGCAAATTGTCCTTTGACATAACTGTGACCCAGTATGGAAGAGTGCTTATGTGAAGATTTCTATTTTTTCTTTTTTTCCTTCACTATCATTCTCCTCTGTCTTGTAAATTGGAGCTGTTGTAAATGTTCTGACACCCTTTGCCTTTCATTTGGGAAAGAGTTACCTAAATTTCTTCACCCTGATGATTTATCCTCTGATTTATGTGCTGATGTCTCTCCAGCTGCGGCTCCTCGGGCAGAACTGCTGACAAAACTGGCATTAACTTCAAGGCTGACCAAGTGAAAGTAAAGCAAGAGCCAGGCACAGAGGAAGAGATCTGCAGTTTCTCAGGAACAGTAAAGCAGGAAAAAACAGAGGATGGCAGAAGGAGTGCTTGCATGGTAAAGTTAGTTTGTGCACGGTGTGTTGTGGTTTTCCTGGCAGCGTGTTTAAGAATTTGGAAAGGGGGGAAAAAAAACAGTTTTACTCCAAAGCTTCAGTGCTCTGCCAGGCACAGGGTGGTCTGTCATGGAAATTTTATCTTTAGCTGTTAAAATGAAGTGTAATAGAGTGTATTTGCTGCTCTTAATCCCTAATTAGTAGGAGCTGTAAGATGGTAATTCCCACATAGGTAATTGCACTCAGAAATCCTGCAGTCAGTCACAAGTCCTTAGACCAAAGCATAAGTAAAATAATTATGCAAGTGAATATTTTTCCGTGTTTCCCAGCTATGCCTGATTGAACAGGGTTGCGTACAGAGAGCAGGCTGGTGGATTTGAGGATTTTTCCTAATGACAATGAAGTTGTCATTAACGAGTTTTTAATAGCTTATCAGTGTGTTTAGCTTGTTACATCATTTATCGTGTTATATACATGAATAAATGAGTGTGTTCTTGAAAGGAAGGACTTGTGAAAACGCACTTTTCAACACTGTGTAAGACTCAGCTCTTCCTAATGATTTCCCATGGTTTTTGGGGTGTGAGTGTGGCACCTTTGAATGGTGGGAGGCTTTTGATTCCCCGCACGGGCAGAAAGATGCTGTCATAAAACCACCCCTGATTTTCCGTGTGCTCCTTTGATTCCAGCTCAGCAGCCCCGAGAGCAGCCTGACACCACCACTATCCACCAACCTACACCTGGAGAGCGAGCTGGAAGCCTTGGGAAGCCTGGAAAACCACGTGAAGACAGAGCCAGCGGATTTGAGCGAGAGCTGCAAGCAGTCTGGGCACAGCCTGGTGAACGGGAAATCGCCCGTGCGCAGCCTCATGCACCGCGCGGCGCGCGTGGGAGGGGAGGGCAGCAACAAGGATGACGACCCCAACGAGGACTGGTGTGCAGTGTGCCAGAACGGGGGGGACCTGCTGTGCTGCGAGAAGTGCCCCAAGGTGTTCCACCTCACCTGCCACGTCCCCACCCTGCTCAGCTTCCCCAGGTACGGCGGCGCCGGCGCGGTTGCGGGGGCTGAGGTTGCGCGTGGAACCCAAACTGGGGTTGTCTCCAAAACCACCTTGGTCTGGGTGGTTTCTTGTAGAGCAAGAATGTGACTTTTACAGTATGAAAATAAGATATTCCCAAGGCCTTGCCTGCATTGTTTGTGTGGTGGTGTTTGATGACAAAATCGCACTCTGTTTATCTGTTTGTGTAAAGTCTCTGAGTGTGATTCTGTTGTGTAAAGCTCGTTTTAAGGCAAGGTGAGAAAGGTGTTATAAAATATTAAAACATCACGTGAGGGCAGGGAAAATGGCCTTGACTGGTAGAATTATTGTGAGCATTAAGGGTTATTCCTTACCTTTGGGTGTGTAAGTCTTTTCCACAGTGAAAATGAATCTGGGAGTAAAAAAATCTTTGTAGTCATCACTGATGAGAATTCATCCCTGGTTGTCTGGAATAACTTCGTTTTTCTCTTCAGTGGAGAGTGGATATGTACATTCTGCAGAGACCTGAGCAAGCCTGAAGTAGAATATGATTGTGACAACTCCCAGCACAGCAAGAAGGGGAAAACAGCACAAGGCCTGAGTCCTGTGGACCAAAGGGTGGGTGTGAAACCTGCAGGAATCTGCTTCCCAGGAGAAAATGCTTTCTCACAAGAGCTTCCCCCCACTGTTTGGAGGTGCTTTTGCTTTAGCTGAAGCAAATTAAATGAAGTTATGGCTCTTGCAAAACAGCCCAAAGTGATTTTTCCAACATCTCCAGGTGTTGGTGACATTGGGATTGTGATCACTGAGTAAAACTTCAGTATTAACACGTATTCTGATTTAAATACATCACTTAACACATCCTTCATTAGCAGTCCTTTGCCTTTAGCATCGGTGTCCCCTTCATAAAATAGTTCTGGAAGTTTGGTGTGTTTAAGTGCACTCTGTGAGAGGTTCTGGGAGCTTTTAGGTGCATTCTTGGGGAGTTGTTACGACCTTGACAATCCGAATTATTTTTAGCTTTATCAGTCAGTCTCTGTGTAGTGTTAAGAGTATTATCAAATCAAATTCCTCCAAAGGAGCTACAAGCAAAGCAAAGAAAAATATTTCAACAGGGAATTTATAGAAACACCCTGGCTTTGCTTTCAGATTGTTCAATTTTGTCGTGTGGGGAAGAGTCTGCAGCTCAGCCCTTTCCTGTTACTGGTGCTTGGACAGAAGCACTAAAAGCAGTTGTAGTTGGTATTTTATTTTTTAATTTGCAGTTTATTAGCATGTCTCTCCATGCCTGACTTTAGCCCTGGGCTTTTGGTTAGGAGGGAGAAAACAAAGAGGAAATCAGTGAGCAGTAAATGGGGTTCTGCCTCTCAGCTCTGCCCTCCTAAGAACTTCACCTTTTCTAATTAAGTTAGGGGTTGCATTTAGATTTTCTAGGACCAAGCTGTTAAAGTGCAAGCCTGTTTACAGTAGGGAGGTGTGAATTTCTGGGCTAGGGATAAATTAAGAATATTAACCTGAAGCTGTTTCTTTCTTTTCTAAGAAATGTGAACGTCTCCTGCTCTACCTGTACTGCCACGAGCTGAGCATTGAGTTCCAAGAGCCAGTCCCGGCCTCGGTGAGTCTCCTGAAAAACATTTCCTGATTTGTATTTGGTAGAACAGCCCTGAAAGTCTGGAGCCGAGTTTGGGAAGGAGCTGACTGCTTTTAGTGGAAGCCTGTCTCCCCTGATCAGTCTGAAAGTTCTGGCAGTCACCCAGCATTTCGTGGGGCTGAGAGGGAAAGCAGCTGGTTCTGGAGCTTCTCCAGGAAGATGCTTCACTCCCAGTCTGAAAAAGAGATATTTAAAAATACTTCCAATTAGCACTTATTGAATTGGAACAAGATGTCTCAGGACACCCATGAAACTCAAAATGCTTTAGGAGGGCTTTTTTTTTTCCTTTTTGGACAGACTTGAACGAAAAGAGGAAAGAAACTGCTTTGACTTTTCTGTTTTCAGCTATAAAAGAAGTAACTAATGCAGAGTTTTGCTGTGCTGTGCTAGACACTGCAGGTTAGAAAGAATCCCCGAATCCCAGGGTGGTTTGGGCTGGAAAGGACCTTAAAGCTCATCCAGGGACACCTCCCACTGTCCCAGGGTGTCCCTGTCCAGCCTGGCCTTGGGCACTGCCAGGGATCCAGGGGCAGCCCCAGCTGCTCTGGGCACCCTGTGCCAGGGCCTGCCCACCCTCACAGGGAACAATTCCTCCCCAATATCCCATCTAAATCTACCCCACATCAGTTTAAAGCCAATCCTTCTTGTCCTGTCACTCCAAACCCTTATAAAGAACTTCTAAAACAGTTGGAGGAAAGGAAATTGTTCGCCTTTGCTGAACGTGCTGAAGTGTGTGATGAGATTAAAGGATTGATACCTTCAGTTTAGAAATTCAGCTGTGAGCTCTGTAGCCATTCCAGTGATAAATCACTGCTGCTTTTTTTACAGATACCAAACTACTATAAAATCATAAAGAAACCAATGGATTTATCCACGGTGAAGAAGAAATTGCAGAAGAAGCATTCCCAACACTACCAGACCCCCGAGGACTTCGTGGCCGACGTCCGGTTGATCTTCAAGAACTGTGAAAGGTTTAATGAAGTATGTTAACTTCCAATCTGAACACCATTTTTTATTTTAGATGGAGATTTATTTCACCCTGGTTGTGCAGCTTCTCCAGTGAAAGGCTCTGCTTCCAGCTGTAACTTCTGCTTTTGGAGCAGGTGCTGAATCAGACACTTAAAAACCAAACAAAACTCAGGGCAATTGCAGAATTGCTTCTCATTTTTGGCTACATTGGGGGAAAATTTAGTGGAAAATTTTAGAGGGAACTTCTAAAATGCATTCAGTGGTCTCTGTGAGTGAGGAGCAGGGTGACCTGGTTACTGTGCCTCGAATTGATCGGAGAAGTGCTCAGGAAGGGCCATAAAGACAAACAAAGAGTCCTTAAAAGTGTCTCAAGCTGCCCAGGTAATTGTTTTGCACTCATGGAAGGAGGTAGAATCCACTGAGAAATGTCCTCTACTGAGGGGAAACGCCTTTCTGAAGATATTCTGGTTCTAGTGCCTCACTCAGGCTGGGTCCAGCAAAGCTTTGTGGCCATTATGACTTTAATTAACCTTCCTGCTTTAACTCCTGGGTAACTGGGCTCTCCCAAACATCAGTTTTCAGTGGGTAACTTGGGTGTGGGGTCATATTCTTTACTCATTTTGCAATGATCCCATCTGAGAATGAAATCTTTTTACCTTGCACGTGAAATGTGACTTGGGGAGATAAATGACCTGAGTGTTACTGCTAGTGGAGCAATGGAAAAAATAATCTGAATATAAAAAAAAAACCAGGTGATACTGTGCTGAAACAGAGTGGGAGCTGAGGGGGTTCCTGATTCCTGAGGTGCTTTAAAACAAGGATGACCAAAGGCATCACAGGGAATGGCTTTTTTGTGACCTTAGAAATGCAGAAAGCAGCCAATATTTCTCTGTAAAATGTAACCTGAACTCGCAGTTTTCGGGCTGCATTTCTGGCCCTGTGCAGAAGTAAACTGAAAGAACTGCACAAAGCTCCAATTAAATCCTCACTGGGAAAAATCAGGGTTAATGAAGTGGTGCTGGAACTGCTCACAAGCATTTGGGGCTTTGACAGCCCCGACTCCTTCATGTCCCTGCATTAGGGGAGGAGCTGTAATTATGTGAACTTCTCAATCAAGGGGATTAATGAAGCATCCACTGGAGAGGAAAACATGCTGCAGCTCTTAGAGACCAGAGTAGAACAAGGGAGGAAGGACTGAGGGATGTGGTGATTTTTTGAATTTTTTTTTTAAAAAAGAAAATATGTGTTTCAGCTTGCCTGGCTCATGGCAAAGGTTGGGTCACTGTGACCCCTCACAGCAGCATCATGTCGAGTGCCTCTAGGCCAGATGCTTTCAAAAGTAAAAAAATATCCAAGTGGGGCAATCCCCAGGAGAGAAATCTCCCAGAGCACTTCCCTCCAAAGGAGACTTCCCCACAATCATGTCCAGGCAGCTCAGACTGATGGTGAAGAAAGCAGTCATGAGTAGAGAAGTGACTGGGAGCCACTTGTACAAAAGTTGTGTGTTCTGTTGAAGGTTTATTTACCACCTAAGTCTGTTTTAAACCTGCTGAGTTTGGGAACTAAAGACAACAAACCATAACAAACTGTGCTGTTGTTATGGCTGGCTTTAGTCATCCAATCCTGTGCGATCTCGTAACTTTAGGAAGGATTATAATTTCATTTTTTTTGACTCTGGTATCCTTTTTAGATGATGAAAGTTGTTCAAGTTTATGCAGAAACACAAGAGATTAATTTGAAGGTAAGCGTTTCAGACCATGCACACTTGGTGAAGGGATGTGCATTTCCAACAGGTGAATATTCCTGTCTTCTCTCATCCACAGGCTGATTCAGAAGTAGCACAGGCAGGGAAGGCAGTTGCATTGTACTTTGAAGATAAACTTACAGAGATCTACTCAGACAGGACCTTCCAGCCTTTGCCTGAATTTGAGCAGGAAGAGGATGATGGTGAAATAACTGAGGACTCCGATGAAGATTTTATACAACCACGTAGAAAACGCCTAAAATCAGATGAGAGACCAGTGCATATAAAGTAATCTAATGATATGGACCTAAAATTTATTGTAAAAACTGTTATTTAAGTGTTCCTGGAATATTA
Organism: Pardalotus punctatus; assembly: GCA_013400915.1. Lineage (NCBI taxonomy): Eukaryota > Metazoa > Chordata > Aves > Passeriformes > Pardalotidae > Pardalotus > Pardalotus punctatus. The sequence continues at coordinate 4,575 of VZTX01021426.1, read as the reverse complement.
TCCTGCCTACAGTGGCCATCTTGAAGAAGCTGATAGCTTTTTGAACAGTATTAGATAACAAAAAACACTTGTACAGAAAAACATTCGCATCAAAAGGGGAAAAAAACTGTATTGTAAATTTTTGGTGGTTTGTATTTTTTTTTTTCCTTGATTACTTGCTATATTCTTTCTTTTCCTGATGGAGGGGACACACTCATCCTGGTCTCACAGACAGAGGTGGAGGAATGTTGAAGAGAAGCAGATTTGATAAGAGATGTTCCATGGACAGATAAGACTGTGTTCTGCAGGACTGGAGCAATTCAGTGACTGTTCCTTGCCTTGCACCTCGGTGTAAACTGTGAGCAGAGCTCCTGAAATCCCCTCCCTGTGTCCACTCAAGTGTGTGCTGGTCATTGCTCTGATCATCTCATCCAGGCAGGATTGTGAATAACTGATCTCTGTGTCGATCCAATTGTTGGCGTTTTGCTTTCTTTACTCCATTTTATGTAGAGCAAAAGGAAAAAGAAAGGAAAAATCATTAAACTGTTCATAATTGGCAAGTGCAGGAATGTGGGGTTTTGGCAGATGAAAGGCTAAGCTGGTGGCTACAACCTCTTTCAGGAGGATGAGGTGTTTTTATCCAAATCCTGTACCCAGAACATTTTAATGGCATCTGTGGCAGAAGTGTCAGCGTTGTCACCTGTCCCTGACCCCCTGACGAGGCAGAATGTTCTCTCCAGTATTCATTCTCTAGTTTTCTGTACTTTAAACATAGACTGAAGAGGTAATAACTGGTTGGGGTGTTTTTCCAGTCTTCCTAAATATCAGTTTCTAATAGACCACTCGGCAAACAATAACATATTAACTACCAAATGTGTAAAATTTCCTGTATTCACTTTGTCTTATTTGTAAATAGTGAATTGAGATTTCTCGCAGGTCAGCAACATTTGCTGAACTGTTTTTAAGCTAATATGTATTCTTATTGATTGTTCCTATCAAGAAAAGATTTGTAATATATGCTATTTCTAACATTGCATTCATTTTGAGGTTCTGTCTTATTTTTCTTAGAGTATTTCTCAGAACTTTTCTTCAGAAGCAGCTTGTGAGGGGAATGTCCAGAAAGATTGGAATCAGTCTGAGTTTGGGTTGCCTGTCCATTCATTGAACAAAGCACTTGCACAGGGTTTGGCCTTGAGTGGTTTCTGGTCAAAAAGTGAAAAGAGAACAATTTCCCAGTTCCCTCACTGACCCCTGAGGCACCTCAGCAGTGCCTGCCCTTGCACTGCCTCCATCCCAGCATTCCTGGTTAGAAATCATGGAATCACGAGGAGTTACAGCTTGGAAAGTTGTTTTCTTTACTGACACCAATCAGTACTAGGATTAATAAATATCATTTCTGGCCTTCATACTGATCTTGTTAAAGTTGAAGAGTTCCTGTAAGCAATGAGCTCCAGTTGTCAGACTCTCAATTTGCAGTAATTTGTGTGGATCCAGCAATTCCGTGGGAGATCCCTGGGGGTTTGGTGAACTCAGCATGGCAATACCTGTGACATTGTACACCCTTTACCATAATGGTAAAGAGAAATATTTTAGCACAATATCCAATTGAGAAATGCTCTCAGCAGTTTTTTTATGCAAATCACTGCGGATTTGGTTTCTTTTTGTAGGAACCAGGTCTGGGTACCTTGGGATTCTCCCTCTTTTGCAATAAATGAGGGGACTGAAGGTGTTTGTAACTTCCAGCTCACTTCTTTACTCAAATGTTACACTTCAGACTCAAACTGGTTGGGTTTTTTTTAATTTCTCTGACATGAACAGTGCCGTTTTAAGTTTATTTTTTACCAGTTTGTATGTGAAAGGAAAAGGAATTCCACTTCAATGCATTAAATTGACAAAGAGCAACGGGAAAGGCTGATGTGTGAATAGGACACTGGTAGTGACAAGGGATCATTTCATGGCTCTGTGTATTGCCTATTTATGCATTTCTAGTTTCTCAGCTTCATTTTGCAAAAGGAATATTATTAAAATTATCATGAAAATAACATTCTGTGACCTCTCTTCACTCGGGGCTCCTGTTTTTGTGGCACTGCTGGTACCTTCAGGCCTCGCCTTTGGAGCTGTTCCCTGGGCACAGCCCTGGGGTGGATCCTGCAGAGACCTTGGGGCTGAGCCAGAGCAGGGGATGGGCACAGGGGATCCCAGGGGGAGCAGAGGGGGATCCCGAATGGAGCACAGTGGGATCCCAAATGGAGTACAGGGGCATCCCAACAGAGTGTAGGGGGATCCCAAATTGAGCAGAGTGGGATCCCAGATGGAGCAGACGGGGATCTCAGATGGAGCACAGGGGGATCCCAGATGGGAGCAGAGTGGGATCCCACATTGAGTACAATGGGATCCCAGATGGGGCACAGGGGGATCCCAAATAGAGCACAGGGGGATCCCAAATGGAGCACAGGGGGATTCCAGCAGAGTGTAGGGGGATCCCAAATTGAGCAGAGTGGGATCCCACATTGAGTACAATGGGATCCCAAATGGGGCACAGTGGGATCCCAGATTGAGCAGAGTGGGATCCTACATTGAGTACAATGGGATCCCAAATGGGGCACAGTGGGATCCCAGATTGAGCAGAGTGGGATCCTACATTGAGTACAATGGGATCCCAAATGGGGCACAGTGGGATCCCAGATTGAGCAGAGTGGGATCCTACATTGAGTACAATGGGATCCCAAATGGGGCACAGTGGGATCCCAGATTGAGCAGAGTGGGATCCTNTGCTGGTACCTTCAGGCCTCGCCTTTGGAGCTGTTCCCTGGGCACAGCCCTGGGGTGGATCCTGCAGAGACCTTGGGGCTGAGCCAGAGCAGGGGATGGGCACAGGGGGTCCCAGGTGGAGCAGAGGGGGATCCCGAATGGAGCACAGTGGGATCCCAAATGGAGTACAGGGGCATCCCAACAGAGTGTAGGGGGATCCCAAATTGAGCAGAGTGGGATCCCAGATGGAGCAGACGGGGATCTCAGATGGAGCACAGGGGGATCCCAGATGGGAGCAGAGTGGGATCCCACATTGAGTACAATGGGATCCCAAATGGAGCACAGGGGGATTCCAGCAGAGTGTAGGGGGGATCCCAAATGGGAGCAAAGTGGGATCCCCAATGGAGCAGAGTGATATCCCAGCAGAGCAAAGGGGGATCCCAAATGGAGCACAGTGGGATCCCAAATAGGGTACAGGGGCATCCCAACAGAGTGTATGGGGATCCCAAATTGAACAGAGTGGGATCCCACATTGAGTACAATGGGATCCCAAATTGAACAGAGTGGGATCCCAAATGGAGCACAGTGGGATCCCAAATGGGGCACAGCGCGATCCCAAATAGAGCAGAGTGGGATCCCAAATTGAGCACAGCGCGATCCCAAACTGGGCACAGTGGGATCTCAAATGGAGCACAGGGGGATCCCAAATGGGGCACAGGGGGATCCCAAACTGAGCACAGTGCGATCCCAAATGGAGCCCAGCGGGATCCCAAATGGAGCACAGTGCAATCCCAAATGGAGCACAGTGGGATCCCAAATGGAGCCCAGCGGGATCCCAGCAGGGCCCCGTGGGAAGGACTCACCCCAGCCGCTCCAGGGGGGCTGGTGCTCCCCGGCTGCTGCAGGACCAGGACCCTCTGCTCCCCACCCCGGGCCCAGAGCAGATCCCAGTGTTTTGGGACAGCCTCTCCTTTGAGGTGGCCTCTCCCACCCTTCACTCCAGGTGGAAAACTTGCCCAGCTCCTGCTCAGCAGCTTCTGCCCCAGGAGTGAAGCTGGGCTGAGCCCGAGCTGTTCCCTGTCCCAGACCCCCCTGACCCTCCAGAGCTGCTCCTCCCACCCAGATCCCGGTGCTCTGGAGGATCATCTGGAATTCTGAACGTGTGCAAGAAATCCCAAGTGTTTCTTTTATACAAGGAAACAAAGCATTCTCCTTTTTTTTTTTTTTTAATTTTTTTCCCCGCCTTCGTTTTGGAACTCCCAAAGCAGCACTTCAGTGATTGTTTTCAAGCAGCAAAGTTCTGTTTGAAATGATTTGAAAGGGGCAGATAAGCTCTGCTAATCCATTCCCTGATCCTGCAGTCTGGATGTTCATCACAGAATTTGCTCTGTGGAAACAATTTTTGGTGCCTCGCTGTTTGTAAGTCATTCAGGAGCAAATTATGGGGTTTGGATTAATGGGATTAATGAGCCACTCATTCTCTGGGCGTCTTCTCCGTGATTGTACCTGGGGAATTGGAGCACAGCTCACATCGGGAAATCCTGGAAAAGTGGGGTCCCAGGGGAGTCTGGCACTTGGTGCAACTCATTTACAGCACTCCCAAAAATCCATGGCTCAGTTTTGGTTGAGAATTTCTGTTGCTCCTGAAGTTTTAAGTTGATCCAAAGAAGGAAAAGGCAACTTGGTTTTGAAATGAGAGTGCTGAGTGCCCGGTGTGAGCTCCTCCATGAGCTCACCATGGAATTCCCGGGGATCAGTGGGAATTCAACAGCTGAACAGGTTCAGGGCTTTTATTGATTTGATTTGGTTTGATTTCATTTGATTTGAATTTTATTTTATTTTATT
>VZTX01021407.1:0-13258 GCA_013400915.1 Pardalotus punctatus | reverse complement strand
AGCTGGAATCACACCCTGGCTCGTGGTGTCACCGCTTCGGGGCTGCTCCCTCTGCCCCCTCTGCTCATCCACTCTGCCCCGGTTCTGCAGTGCCACTGGGAATTCTGGGAATCCATGGAATCATTCTGGGAATTCTGGGATTCCACAGAATCATTCTGGGAATTCAGGGATTCCACGGAATCATTCTGAGAATTCTGGGATTCCGCTGAACCATTCTGGGATTCCGCTGGATCATTCTGGGATTCCATTGAATCATTCTGGGAATTCTGGGATTCCGCTGGATCATTCTGGGATTCCACTGAATCATTCTGGGATTCCGCTGGACCATTCTGGGAATTCTAGGAATCCATGGAATCATTCTGGGAATTCTGGGATTCTGCTGGATCATTCTGGGAATTCTGGGATTCTGCTGGATCATTCTGGGAATTCTGGGATTCCCCTGAACCAGAGCAGCAGAGCAGGGCCCTGCCCAGCCGCCCTCCTTTCCAGGAGCCTTCCCTGGGCTCTTTCAGAAAATAGAAAGGGCTTTTTCCCCTTCTAGCCTGGAACACAATTCCAGGGCTGCACCTCCCCTTTTGGGATGTGGCCATCGTGTGGCTCCTTCCAGCATGGAGCCACCCCAGGCAGGGCTTTCCAGGCCTTGGATAAAACTTACACATTTAATGACAAAGTGCTGTGCTGCAACTCCCCATTTATCTTATTAAATGGTCCCAGAACAGCTCTGAAAAATGTATTTAACACAAAGATATCTATTAATTAATAAGCACATTAGTCAGCAATCAATACTGGGCTGATGATATTGTTTAAATTATGCATGGATAATAAGGATCTGGTTCTGCCTTCCTCATCTGTTTTAAGGCGTATATTGAAAATGAGTAGTGCAGAACGGCTTTGCATTTTAAAAAGTTTGATTAAAATTATTTTTAAATAGACTAATCCTATGAACATATTATATTGCATAAAATTAGCCGTGGGCACAGTCAGTTTATCACCTCGGTCTCTTCACAGCCCATTGATTAAGCAGACACTGGGAGCAGCCTGTTCCTTTCAGTGCATTTGTACTTTATTGTGGGGGTATTGTTGTGTTTGACAGCCTGAGCAGGGCATTGCTGGCAGTTCTTTTCTCTGGGGCTGCACAAACTCTGCAGCTGGTTCTGGTTCTGGTTCTGATTCTCATTCTCATTCTCGTTCTCATTCTGATTCTGATTCTCGTTCTCATTCTGGTTCTGATTCTGATTTTCATTCTGATCCCCCCCTGGCACTTGTATTTCCTGGAGGGACAGGAGTGGTCTGGGCCAGCAAACACCGTGTCCCAGTCCCACAGGACACACCTGCCTCTTTCTCTGCATGTTCAAATCTTCCTCTAAACAGGGTTGTCATAAATGGGAATAACATAATAGAAGTGAAGAAAGGCAATGGAATTATCCTGGCATTTGCTTTGCTGCCACTGCTGTGGTTTAATAGAGCTGAAATTCTCAGCCTGGACATTCTCAAAGTGGATTAAAAAGTATTTGTTTTACATTCAGAAGCTGCCTGCGTAGGGGTAAAGTTAATATATTATTATATTTAATGTACTAATATTGATATTAATATGTGTAAGTGATATCAAATTAATTTCAGTCATGTACACAAGCAGTTCTACCTGGATAGCTTTAAGTAAATTGGCTGAAGCTCATTTACCTGAGTGTACACAAGCCCCAGAGCCAACAGATTTGCTTTTAAATCATCCCCTGTGGAAGAGCATCCCCTGTCCTCCCTCCCTGCACAGGAGCCAAAAGGAGCTTGTTCAGCCCCAGGTGCTCCTGCACAGCCACAAATCCACGCCTGGCAGGGTTTTCCTGCAGCTCCTGCTCCCCTGGAACCGGGGTGGACTCGTGGGGTTGGCTCTGCCTGACCCCAAAACACAAAGCCAAACCCAGCCTGTGGCAGGAGGACTCTCCCAAAGCCACAGGGATTACGGAATAAACGGATTTTCCCAGCCACGCTGCCCATGTCTGGATTGCTGAGGAATCCAGGTGGGAATTTTCTCATTTAACCCCTGGTTTTGAGTGGTTGGAGGGGAAGCTCAACTGGGATCGCACATCCCTGCCTGGGATCACGGATCTGACCCAAAAAACAGCCTGGCCAGTCCTGGACATCAGGATGGACACTGGCCCAGGAGCTGAGCCCAGCCTGGATTTACCTCAGCAGCTCCAAAACCTCACAGACAAAACATTTCTGGAGGTCAGCACGCAGAGGATGCTGCAGCTCCTGTGACACAAACAAAGCACTGAGTTCTGATAGCTGCATCTCAAAATTAGCTTGAGGGTCTCCATGCCCTGCTCCCTTAATGATGTGAAACATAATAGCCTCGGCTGTAATAAAGATGAATTACTTTTTAATAAAATAATAAAACTCCAGTAAACACTCAAGGTTTATCACTTAATTTATCCCCAGTGCTCAGACAGAAAAAAAAAAAAAAAATTGTGCTCCTTGGTTTTTAATATTGTCAGTGATTAGGTTTCAGTAACTCTGGGCCAGCAATGAGTGCCTCATTTCCCTGGACAGGCAGAGCCGGCCATAACTTCCTCTCCATCAGAGCTCCAATGCCATCATTTAGAACTTCTGTCAGGATGAAAGATCTGCCCAGGGACTTGCAGCAAGCCCATGGCAACACTTTGGCAGAGGGCTGGATAATGAAGTTTTCATTATTAAATAAAGATATCTTAGGAATGTCATAACCTATAAATCCATTCTTCTACAACACATCAGCACAATATTTTGTTTATTCCTCACCCACAGATTCCACCCTGCCTGGAGCTCCCATTGCCTGGTTTTTGGCTACTTTGCCAGCACTTTGGAGTTGCCATAGAGATAAATTCCAGTCTGTCCCTGGGTGGGAGGGTTTGGATGCAGAGGCTGGGCTGGGCTGGGGGCTCACATCCCTCTGCTGCCTGAGGGTTTGGTCCCTGCACTTCGGTGTTCCCTGAAGGAAATGGTGATGTGGTTCATCGAGAATTCTGGGAAGAGGAGGATTTTCAGGAGGAGATGAAGTCCAGCTCATTGGTGCCACGCTGGCTTTTGGGCAGAGGCAGTAAGGGAAAAAACCAAGGCAGGTCTGCAATGAAAAAGTTTCCCAGTGCTTAAAGCTCATTGAGATAAATCAAGAGATACCAGTGGGGAACTTGGTGCCTCCTAAAAACACCAGAAAGGAAATTCTGAACTGAGCAAAGACAGGCCTATTCACCTGTCAGAAAATTCTGTTTATTTTCAGAGTCTGAAAGCAAACTGCAAACACTATCAGCATTTGAACTGATTGAAAATCATCTTTCTCTTGCAATGTTAAGCAAACAGGAAAGTTCCGTGTGGCAGCACGAATGGTGCCTGTAATGGCTTGCTAAGATCCTGCTAATTAAAAAAAATAATCTCATTTGAAGATAGTTAATGGATTCAGCATTTCTACAAAGTATTAGGAAGGCAACATTATCTGAACTTGGGGCCTGGGTGATTACTGTGCAATTAGTTGTGATTCAATTCGCCGAAGAAAAATGCACAAAGGAATAACCACTGGCAACAAAATAAATGTTCTGGAATTGTGCTACCAACTGGTTTGATTTTGTCTTAAGTTCAGAATGTTGATGCTACCACGATGCTTTAATTGCAGTTCTGATTTCACATCACTGGGCCTGATTTATCCTGTTGAAGCTTTTCTCCCGTCCCCTGAGACAGCCTCGGCAAATCCCGCCAGATCCGGGAGCTGTCCCTGCTCAAACCAGAACATCCAGCAGCATGGGGGTGAAAGTATTTGGGGCTGAAAGTATTTGGGGCTGAAAGTATTCGGGGTTTGCATTATGGGATGGAGCAGCCTTTGCCAAGCCCAGCTGCTGCCTTCAGCAGCACCACCAAAGGGCTCTGGGTCCCGAGGGCAAACCCCGCCGTGCCAAGGACACCGGGCGGCTCTGGGCTGGCAGAGGTGGCACAGTCGAATTTGGCAGCTTGGAAGAAGCCAGGGATGCTCTGCCAGCTGCCAAAACAAAATCCCACCCTCACGCTGGGGCTTCAGAGCTCAGAGCAAACAATGGGAAAATGGGATTTTCCCACTTGGAGAAGAGATAAATCTCGGTGTCCATTTCTGGGGACAGATGTGCTGGATGGGACAGAACCAGGTGCATCAAAACCGAACAAGAAGCTTCCCGTGTTGCCTTTTCCAGGGCAATTCCTGGTGAGAACTCCCTCTGGAATGTTCTCACAGTTTTGTTTTCTCCCAACTGATCCCATTCCCCCTTGTTTTAAGCAATTTTTAACCTCCCTTCCCTCAGCACGGATGAAGTATGAGTTTGCCCAACTGGATTCAGCAGCAATGCTGAGTTCCATCAGGTTTCCAGAGGGGCAATCTCTATTCCTATGAAAATATCCCTGAATTTCAGCACCGTGTTCCCACGATAAAGCTCCAGAAGAGCTCCAGGCGAGTCAGGACCAAAGGAAGGCAGCAGGTAGATAAGGATCAGCACTCAGATCCTGCTTTCTCTTCCTTAAAATAAACAAATAAACGAATACAAACGAGAAGGAAGGAGGCAGGGGGATCCAGCTCCTGGCCACTCCACTAGGGGTCTGTCTGCACTCGGAATCCTCGGGAGCCTCCGCAGGGGGCTGGGGATGCTCTCCCGTCCCCAGGTTTGGGGAGATCAAAGTGCTCCCCATCCTCGCTGTGTTTCTCGCCCTGCCAGGGCTCGGAGCTGCTCTGGCTCCATTTCCCTATCGCAGCATCTCGGGGAGAAAGTTCACCCCGACCGCTCCAGCTGCAGATCCAGCCCGGGGCCGGGTGGGTTCTCAGGGCACCTCGGGGTGGGTGGCCGGGCTGGGGCCCCCGGCTGCTCCTGGAACCTCTGCTATTTATGGAAATCATTGCCTTTCATTTCGCTTAATTAAAGCACCCGGGGCCATCGGGCTCCTGATTGCAGGAGATGAAAGAGTTTTTGGGAGGCAGAGAGGGGCCAGAGCCGGAAGCCTAAACCTGAACCCGGTGTTCAGTGGGAAGAGATGACAGGAGATTCAAATCTGGGCAGAGATTCAGCACCATCCCAGCTCAGTCCTCAACTCTGATTCCCACTGAGGAGTTTAAGCTGCACAAAAAACATATTGTGGAATTTACTTCTGTTTCCACTGCTGGCCAAAACCTTAATTACTATTGAAAAAACCAACTATAAATGACAACACAAGCCACATTCCGCTTTTTTGATTTATCCAGTTCTAAACTAATTCAAATATTCACCTGAAATGAATTTTTCATTTTATAGAAAAATTGTGTGATAAAACTCTCCTGGTATGACAGAAGTGCTACTCAGGGCAGTAAAAACACATAAAGACTGAGCAGATCAATCCCACTCCTCTGCTGCTAAATGGGCTGACAGGAGATGCACTCGTGTAAGGGATATTTGGGATTTTGTGGGCGAGCCCATCCATCAGAACCTTGGCACATTCAGATTTCATCCCATGTCATTATCGAGTCCAGCATCAGGAATATCCTGACCTCACCCTCAACACGGCAAACCCAAAGCCAAACCCAAACCCAGCTTTAGCACTGCAGGAGGCTGGATTTCTGCCAGGGCAGTGTGGTGAGCTCAGCTCCCAGCCCTGGGCCATTCTGCCTCTCCAGTTGCCCCCTCAGGCAAAGCCACTGAAAAATGGCAAAAAGCAGCTCTGGAGGTGATTCCCCACTTGTGTTTTCCAGAAAAACACCAGAAATCCCTAACTCTGATCTTGGCCAATGCAGGTGAAGAGCTCACTGCTGTTTAATTCTCTTTATGGCCCCACAGGGTGCACCCCAATGACCCCTTCACTTGCAGGAGCTGCTTTTTACCCCTCCGAGTTGTACAAACCCTCCCATTTGTCACTGTGACATTTCCAGTGTCTGTCTGATCACACTGATGTCACCCCAGGTCTGTTACACCACTGACAGTGCATTACACAGAAAATAAAATCCACAGAAACCCGCAGAAGTTGACTCAGCCTCGTAAATTCCAACTGCATTTCAGAAGGAGCCAAAGTGCTCCTGGCAGCAGCACCAGCAGGAGTCACCCCCCGAGAGGGGGCTCATCAGCACAGACAGCACCAGGAGATTTGTACACTCTCTGTTTCTTATCAGCCACTGACTGACTTTCCCCAGGGTCCCCCTGGAAAATGCCACATGAAAATATCCCGTGGTTCCAGCTGGCCAGAGAGGTACTGGAGCAGAGAAATGAATCTGCTGAGCTAATGAAGCTTAGGTCAGGACTGGGTAAATACTGCAGGAAAGGATCTGCAAACATTTGTTCAAGTGAAGGTTGGGATGGGTTCCAAAGGCCCCCACGAGCCCCAGCATCTTCCAAACCTCCTGCAGGCCTTGCACAAACGGCCTCGTGTTGAAAAGAATATCCAGACAAAGCACCACAAAAGCACAGGCAAATACATGCTCAGCTCTGAGCAGCAGCACAAATATTTCCTCTGATGAGTAATGGCAGCCATGGCTCGCGTGCTGTTTGTGAACTGGGAGTCACCTCCCAAGTCCAGAACGCACCGTGGGGCGAAGAACACGGAATGGGGAGAAGCACTGGGCTGTGACAGAGCTGCTCTGGTAGGATTTATTTCTATTTCTGCTAAGATTCAACCCAACAGCTTTCACTGGTTAGAAATTCATTGTAATATCTTCGGAAGTTATTCCCGATATCGCCCCATTTATCGAAAAGCCTCTGAAGCCCTCTCTGCAGGAATCTGTGCATGCCAGGGCTGCTGAAAACACCTGCCAGGAACTTCCTGATTATCCCAGCTCCAGCAATGCCAACATTCCTGCAGCACGGGAAGCTGAGCAGGGGACGGACCCGGCTGCTGGGACACCACAGCTGGGCAGATGTTCCTGAGTGTCGGAACGCCCTGGGGCTCTCAGGAGCAGGGAGTGAGAGGGGCAGTGAGGATGGCAGCAGGAGTGAGAGGGGCAGTGAGGATGGCAGCGGGCAGTGGTGAGGGGCTGTGGGAGGGAGTCTGGGGGCCTGGGGATGGCTGAGGTCAGAAGAAGAGGCGCTGGGAAGGGTTTCTGCAGGGCTCTGGCAATTGCCCACCCCAAATCAAGCTCCTACTGGCTCAGCTGAGCTCAGGAAAGCTGACACTGTGCCAGGAGCCTTTGACAAGCTGGATCTTGAAGCCTCCGAAAACAACGCCCTGACAACTTTTGTATTTGCATAAACATTATTTAATCGGTTCTGTGCCATCTCATTTCTATGGGAGGCTGTGCCCAGACAATTTCCAAAAATGAGTTTAAATGCATGTAATTCTGGTGGGAATAGCTTTCCCTGTGACACTTCCTGGAGGCAAAGCGTGCTGGAGGAGAGGCCAGGCAGGGACAAGGAGCACAGATGTCCTTGTGCTGGGCTGTCCTTTGGGATGTGGCAGGGACAGACCCTGAACTGGGCTGCCAGATCAGCCCTACACGGGGCAGGGAATTCAGCAAAGACTCTGCTGGTGGCTGCTCTTCCAGCAACTTCCACTCCAGGATTTGGAGGCTAATAACTCATTTCTAAGACATTAAAATTACGTGTTGTGAGCTGTACTGATCCCAACTTCTGAGCAAGCAAATAACCCCTGTGCTTTCTCCAGGGCTTCTGCTGAATGTCTTTCCAGAACATTCCTGCACATTCGACCTGTGACACGTCTTTCCTTGAAAGATCAGACCTTCCTGGATTCCTTTGACTTGGTCTTTGGAATGGGAAACCTTGCTCAGAGGAACTCAGAGCCTTTGAAGATAATTCATACATTGGTCAACAACCGTAATAATGCAGCTAAAATTACAGTGTGCTCCAAGCACTAAACATTAAAGACTTTGCATTTTATAAAACTAATAAATCAAACACACCAAGTGCTCAACTTCTGGCTGAATCCAGATAATGGGGGCAGCTCCACTTCCCCGAGTGACAGCAGGGTTATGCACTTGGAGTAACTCTGCCTCCCAAAATCCCGGAATCAGCGGCAATGTCTGCTCGCCATTCAAACTGACACAGAGCTGTTTATCACGAGAGGCTGATCAAGAGTGGCCTCTTCTCCCTTTCTCTCTCATTTCTCCCTCTGAACTCTTTTGTTGCTGCAGACAGGAGCGATTTTTTCTGAAGCCATGCATTGCTGGTGATGTGTTTTGAAAAACAAACCATGCCTGTGTCCTCAAACACAAAATCAGAGGGTTTTCTCTGACTGCAGGTGAGTTAGCAAAGAGGTCTGCAAAGACTCACCAACTCTGACGGGGAAAATCCAAGCTTTTAAGGACAGGGAACTCACACTTTCATGCATGTCTGCTGTGTTCTCATGAGAATGCACGAGCTGCCTCCTCCCACCAGCCTGAAAAGCCCAGCACAAGCAAGGGCCGGGTTGCAGCTTTTCCCTTTGCAATAGTGCTAATACTGTACGTACACAATTTAGGGAGATGCAGGGCTTTTTCCTGAACCGAGGACGAGCCCTTTGTCCAAGGTCAGTGCAGCTCTGATTTAGGTCCAACAGAACCAGAGAGCTGCCCCGGTTTGTGTTTCTGGCAGGACTCAGCGGCACGTGTGTGATGACTCCACACTTCTAACACGGAGAAAGGAGTAAAAAAGAAAATTACGTGACTTCTTAAGTTGTTATCTTGGACTCTTTTCCCACTGTCTTGAAGTGGAATCACTCTCAGATTCCATGTGGGCATCACAAGCAGCGGTTGCTCTGGTCAACTGAAGTAGCCCAAGTTCCCCAGCTCAACATCCCAGGAGAACGCGTGGGCAGATGACAAACCCAGCACCAGGACTGTCCCTGCAGCCCTAGCCCGGCTGCACCCACCCTGCGCATCCTGCTGGGCTGCGGAGCCCGAGCTGGAAACAAAGGCAATGGGGAATGGAAATTTACTTCCATTTAGCTGCGACTGGGTTTTATGTTGAAAATGCACCCCACCCTCCCTATCTGAGGATCAGCAGCAGCAAACTCCCAGCGCTGTTGCTCAAGGGGAGATCTCCTCTGTCAGGTTGATTTGTGATGCGTTTGAGTTGACAGAGTGCCTCGGGCAAGGGAGGAGGTGGGTTTGCAAAGGAAGGAAGGAAGGAGATTAAACCTCCATCAAAATGTGTGGTTACCTGCGCTAGGGAAGGGGAGAGGCACTGGGGGAGGGTGGAAAGGCAAAAAACCTGGGAAAACTGCATTGCCAAATAGGGAAATGGGGAAAGAAGGAGATTTTACAGAAGATCTCGGGCTTTCCACCCGCTCCTCCTCGAACAAAGTTCCAACAGGGCTCTGCAAGGGCTCCATGCTCTCCTCCAAAGCCGAGTGGAGCACCCTAAGGAAAGCTTTCCCAAGAACGGGCTCAGGCAGCACCAGCCATCCTGAATTCCACCAGCAGAGAGCACACAGGCAAAGGGAGCCTGCCCCAGTGTTCGGACACGCTGGGGATGGGCAGCTCTTCTGGAAGTTCTGGAAGCTCGGGCTGCCCAGTACCCCTGGCCAATAAGATTCCAGGTGATTCCCATGCTGTCCTCACATCTGGGAGTAGGTGACATTCTGTGCGTGTTGGAGACACACAGATATTCCCTGCTCTGGGAAAAACCAGGTAGTTATCGCTGAGGGAACTCTGGGTGGCTCTTTCTGGTTGAAGGAGCATCTAAAAATAAAACCTTGAATGATACCGAAAGGGCAAATAAAAAAGCCAGTTTTTTTTTTTTTTTTTACTGCTGTGCCTGCAGAGAAGTGCAGGAACATGATCTCAGAGCAGAAGAATTACAGCTCCTCCTTCATGGCCACACACCTGAGTATCCCTGAATTTGGCTTATCAGACTTGATCTGTGAGCGAACCAAATAAAAAGCTGCGTTAAGTGTTTCCATCAGGTGGTTAAAATGCAGACTCCACAGAGCTCTGTTTTCCCTCTTTTCATTCCAGCACTTTTTCAGAGCTGGCATCTGTCACCCCCTTTGACAAGGGCCCAGGACCCCAGAAAGGATTGTGAAGCTGCTGGGTTCCTTTTCCCACGGGCCAGTGTCCCTCCCTCCCGGTGGGAGCAGATCATCACTGGATGTCCAGTGCCATTCCATGGTCAGCGTTTCAGTTCTAACCATCACATCTCTGAACACATCCCTACCCCACAAGGCTGAAACGCAGCTCTCTGGTTCATCCCTCGTGAGTGGCACCTCCCCACAGCCCCAGGAACATATGCAGGGCACAGATTGTCAGGAATACGGGATGCAGGATTCCGAACCAGGAAGCCAAACAACAAATACCTATCACATGGGTGGGAAAAATCTGTGAACCTTATGGATCCACCTCACACCTCCTCCCAAAGCAGCTGCCAGGCAACTCACACCTAAGGCATCACCAAAGACCAGCAAATATTGAGAAAGGAACAGGCCTCCCCTGAGCAATGAAGGCAATAAATTTAAGTCCCAATTTCAAAATACGAGCACTCCAAAGCCTCCCTTCCTCCTCCCAACCTCACTAACTGAGCGAGAGGATTAAGATCTACGGTTTCCATTCTGGCTCCCTCCTAAGGATGTGTCCAAATGTGAAAATAATTCCTCATAGGAGCCTGGATTACAGGCACCCCTTCGGATTTCATGTGCATTTACTGGGAAAAGGGCAAGGATTGGCATTGTCTGATGGAAACACAGGGATGTTGTGCTTGGAACATCCTTGTTCAGGAAACCAGGACTGGTCCAACTTTCCATCTGGGAAAGCTCTGGCATCCCTTCCCCCCAGGCCCCATCCTGTGGGGAGGACAAGGCTTTCCCTGCCCTGTGCCCCAAACCAGGACCCAGCTCAGGTGCCAGCGGCACAGGCTCTTGGGGGAGGAGATTTTGGGGCTGCCAGGCCAAGGCTGACCCTCAGCGTGTCCCTATCGACCCCAGGACAGCAGTGGCTCAGCAGAGCCATCCTTAAGGGCTGGTAACGATCCCACGCTGAGGAATTGCCACTTAAAACCACCAGGATCGATAGGAAAATCTTTCTGCTAAAAGTTCCATTGATACCTCAGGACCCCGAGCACACCACAGCATTGTTCTCTGTCTCAACACCCAACATTCTTCTTTTTAATTGCCCACTGAATTAAAACTTTTGAAACTCCTTAATGACTGGATTTATACTTCATGAAAGGATCGTTTGTAATTACAGGCGGTTTGGGGAAGGGGGTTTCTCTTTTCATTCTAATTGCAAATAATTGACACCAGAATATTTTTGAGCATTGCATTTTGAACAAAGATGTCTCCTTTGAAGTCAAAATTCGATTTATGCCTTTCTGCAAAGGGGATGCATAAGAAAATATGTCTTGTTCCTGGTAATGGGAATTTATTGTTCTGGCAGCCAGTGCAGCACTCGATCAGAGCTGGACTTTCTGTGCAAAATACTCCACTAAAAAAAATGGATGGTCCCTGCTTGGAGAGATCAGGAGGCATTTCCAGGGTGATTCAGTTACAGGGAGCAAGGAAAGAAATAACCAGAGAGGAAACGGGAAGAGCTGCATCAATCCTGACCTGTTCTCTAAGCTGCATTTTCCATGCTCTCATTTTCTGCCCTCTTTTCCCTGTTTCTAAATGACTCGACCACAAATTAATTTTAAAAGGGATGTGGAAGGAGACATTGAACACTGTGGATTTGAATTCCCAGGGGACACCGCACTTAGGCTGACCTGCTGGAAGAATGAAACATTTTGTGCCCGGATATTTCCTCCATCATTATACCACGGAGGGAGGAGAGTTCTCTGGGTAAGAACTTCCCCTTGAACAGGAGCATTTCAAAGGACAGGAGAATCTGAAGGAGCCATTGAGGGCTTGGGAAACATCAACACCCTTAGAAAGGCTGACATGAAGGACAGATGGTTTAAAAGTGGCTCTGATCTGGTAACCTCTGGGATTCCTGCTCAGAGGAAGGCAGGAGGAGCTCTGGATGCTGCACACAGAGGTGAATTCTGTGTTTATTTAGAAAACAAGAGGACATCTAAAGAAGGGACATACTGGAAGGAACACCACTGCCTGTGCTGTCTCAGGAAAAAATAAAGTGAGGAGTTTGTTCTGGGAGAGAATTTATTTATCATCATTTTCTACCAGTAAAGCATGAAGCAATTTAAAGACGTTGGATCATTCTATTCAGTAAAATAATAGAATTATTCAAGATGACTCGAGAGATTTGGGCCTAGGCTTGCAGATTGTCATTATTTGCTCCATGGCCTCGAGGGTGTGATTCATCCGTGTAAACGTCTGGATCTGAACGAGGCACCTTGGGCTCCTCGGAGAGATAAGGGAGAGCAATCAGCCCTTGTGAGGTGTGATTCATCTCCTCCTGAGCAGACACCTGAACTGTCCTGTCCCACCAAGGCCTCTGGAGCAGGGAGGATGAGCAGAGATCCCCAGCCCTGCCTGCTGGAGGGTTGGAACCCCAGCTCTTTGACGAGTCACACGTTCCTGACCTCATGTCTGGCTTTAGATGAGGAAATGTTTAAGTGCCTCTGATAAGTACAGAGACAACCTGAAACCACCCCCAAACCTGTCCATTTACTCAGGAAAAAGAAAATCTCTCTTCCTCCAGCTCCCCTGCTTGATTGTGCTCCTCAAAATCTCTGGAACATGAAGTTTTATTCCAACTATTGAATAAAATATCTTTCCTGTCTTTGGTTGCTTAAATTTCAGTAGCCTGTCATCATCCTTCTGCTTTATTAGCTCCCCAATAAAAAAGGAGCTTCAGGTGTTCTGGATCTGATTCCCTCCCATATTCCAGAGTAATGTATCCTAGATTAAGTTTGACAGAAGCAGTATGAGTTCAATTGTTCCTGGAATATCTCATCTGTAAAAGAAGAGGAGAAATCAATTCCCCAGAATACCTGGGGGAAGAGAGCAGGAGGAAACAACTCCCTTGGAAAAGGAGGTTTTGCCACGATGAGGGAACAAGGGAAAATACAAATATGGGGTTGTTTTGCCAACGTGCTTTTGCCTGTAGGAGCGCCTGTCCTGGGAAGCCTGGCAGAGGCCAGCAGCTGTACGAAAGCAGCAGGGAAAAAAAACATTAAAATAGAATTTAAAAACCCACAGCAGGGAGAAAAAAAGGCCAGCAAGAAATAATAGCAATAATGAGAAAAATGTCACATGAAATTGTGAGAGCAGCAGCAGCAGCTGCCTGCACCTGGAGGGGCTGGGCGCAGACGGCAGCCAGGCCAGCGTGCCGTGGCCTGCGAGGATTCCTGCGGCACGGGCAAGTCCCTGCAGCCCGGAACATTCCAGGGCACCGGCCCTGCCAGCCCCCGGGAATGAACACCGG
>VZTX01021403.1:40888-68425 GCA_013400915.1 Pardalotus punctatus | reverse complement strand
CACTCTGCAGACTGTTCACTGTTTTCTGAGTGAATTACTCAGCTCTTTAGCTAAGCCAACGCTTACACCTTCCAAGGCTTCCAGAAATGCTGAAGGCTGTAATTCTTACTCCTCAACACAAAGAATCAAATCCCCAGAACAATCCTCTTTCTACGATCAGGTATTTGCAGGTCTCTCATCATATAGATATCCACATGAAACCTACTGAACTTCAAGTTATTTCTGAAAGGAATAAAACTGCTTGGAGACTTTAATGCAAATAAGAAACATATATAATACCAATTATCGTCATAACTTAAATACTTATCTTGAACTTCAGAAAAACTCGAGCAGGCTGGAGTAGGTGGGAATTCCAGGGCAAGAAGGCAAAGACGTCTCTAGCACCTAAGCAAGGAGTTGGCATCTCATCTCTGGGGTCCCATTTCCAGATCTGCTACTGCCTGATTCTGTGACTTCAGAGAGAATGATACAAAATGCAAAGCATAACAGTCCCTGCAGGGCCCAATCAGCTCAGTAAGTTTTGGCCTGCCTTGATGAATTCATAACAGAGAGAATAAGAAACATCCATCTGTCTTTGAAACGCTTACTTGAAAGCGGGTGAGCATTCAGCATTCCCTGTCTGTGAGAACAAAATGTCAGGATTCAAGTAATCCCTACAGGATCAGCTTGGTGAGAAGGCAAAGTGTCTGCCCAAAATTGGCTGTGCTAGAGGATGAAATGAGAGGAAGAATGAAGAAACTTTTGAAACAAAGAAACATAAGCAACAACAGCAGGGAAACAGCATGGAAACAGCTGTAATCCAAGGCGTGCCTGGCAAATAGACATTTTGCAACAGTCTAATATTGTGGTTTATCCCTTGCACTGCTGGCATTGATCCTTAATGTACAATTTACTGATTGCCAGCTAATTACATGCCATCAATAAATCAGTGAACCACTTTGATCCCTGTTAGATTTAATCCATGTTAACTGAGCAGTTTGCCCCTGAAACCAGCATTCAAATGAAGTGCCACTGCAGGAAGAAACCCAGAAGTCACTACTGCCTGACTAATTACCCTTAATAATTTTGTATGTCCCAAAATAACGATTCCTTGGTGGGCCACAAAATACAGGGAGAGCTCCAGGGCAGACAGCACTTCCAGTCAGAACAGCTGTGCTCTCCAAATACACACAGAAATCCAGGTTATCACTGGATTGCTGGAAATCATTATACATGCAAACTATTTACAGGTATTTGTATTTCTGCACTCTATTTATAGAGCACTTTGCAATGTTCGGGCGGAGAGCCCATACTCTAATAAATAAACAACTAACCTTTGATGCAGCCATCATTGGAAAAAGTGCTTTTTAAGTACAATGTACAACCAAGAATCTTCGGAATCTCAGTTTGAGACAACATCACTTTTGCATAGCAACAGCCATCATGCACGGTCTGCAGAGATGGATTTCAACGGGTCTGTAATCCTATTACTGCTTTTATTTAAAAGATAACAAGAATGAAATTAGCAGGGAGATAAAAAATAAATAGAAAAAAATAAAATCCAAATACATTTTAAACATAATCCTCTCCAGTGGGTCAAACTATTTATCTTTTCCATGTCTACCATTATGAGAGGAGTTTTCTGTTACACTGGTTTACTAATTGCCACTCTCCTCACAAAATATTGACAAAACAAACCCAAAAACAACAAACAGTAGAATACACAGCACTGGTTTCTCAAGGGACTCATATATGTGTTGATGCATGACTGAGACATGAATAATTCAGAACCTTCCCATCTGAAAACAGTTTTTGCATAACTAAGGTATAAAACCCCCTACATTCATTAAGAGAGATTAATAGCTACAACTGCAAATTCAGGGATTTCTTATTGTCATTAGACTTGGTGGTTAGAATGTGAGTTTTATATAGGCAAGGGACAATTATCTCCTGTCCGTGTTCTGCATCTTCTGAACAAATCACTCAATAGCTTTTCTGTAAAATGCATTTTAATGATCCTGATTGCTCAGGTGTGTCAAATTAAAAATACACCACTCAAAATACCATTAGGGTAAACAGCTAAATAAAAAGCTAAAAGGAAGCTTCTAATAAGCTACAGGCAGCAAAATGCCATTTTGTGTCATACCCCTGACTAAATGAGGTGGTTCACAGGGACTCGTCCTGATCCAAAGGAATATGCTTAGCAGGAGGGAGGAAAGGCAGTGAATCCTACAAAATGCATCTTCTCTTCTACCAGGGAGAGATATCAGGAGATGGTTTGTGTTACCAAGTCCTACAGTAAACTTTGCCTAAGCCAGGGCACTCATGAAAACCACAAGGATGCTGAAATCGGGATGGGGATGGTGAGGGAAGCAAGAGAGAGAAAATCCTCTAGGTTATTGTTTCTGTGGTCCTAAGTCCAGTTAGCCATGCTGCATGCAGCTCAGCAGACACCAGCAAAGCCCTGCAGAAGAGTCTGCTATATTCTGTCACTTGTGAGTTAGCAAAGGATGATGTCCAATTATTAGCTTTGAAAAAGTTTTAAAGCAGAAAGTGTGTTTATGCTTCCAAAGGGCAGCCTCTTCCAAGAAAAACAAAGTACCAAGCCACAAATTAAATATCCCATAACCCTTTCTAAGTGATTATTCTCTATTAAACAAGGTTAAATGAGCCTCACTTAAATGATTCTACTGACATATTTATGATTTGTATTTGCGGACTTTGTGTTTCTCTGCAGAGTCCGCTAATGGTAATGGAGCAATTTAATATACATGCACTACCCAGTACTATCCCATCAGCAAAATGTATCAAGCCCAGCTATCAAAAGATCTCTGATGGTTGTGATCTTTAAATTGTAGCCCAAAAGTCTAAGGGCTGCCTAAGCAACTCCATCAGATTTTTAAGCTTGTAAATGCATTAGAAGAGCAAATGCTGAAAGATACTCAGGTTCCTCATGCCAGACTGATTAATATTTAAGTCCATTGCTTAAGTTTTAATTCATTAACTACTTCAGAAATGGCACAAACACCGATCAGCAACTTACAGAGGTTCCTTTCTTCAAAGCAGAACATTCTTCAGTAAAAGGTAAGAGCTTTAGATACTGTCAGTAATTTCTGGGGTTTGCTAAAGACACGTCTGGAGAACCAGTGCTGTCCTTACAGACCCTTGAAATTGAAGTACTGCAAGACTCCCTGCAGACACAGAAAATGAGCCAAACACCTCTTTCTGCACATTACTGTGAGACCTTCACAGCCAAATACGAGCAAAGACCTAGAATGCATTTGACTGCAAATCTAAATAAAGCATATGACCAGCTCAACAGACCCACTGAGAAAGTTTCCTTCTCCCAGTGAAGCTTTGAACCTTCTCCTTTGCAAGGTAGGTGCTCAGTTCAGCTCAGACACAGCCAGCCAGCTGAGACAGGAGCCTCTCTTTATGAACAGAGAATGGTGAAAGTTCAAAGGATAAAATAAGCAGGAAACCAAAGAACTGCTACAAGCAAGCAAAGCACCTCTTCCCATGTCATCTGCTGTTTCACTGCTCCCTTCAGTCCTTTTAGTCCAGGTCTGCACAAAATGAGCCCATAGGCCAAGCATATCTTGCATCCTCCAGTAAGACTATACTGTATTATGTTATAAATGATATTTCAAGAACACTGAATAATTTATATCAAATATCACTTGTACTTCCAAATGCTAAGACATCAGAAGGCACTATTCCAGGATAAGAAATAATCACTGCATAAGTTGGAAAGAGCTGTTCCCCTTAGGCAAAATATTAGCTACCAAAAATATAAGTGAGATTTTCGAGTTCCTCCAAATGTTTTCGACTTGCAAAATCAGAACCAGAAAAGCTCATGCTATGAAGTCAATAGCAAAGCTCACATTCCAACATTTAATTGGTCTTCAAAGACTACATACCTATATATATATATATATATATAGAGAGAGAGAGAGAGAGAGAGAGAGAGAGAGAGAGAAAGAGAGATGATGATAAAAAGTCATTATTAGAGAAAAAACATAATAAAAACTTAGGCTTACTTTAAATTATCCAATAAAAATACTGCATCTGGGAGACAGAATTCATCATAGAGGGAAACATTCTCATACTGCAGCAGGGGAAATTGGGTCTGTTCTTGGATGTATGGATTTTACACAGCATACACTTAGTATCAAGATTTTAAAATATTTTCGGTAAGGAGGGCGTTCAGTCCTTGCACATTAGATCTCCTAGCTTCAATAGTTATGCAGGAATATACTTTTATACTTACTTTTCTTGGTATGGAACTCCACAGTAGGCTTTCGATTTAGTTTAAAAAATCATTTCCCATTTAATGCAGCAAGATGTTTTTAAAGGATGGAATTTTAAAATTAAATTTTCTAGCTTTCTTTTTTTATTATATCTTTCAGTGGTCTTTCTTATTCTAGATCCATTAACATTTTTTGATGATGTTTTTGGGATCAAAAAAGTACAGAGTACCCCCAAAGAAGTCTCTCATCTCTACAGAAGATCTCCACTTCCCACATTGCCTTAAACAAACTTTTACACTAGAATGGCTGGCTGCATAATTCCCATTTAATTATCAGATGAAACAAATCAGACACCTCAAAGGCCCTTTCTTTGATAGCCTCGCTGGTTTAATAGCAATGCATCCTACCCAGCTGCCATGTGACGTGCGAAAGCTGCTGGAGTAGAACTCCACAGTGGTAGCACCTTCAGGTTCTGACACAAACACAGCTTTAATCTATTCATTTATACAGCACGGAGCTTGTTAAAATAGTTTGGTGTTTTGAGTTGGTATAAATTTAACAAATGGTGCAAATTTTAAAATTACAATTTCCCCCAGTAGATTGCTTCAAAGCAGAGTGGTAAATTTATAAGATTCCTTCTGAACTACTGCACTAATAAAATAAATATTTAATTGGAAATCATTTTGCTATTTCTTTCTCTTTTCAAAAATCAATGTGCATTTAGGACTGTTATTCAGTGAACTCAATTATATTTATTACTGGAAGTACCCATGAGGACTATTACCATGCTCTGCTCTCTTTCTGATAATTATGGTGCTGTTACACATGGAAACCCAACACATGCCCAAGCCAGGCTGCAGGTCAGATGCCAACAATACATAAATATTTGTCAGTAATTCATTCATATACTTCTCAGCTTGTCAGTAATTCATTAATATACTTCTCAGCTACACAGCAATTTCTTCATCTTTTTTTCTAGTGAAATCTGCTTCAACCAACACTGTGTTTCCCAAAAATATTTTGTTACAAAAACACCCCTCACAAGCAGCTGTTACCCAATCCAGTCATTAGCACTCATGAGCTTCCTCCTGAAATTCTGAATGCTGACAAGAGAATTGACTCAAACTTCACAACTTCATCGACTTCAATCCCTGACTTGATAAATTTCAAAAGCTTCTTGTTAACACAGGGCACACCACGACAAACACAATTAAATCTGAAATCCTGAGCTGCTAATCCCCAGCAACGGGTTAGGCCTTGAAAACAACAAACCTGATGGAAGGCCAGTGCCCTGGCCTATGATTCCTAAAGCATTAATAAACATAAATATCAGTCTGAAAAGACTGCAGACAAATTTCGCTTAAAATGACAAAGATGTGGAAAAAAGTTGCGATATTTCTGTAACAACTCCTCTTCAACATTTTAAGAAAACATCATGTAATGCAAAACTATCCACTGGGAGAATGTTCAAAGAGGTGATCTGAGATACAGTAAGAGTAAAAATTATGTTTCTAAAATCAGTATTCAAATTATACTTCTTCAGTGTAACTTTCCCAGTGGCAAGGAATAGTAAATATGATCTGATTCACAGGCATTTAGTGATAAATAATAAACCAGAAACATAAAATACTGCAACACAGTACAGACACAGGACGTGAATATGCATTTCTGAGACATGATCAAAACAACAGCAGAGTTAGGGCCAGGGAAACCACAGAAACAAAGAGGAGCTGGTTCAAATGCCCTTGACACCACACAGCAAAAATATCAATGTTCATCTTATTTATAGCCAGGTAACAGCCTAGCAACAGGTACCTGCCCCTAAGTCAATAATCATTGTATATATATGCTAGACCACATACTTTCGCCTAAGAATGATAAAAATGTCATTAAAAGTATAGTTTTGAGTGATCAAAATGGCCTGAAATGTGCTGTTTAAGCCCTTGAACCAAGCTTAACTTAAAAACCAAAACAAATGGGCACTTGAAAGAAAACCAAACACAAAACCAACAGGTACAGGGGGAAAAAAAGGAGGGAGTAGAAGAGAAAGGGAATATGCACTTCTTTTACATTTTGTAACTTCTAAAATAGTATCTTCTATTACTAAGCATGTAATTTAATTCTAATGGATTTTTTATTCTAAAGGCTTTTTATTAAGAAAATATTTTTTCCCTATTTTTAAGAAGATAAAGGTAAAATTAAACAGAAGAATTATCAGAGGGGAAAAGTTATCCACGGATTTGTATCCCAACAACCCACCACGTCCACCAGACCTGACTCTGAGTTTGTACTCGTCTTCCTTTAAGAGTAAGTAGCAACCCAACAGAAAACCAGAATTTGAGCTACGTCTGTGTTCTCCTTCTCTCCGTCTGGAGGAGACGAACAGGTGCTACTTGTTTACTCCTTCAGGGCTTGAAGTACAAGAAAGCACAATTTCTGTCTTTCTTAGGACCCTCAATCTCTCTCTCACTCAACCAACAGCATTTAAGGTAATGTTCTTTTCCAGAATAAGACTGCTTCTCCCTCTCCAACCTTTCCTTTTCAATCCTAAACCTCAATAACAAAACAATTGCTTTCTCAAGTACTTCTGGAGAACCTAATTTAATTTTTTAGGATGAAAAGCTATGCAGTTGCTAGGGACTGAAAACCATTCAAACGTATTGAAGTCCACTACATTCAAGGCTGACCTAGCTCCTGCTAAAGGCAATTAACCATACAAACTACATCAGAAAAACAGTCCTGTATCATGAAAAACCTGAAATATTGCATCACTACTACAGCAAGCACAGAAGAGAGGAGGTTGCCTAATATTCTCAATCTGTTTGATAAATCATCTATCTTCACAATAGAAATAAAACTTTTAGAACACTAAGAAGCTTTTCTATTTGGAAAAGGGTTTCATTTGATAGAAAATAATGAAGAGCATAAAGAATTCATGTCTCCAAGTTCTGTTGCTTTCCCATCCCTTAAAGCTAAATTCTGCCTTTCTATACTCCAAGCAAATCAGGGAAGAAAGTAAAGAAATTGTCAATTAATTTTTGAGTCAGAAACTTGATAGCTGCTCAAAGCAGCCATCCCTACCATTTCTCCTAATCTCCAAATCCAACATGTGCTATGTGCAGCGTTATGAATCACCTTGTTCTTTTCCAAACCAGCTCAGATTTAATCACCATTTCACAAAACAGAACAGTAACAGCATGTTCTGCAACCCTCCCCAGTGGAAGTGGGCACGGAACTAGAGGCAAACACTGCGTACGAGCTTTTACGTGTGACTCAGGACCACAGCTGATGGGAGATGGAATACAGAGCAGGGGACCACAAGGTGCTGAATCAAAAATCAAGATTAATAATGGTCAATGCCCAAACTTTTCTCCTTCCATATGCCAAATGGACGAAAGTTTGCATGGAGTAAGAAGGAAATCAGGGTTACCACACCTCTATAGCACTGTTAGCCACTGAAATCAGCATTCACATGGGTTTTGGGCTTAGATTTTCAGAAAGCCTAAGAAAATGTATCCAGGGAGCACAGAGGATATGCCCAGTGTACTCCTAAGTACTGCAAATAAAACTTTATACTAGCAAATTATATAACCAAAGCACTGCAACTTTCTTCAGGTAAACACTTAAACTCATTGTACTCTGAAATAGCTGTTTTCATATGGGAAACAGAATAAATAATACTATTAGAAATGCTTATATCTTGTCAAATTTTCTACTACCACAAAAAAATAAAGCTTTGAAATTCATTAACGAACACTGAAGGAAAACAGACCTGATGTTTTGTAATCAGAATAATATGATCAGTTTAACAAAAAGAAGTTAAATAGCAGAATGGCAAACTTCCAAAATAGAAACAGCAGGTTTTAGTTTAATTTCTAATTCTTCATCTTAAATAAGAATTACTAGAAGCAAGTGCAGCCCACAAAATCTAAGTGCAACATGGTGACAGAAAAGTTAAGTGCCCTACCAGTACCAGAACTGGAAACTGAATTCAGATTTTCCTAAAGCCATGCACTTTTCTGCATGTCAAACTCTTCCCAGCTATTGATGATGCCCCATGTCAAAGGATTTCTACTGATTGCAGTGAAGATAATGAATACCAAGTATCTCCCAAACAGAACCCCTTTATCAACATCTTCTGCTGACCCAGGGCCTTGACATTCCTTATCTCAGCTTCATCAGCATCACAAGACACACATGGGAGCGCACAAATGCAAACATCAATTCTGATTGGAGCTACACAAGTGAAATCAAGGCAGATGTGTTGGTGTGAGCAGGAGAGCTACACAGCATCATTAATGGGATACGTTTCTTTAACTTCCCTGCATCTTACCTAAATCATTGTATACACACACAGAAAGTTAGAGCTGAGAAAACAGATTGTATATGTTTGGGTCTAAAAGGTGTCCCTGAAGTGTGTAGTAACCAATCTTTTGTGCAGTTCTATCCACCAGCAAACATGAAGCCCAGGCCACCAGGAGAGGAGAAGCCCACCATTCCATTCCTTCCTAATGGGACCCCAGAGATGGACACATTCGAACTGGAGATCAAACCTGCTGCTTTTCAGAATGAAACTGCTTTGTAACTGTGAAAATGCCTGTAAAGGACAGGTAGCAGTATCACTTCTTAAACAACAGTTAACTGCAAATTCGATCACCTGAATGACAGTTAAATAGATTCATTACAAGTGACGGTCAGCTCCTCATGCGACTTCTACTTTTCATTAATAACCTACTTACACTTGCAGG
The DNA here is from genome assembly GCA_013400915.1 of Pardalotus punctatus. NCBI lineage: Eukaryota > Metazoa > Chordata > Aves > Passeriformes > Pardalotidae > Pardalotus > Pardalotus punctatus. The sequence goes on along the minus strand of VZTX01021403.1, from coordinate 59,448 downwards.
AGAAATTAAAACAAACAAAACAGAGCTGAAAACCAGAAGCTCCAGAAAACTCAATTCTTTACCTTCAAAAGTGTATTCCCTCCGAAGATTTCTGAGTGTTTCAAAAACTGACAGTGCAGGACACTCCTGAATAAAATCAGTGTTGTATCATTATCTGCCATAAGCACCCTTGCTTCCTGTGCCAAGCAGCAGGGGAACTGACTGGTTTTATAACCACTGTCCCTCAGCTCCCCCAGCTCTCCTGAGAGCCTTCTTGGTCTGGAACTGAGAACATGCTTTTGGAAGCACTACATCCCCTCAAAGTCATTCCTTATTACGTAGTACCCGGCGAGACCCACCTAGTTTGTGCTCCTGCTTTAAAGCACAGTATCTGATGCTTATGTTTATCCATTTGTATTAGATTTCCAAACCAATTTGTTAGTCCTGCAGCTTCTTTGCAACCCAGCTGTGCAATCTGTTTTCTCACGTGTCCTCTACTATGTAGGGCAGGATGATGGAATATCACCTCCCTTTTTATGAAGTTTTTTGCTGCCAAGTTTGATGGGTTTTACCCTGGATGATCCAGAGTCCGCTTAGAGTCTGCTTCCACTTGTGTTTAGCACTGACATCACTGGATTCCATCCCTTCCTTCCAACTGGACGTCTGCTCTCGTCAATAATATGAAAGCCACAGGATCCTCAGGCCCAACTACATCTTTCAGAATGTCATTAAAAGAAAGGCTGATTGTGCTCACCTCTATACAATGGCACAGTAAAACCAAGAACACACAGAGGAAAAGCAAGAATCAAAACAGCTCCTATCTTTAAGAACACCCAAGTCATCTGCCCATCTGATGATTGGAAAACCCTCTGGCTTTTCCTCAGGCCAGACACCGAGCTCTGCAAGGGCACATGAGAACAGCAAAGACACTGGACTGAAGCAGCTCTTCACACAAACTCTGTTTCAAAGACTTGACAGTAGGACTTTGTGACACATGGGACACTGAAACCTTCCCAGGATTAACCTGCAGACCCCACAGATGCACTGTGAGGAATCTCCTGTCAATCAGAACTCCTCTGTATGTCTTCCCTACTTCCCATTCCCATCCTCAAATGCTGACTACGCCATACAATGCTGCAGTAGTTGTAAAGATAAGGCAAGACAAAAATCCTTTTGTAGATCTCCCTCAAATCATCTGCCTGAAGTTCCTCTTCATGCCAGGCACTGGATTAACAAGTATGACAGGCTCAAAAAAGAGCACACCATGACAGAAATGTCCTTTAAACAAGTGAGATGCATTTGACCATGAGAAATTGATTTCATCAGTAATAAGCACTGCGTGTCTTAATTTTTAAACAAACTTAACACAGCACTTGGGGTGCTTTTTTATGTTAAGTCAATACCATATTTATCAAACCTTTTCTCCTGTACTACAGAAGCTGCCTTGTATTTTTGTTTTTTCACAGAAGCAAAATTTAGCAAGGTTTTTTACTGCTCAGCAGAAACCTGCATTGCAGCAGGAAGCCTATGCAGAAAATGTGCTCAGTACCCAGCCAGGGTAACAAATCACTAACTCACTAAACTCCAGTGTGCCCAACAGTCACTGCAGAACAGCATTTATTTCACAGTGAACTCGAAGCACACCAGGAGGAGATATAAAGTGAAACTTCATATGCAGGAAGCTGTTTATTATGGTTCTAAGACAACACGTAAAGACTGACTTCTATAATAGGTGAATACAAACTTCCAGCCCCCTAAGAAAACCTTCAGGGACACCATCCTGCTTGACAGTGTTCATGATGGCAGACTTCCTTAGCCTTCATAAATGGGTTTTTGCTTAATTTTTCAGCTGCAAGGGTTAGGGAGGTGTCCTCCAACACCACAGCAATCTCCAGGGACACACATACTGTACTTAATATGATCCATTAGACTCCCATTTCACTTCCCTGTGCCATGCCCTGAAAAATATTCACAGCTCAGTTACAAATTACCAGCAGATTCTGACAAAATAGTGGATGCAGTGAGCAATCTGTCTATATAGTCAGTGAATAATGTAACTTAACCTAGCTGTAGACTGCCACACCTGAGCCAGCCAAACCTCAATGTCTGTTCAACTCTTGGCAAAAAAAAAAACAAACCCAAAACCAAGCAACAAAGTAGAAAAGAAAAAAGAGGAAAACAATTGGTAACCTCACAGAATCCAACTGCACTTTTGATGCAGCTGTCAAATCTTACTTCTGAACTTTGGACTGCTGTGCTTTGTTACAAAAACTTCCAGCTCAGTTTTTCCCAAAAAGAGAAAAAGTACATGCAACGAACCTAGCAAAAAACCTGCAAAAAATAACATCAGACATGAAAAGTTACACTGAACATCAGGTCAAACAGATACCTAAAAAAACAGGCTCTTTCTGAGATCCAAGGCCTCACTAATGGGTTCCTGACAACTGTCAACAGTTGAAACCATCTGACTTGCTGCTCAAAGATACTTTCGAATTTTTTTAATTGCCACCCTCTGTAAGGATCTCTTCCTTGATCTCAAAACCAGGTTATTTCCTAGCATTCTCCTGTCCTTTCTACTTCTCAGTGGTCCTCATTTGACAGCAGTTTCAAGTTGTGAAAGCTCTTTCTGACATCTGTCTGACCAATGAAAATGGTTACTCATAGAGAGAGAACAAACATAAGATTGCCAGCACTGAAAAACCAATGTTCGTAACATTTACTTTTCTCTACCACCTACGAAAGGGAGGAGAAAAAAAGAAAAAGCAGAAAAAAAGGAGATTTAAGCCCATAAGTACTTCAGGGACCTTGAGAGGCCCTGCGAAAAGTGAAGCAATTCCACCAACAGCCACCACTCTACACAACTGCCCAACCCCCTCCTCTTACTCTAAATTGTCTCTAAACTGTTCCAGCTCATCAGTAACTGGGTTAACTGCATCACCAAAATACATCAGGAGTAACACCACATTCCTCAAAACCCACCAGCCCAAAACACATCACTCAACTGCAAAGTTACCCCTGCACAGGCATCAAGAAGTCAAATCCATCTAAATGCATTCTGTCACAAGCGTCACAGCATTAAAAATTCCATGACTTTGAAACAGCTTTCACAAGTTGAACCACAACAAACTACGGAAATTATCCCACAAGTCAGTCGGTCTAATACTGAGATGGAGCAGCCAGCAATGCCTTCCTACAACTGCACACACAAAATTCAGAGCATATTGTCACTCTGAAAGACTTACGATGCATATAAATGTGCCAGCTACTATACAGCAAAATACTCCAGTTTTTGGCAGAAAAATCAGTTACCTTTTCATTTATCAAAGCCTGATGTGTGCAGATGGAGAACACGCTTATGGCACTAAAATCATTTTCCCAAAGCCACTAAGAAAGCTTGGGCTTTGCCCAGAATTAGAACAGTCCCTGGAGCAAATTCTTGGCCCAGCCTCTGTGAACCTATAGCAGGATCTGAGTTACTGTTAATTCACCTTTATTCCCTGGCATTTAAAGATGCTTGTAAGAGCTAAAACAGACTGCCTTAAGCAAGTATTTTCTCACAAAAGCGAGAAACAAAGTACTACCAAAAAAACAAGGAAATCCTAAACAGAAGTGTAAGTCTGTAAACACCTCATCTAGTACAAGTTCATCCTATCACTTGCCATACACTTTAGAGACAGATGCTTATTTGTTTCGAATTGAAATAAACCCATGGAAGCCAAAAAATCTATGGCCTCCAGCTGAAGATCTGTCCTTATAAATTGCCTTAAGTGTATTCAGGCAATTTCAAGCCTAAAGATTCCATAAGCCATTAAACATTACTTGCAGCATTATCCCTTATATCACAGCCTTGTTTCTGTCCACCAGATGTTTCTCAGCAGGGAAATGTACACACAATAACCCAATGAGTATCTCTTAGTGGGAGAGTAACAGGAAATTTCCCTTTGAGAAGGGTTTGCTCAAGAGGCAAGCCCCAAAATACAAAAATTGGATCCTTTTCCTGCCCACTTCTCAGTATCAGATATCTGTGGGTTTGGTTTTTTGACACATTCACAGGCAGTAACTACAGATTTCCCCCAGTCAGAACTCACATGGTAAAGGCCTCGTAATCATGATTTTAACCTCTTTAACTAAAAATCTTTACAATTTAATTTGCTGACCTATTTTTTCATGACTAGAGAGAATTTTTAAACAATCTCTCCTTCTCTTGTTGCAGGCAATTACACAGAAATACCAAAAGTCATGCTAAATGAAAAGGAGACACAGTTTGCCATTAGTTTTTAATGTGCCACAAAAATGAGCAGATGAATTGGCTCTTTTGGGTACTATTAGTTCCACATAGTTAGACATTATGGCCCGATATATGTTAGCCACAGCAGCAAGTCAGAGAACAGCGATGTCTGTCAATTTGGGAGGTGCACAGCGCTCCTCTGGGCAAACACACAGCCCTGCTTTACACAACGAGCTGAGACTGATGCCTTACATCTGTCTCTCATTCCTGGCAGCACGCTCCAGCACTCATGCAAATTGATCCCCATAAAGCAGGGCTGCACAGGCTGTCTCGGGCTGTTGAGCAGTTTTCTCACAACCCCTGAGCCGTATATTTAGGAAGTGAACTGCCACCACTGCAATCACCATCACTTTTGTCTCCGGCTTCCAGGGTGCTGGCCAGGTCTGATGGGGTTTCTTGGCTCTGCCCTGCGCCTTCCACGGACCTGTTAGCAACACTTAATTCACACTAAATGTCAATTTAACAGCAACATTTCAAGGATAACTCAACCTGGTTATTGTTCCCTACCAGAACGGGAATGCACAGAGATACTTTTATTTTCCCCAGGTATACATTCCAGGCTGCATTTCCATTCTATTAAATTGCCCACTGAACAATAATAAATCTTTCTTCTAAAATTCTTATTTTCAGAGCCTGGGGAAATACTCTCGTTCTTTGGTCATTAAAATGTTGCATTAAAGAATGTGATCTGTGGATGATGCACTTAGATGCATATTTTCTTCACTTTGATATATTGAAAAGATACATTGTACTTAACAGTTCCTTGAAGCATAATCTTTAATAGCAGAAGATAAACAATCCTCATATCTGATAAGAAAACTTCATTTAGGATTCAGACAAGGACCCTGTTCTGCAGTAGATGTTACTCCTTCTCAGTATCACACCTGGCACAAAAATGGCTCAGAGATCTCTCCAGAAAGGAGAGTTTGAGGTGCAAGTGCCAAAAGCCACTTATTCTGCAACAGTTCCTGGAAGGCAGATGCCTCTTGTCTACCTATTTTTATGGTATCTGTCAGACTATCCCACTTCCTCTGCAGCTCTGCTGTCTAGCAAAATACCAGCTGGTTATTTCTGGTCATTCCTCTTTGACTAGGCACTGACTAATCTGCTTCTTTGAACTCGGAAGAGAAGCTTCTCGGTCCCTTTTTCTGCAATATCCAGAGATAAAAGGGTCATACATGGAAGCCAGAAGAGATACACGATCTTTATGGTTTTTCTGGAGAAGACTGCTTTGCAAATGAGGTTTAGTGTCCACTAAAAGTTATCTTGTCTTTCCCAATGTCCAGACTTTTTGCTCCAGTCTTTACTGAAGACGATGCTAATAGTTATTTCAACCAAACTAATTTGGCCAGGCTGTACCACCCTTTTAATACAATGTGCCAAAGTTTTCCAATCTTTAGACTCATCAAATATGATTTTTCACAAAATTCTGTACTGAGAAAGTATTAAACCTAACAAATTTCGACTTTCAATGAAAGGAGCTCAAATGCTGTTACTGAAAAATCACTGAGAATAAATGCTGAAAAGGAAACACCAATCAACCCCCCCAGTANGACTTTCAATGAAAGGAGCTCAAATGCTGTTACTGAAAAATCACTGAGAATAAATGCTGAAAAGGAAACACCAATCAACCCCCCCAGTAAAGCAAAATTTATAAATGTTATTTAAAAAAAATCAAATCAGGTACAAGTTTAGATGTTGTTGTTTACATTTTGTTGCATACTAACTTTAAAAACATGAATATTTAAACATTTCTGGCACAAGAAAACCTAAAGAGAAGAAAAGTGTGCACTGATTTTCATTACTTGCACTGTTGCCCATGAAATTTGAATTCATTAGTGCTTTAAAAACTCACAAAAATCAAACAATAAAGTGATCCTACACAATGAATATTCAACATACATTTTCAGTCATTAGTATTGATTTTCAGCTCCAGATACAAAGAATTACAAGTTCACCTTTGCCAACAGGCAAAGAAGTGCATTTTTAAATTGGGATGGCAGAAAAACTATGAAATTATCAATGAAAACCGAATTCTACTGGTATATCAGGCATTCCTAAAGAAATCTGTTAACATTTTCATGGCTCTGCACAAGCCTGCAACAGCTGAGGCACTACTTTGTGGAACTGATATTACAGCAATTGATTGAAAATACATTTGACTTTTCAGACTGCAGTGATGGCCCTTCAAAGGGCAGATAGATGTACACCCACTTCTGTGATGCAGCAAATACAGCAACAACTGAGACTTGTACTAGAGGATCCTTTATTTTAAATTTTATACTTCAAATTCAAGCAGGTTTTTTATGGACAATAGTAAACACCAATCACATGCAATAAACTTAATATTACTTTTTTTTTCCTTAACTACTCCATCTGCTTTCAGTCAAGATACACATTTCTCATTCACTACAAGCTAGGGATGGCAGTAGGGCATTTTATTCCCACACCACCCAGTTACCACCATGTGTCCTGCCTAAAACCCTCCCCATTCAGTGATAAACTCTTCTCCCATAAGAAAAATTGACCCTCTGCCTACACCTGTCTCTTATGGCACAGTGTAATTCTCTCAGGGATAGGAGTAGGATCCATGACATCCATACAATTACTCAACAATAATTACACCCAGTTATTTACACTTCTTTGCATATTGCCCCTTGCTACACACGACTGTATTCTCATCATTGGAACCTCTGAACCATCAAACACAGAGCTGCTTTTGACAGAATCTGAGCAGAGATCTGATGGCAAAACTGAAAACCGAATTTCAAGTGCCTAAAACCTCCTGCTATAATTTGAATACAACATATACTACATATGTTATGTAACATAGATGTTAATTCATTTGAAGGACACTACTGTTCTTACTGGTCTAAATATTGCACAGACCTCTTTCAGCCTTTTGCACACAAAATAAGCCCCCACAAAACCTTGGAAAGCAAAAATAAAACAACAAAAGAAAACTGTGATTGTGATTATTACACTAAATAGCCTAGACAATGTACTAGCATGTTCCTCACTCTTCATGAAGACCTGTCATAGAGTTACTATTCCCTCATTATTATCATCCTATTTTAATTCCAAAATTCTTTGGGATGATCTTCTCTCATAAGAAAGGAATAAATACTTAACTGCAATTTTCTAATATATAAACACAACAGGCTATGATGTTTTAAAGGTTAGCATATAAACACAAGCTCGGCTGTTTTAATAAACTTCCACCACAGCAACAATTTTTTAATTGTTTGCTGTTCAAATACATTATATCATTATATAGCTTGTTCTAGATTTCACAGACTTCCACCATCATTTTCCCTGCCAGCTAAGGAAAAGATTTCATGAAGTGTGAAGCGCTGCAGATTTTAGACCCACACTTCTGCTCAACAGCTATCAGTCTTGAACTTGACATCCATATGTTATTTTCTCCTCCCAAGAAAGTCACTTAGAGCTTTGTATGCCTGGAAAAAAGGCAGACAGGTTCTTACTGGCCTCTCATTTCATTTTCAGTGAATGAAAATTGCATTTTGTTGTTATTAAATACAGGCTGACCTATACAAAAGGCTGTCTTCTGCCAGTGCTGCCCAGGCAATGGATTTTTTGTCCGTTAGATTTTATGTGTAACATGGTTACGACCAAACTCTATTTTCGACTGTAGTGGTTCAGCTGTAACGAGGATCACAGGGAAGCACAAGACTCACCAATATCAGAACTCTACCTTGGGAATTTGAGTTCCATATTTCATTAACGCTTCTGTGAGACTACAGCCCTGAAGCATCTGGCTTTTGGTAACTGATGTAATTAAAACACCCTGAGAAACATGCAAAATGAGGGCTGCATACTGTCATGGAGGAGCTTTATTCTGTATGAAGTCTTTACTTGTTCTTAACTGTTTGCATGGAATTGTGACTTGAAATGTAACTTCCTGAATAAATGTAATATGCTCTACCAAAAAGATTTTTAAAAAAAAAGAAAAAAATCTCAGGTCTTTAGGAGTGAGAAATGCAGTTCTGTATAACTCCTGGAAGGGAGAGCACAAAGACCATGACTTTTCACAAGGTATCCTAGAGAGTTCTGTTTAGGTTCCCAGATGAGACATTCTAAACCCAGCCTGAGTGCTGAATGCCCATCATTTGTCTGAAATTCAGTGACCTTCAAAGAATTAAATATCCAAACTAAAGAGCCTCAGAACCATGAATCCTCCCATACATTTTTTTATTAGCAGTGTTACTATGATTCACAGCTGTGCCCAGGGTTTACTAAGTATTGTGCAAACATCAGGGAAAGCCCAGATATATCTAATTTTTCAAGCATGAATAGGAATGGGCCACAGAGAAAATTATATATCTGTCAATAAATTAATATAGTGGCTCGCCATGTCAGTTGTGTGAGCAGTGTGTCTGAGGTGAGGAGTGACAGATTACACCAGGACATCCCCATGTGAGCACCCAGAGCACGGCACCTTTAACTGCTCATTGTTTGTCCCATGTAACTTCATCTGCATGCACCAGAGTGGAGGAAAACCAGCAGTCATGTCCTACAGCTAACCCAGACTTTATGACTCGGTGTAGCCATTCCAATGACAAAAGTGGACCCGGATTCACAATTTCTGAGCTTGTTGGCATTTATAACTGTTAGAATCTGAATTAGCACAAAGCATTAATCTGAAAGCAAGATCTGCCCTGAAATTTGTACACATATGCACCATACATTTCAAAGAAAATACCTCTCTATATGTGGAAGGTCATTATGATAAATCATTTTCCAGCAATCCATTCTGAAACACAAATATTTTTTAATATAAAATCAGAATGTCGGAGTCTGCATTTACATTTAATATTGTGGGCCAACAGCTAATCCTGTAAAATACTCCCACTTACAGAATTCCACTTACTGAGTTTCCACCTGAGATTCAATACAGATAAATGGAATTCACCTTCTCAAAATACCAGCACCTCTATCCTACAGCAGACTAAACACTTCCCAGGACCTGACCTTTTGCTGCACTCGGGTTCTCAGTTATTTCTGCACAGCTGAACCTTCCCTGTGCCGAGCTGAAAAGGGGGATGTCCAGAGCAGCCCTGGGGACAGATGTGAGCGCCCACCTGCCTTCACAAAGCTCACATCTACAACCCAACTATTCTAAATCTTCTCCCAGTCCCTGACTACATAGAAAGCCTTTAGTGCACAATTTGGTCTATACATTGTTTTGATGTATTGATCAGCTCCTCCATTCACTGTGAAACAATTCTGGCTAATCAAATCAGGGAGATGAATGAACATGCTGATTTCTGTGAATCACAAGTCTACACTGGACAAAAAAATACCAGACAGAATGAGCTTGTTTTCTGCTTTGACAATATTATCAGAGATTAGCTGCTGAGCAGAAAGTGAACTGCAACAGCAGAAGCTATATTTGTGTATTTTTTTCAAAATTACGCTTTAGTAACATAAATGTCAAGAAACTAAGAATAATGGGCTTCAAAACACCAGAGTTCCATTCCACCTGTTCTCTATTACGATTCTTAAATTAGGCTCGGTATGAAAACACAATACTGCAGCTACAGAAAGAAATAATAGTTGTTATTATGAAATGACTGCAGCCTGAAAGTACACAGACATACATTGCAAAAAAAAAAATTATGTTCATATTCTGTAATCATTCTTTTCTTATATTATGACTGTAATCCAGACACAATTATTTTACAATTATTATTCTGGTACTTACTTGGGGTGCTAAGGAATAATTTAATGTTCATTTTAATAACTTTTATCATGCTCAGACTCTGTTTATTGCTATATATTTATAACAATGTAGATCCACTCTTGATGAGAATTCTACAAGCATCCATATTTCAGGCAGCATCAAAATGAAGAGCAAAATGAATTCATTCACCAGGCATTGATTAGCATTTGATCATAAAAGGATTACACAAAACAAAGTGTCAGAATATTTTGAGAGAACCTAATTTTCAGCCACTAAAGATGATACATGGGGCTCCACTGACCTCAAGGATCTGACACATTTAAGTCTATAGAGATTTTACTGAAGCCTTGGGCAATTCCATGCTGGAAAGCAACACCTGCAACATCACTCAGAGCCATGAGACCACAGTGGCTCCCACAGAGCGCAGGAGCTGCTTTAGAGACAGCAGCTGGGACTTCCAAATGGTCTTTTACAAGCACAGAATTTCTGCAGTAAAATTAAGTTTATTAAGTACTTGATAGTACGAGATCTGTTCCTGCAGCTAAGTGGAAAAGCTGATTTCATGCTCTGAGTCCTGCTTGTCAATATTAGTAACTGAAAGGTGACAACTTCATTTTCCCTTAAGCCGTCATCCTGCTCCATACCAGCCTAGCCTAGTTCAGCTTTCCAAACCCAGAGACCAAACACACTTTGACAGACACCTCAGCATTCCATCTCCTGTGGTACAGAATTTCTGCCACTAAAAAGCCCATCCCAGACAGAATAAATACCACATGCCTGTTTGGTAGCAAATATATGACACGTATATTGCTATGTCATAATTTGAACTTCTGCACCTTTATAATACACTATACACAGGTTCCTCTAACACACAGAGCTCGGAGCAATGGGGATGTTACCACTCTCTACAACTCCCTGAAAGGAGGCTGTAGCAAGGTGGGAGTCGCCCTCTTCTCCCAGGCAACAACTGACAGGATGAGAGGATGGTCTCAAGTTGTGCCAGAAGAAGCTTAGATTAGATATTAGAAGAAATGTATTCCCTGAAAGGGTGGTCAGGCACTGGAACAGGCTGCACAGGGAACTGGTGGAATCATCATCTCTGGAAGCGTTCAAAAAACGTGTGAAGGTGGCACTTAGGGACATGGTTTAGTCATGAACTTGGCAGTGTTGGGTTAATGGTTGGACTTGGTGCCCTTAGAGGTCTTTTCCAACCTTAAAATTTTATTATTTATATGATCTCAAGCCTTATTTGCCGAAGAACATTACCTCATAAGGAAACTAGTTCATGTATTCAGATCAACATGAGATTTTTTTCAACCTCTTTCAAAATTACCATGTGAAAGATCAGAGTTCAACTAGGGCAGCACTATAATCCCACCAAAACACCTCACACCAGTCAAGATAAACCATTCCAACTCACTACAATGCTGGCAAAATACAGTGCTGGAGGCAACTCCACTAGTCTTGAAAGAAAGGGTGGGGAGTGGACCACGAAAAAGGAAGGGAAGTCTAGTTACACACACTTGGTTGGAAAAGGAAGCTCTTGAACCTCTTCCCTACTCTCTACATGGGAATCACTCCCCTTAATATTTTTCCTGCCTTTCATACCCCCCATTTCTACAACTACAGTTATCAAATAACATCAGTTCCCTGGCCTAGTGTCCTTACTAGATCATGAGATACACTTGCAAGAAAGTATTTTGAAGCCTGTAAGGGGATAAAACAGAAATTTAAATGAAGAATTTATAAGGGCATCAGGAAGAGCAGTGAGAACAGTCAGTGCAGCCCAACAATTAGCAAAACAGGTCCCCATTTTTCACTGAAATGGAACATCAAGGCTTTTTTTCTAACACTTCACCATTACAGACAGGAGGTAAAATGGAAAGAGGATGCTTTAAATAGCAGCTGTTTGCAAAGAATTGTCAGTGTCAGATACCCCAAAGTGCCAACTAGACATTTATATCAAACTGGCAGCAGACTCTGGTCACCTGGCGTCTCTCCCAACTCATGGATTGACTAGAGGATCCTGCTAAAAGGACAGCACAGAGGAAGAGGGCAGCCAGTGTGAGATAATAAAATGAGCAGGACTTCTGAAATTGCATGGGGAAAGTAAAGTGATCCCAGAAGTCACTGTATTTTCCTCAAAGATTGAAAATTTTTAATACTGAACACATGAAAAGCCCTGGCAATGCTTTTGTGGCATGTAACTTAACTGCCAACTACCTGTCAGGAGATTCCATACAGATTTAATGTGTACCTGTGTGCTGATTACTCTTTTATTCTTCATAAATTTAGCCTCAGCAAACCATGAGGAAAGATACATTCCAGAAACAGATAATTAGTCTGCTCCCAATTTCAGTAGCTCAGTGCCTATCCCCTCCAGCTGAATACGCAGCCATGGCGTATCCAGACAGGGACTACATTTTTTTGTTTTGTTTGTTTGTTTCTCTAAACACTACCAGAGTGCCAAAAATAAGGAAAAAAAAAAATCAGCCCAAATAATTTTTAAAAAATGTTTTTAAGATCCTTTTAAAAGAAACAGTTTTAGCTATCTATTTTACACTTAATTCCTGCAACCCTGACAAACTAAAATGCAAAATAAAATTAAGCCCTGTCAAAGCGCTCTCTAAAACTATAGCGTTAATAGGTAACAAGGTTATTCTGTAACATAGTATTTACCTTTATGTTGCTTCAGTAGCAAAGACAGACCACTGTATTTCCATGGAGCAGAACAAAATGGAAACTTGTTTCACTCTCTTGTTAACATTCAAATTCTTTACAGCATCAGATTCTGCTTTTTAAGTGATCTTTCTCTTTTTATTTATTTCTGAGCCAAGTTATTGTACCTGTGTTTCCATATAAATTGCTCTGAGTGATATATGTGGAGTTTTCAGAGACCATTTGGTCAGATTTTAATAACCTCTCCTGGGAGCTGACACCAACTTCCAGCAGCAGGTCATACAATGCAGATTAGAATAACAAAAGACATGCTGCTGTGATTCCAAAAAAAAAGGGGAAAATAATACAAGTCTGTCTTTATCAAGCTTAAGAATGATGTTTTGAAACTTCTTTGATGTCTCTTAGACAAAGCCTTCCTTTTGTTTGTATAAACACTTAAATTCAATCATTTCTGATTCTTCCTTCTTTAAAACAGAGAATGTGCCACTGCAAAGATTTTATTCCAGATTCCATGCTTCATTTTGTCTCTAATGTGTTACTTAATTGCCCAAGATAGAAAACTTGTACTTTACAAATTTGCGTTGAACTAGAATTTGTATTTACACAATGTTGTATTTTTTTCCTGTTTTGCAATAAAAAAAAAGTATTTCTTTTTTTTCTATATAAAAGCGTTTTGGATTTAGTTTGGATTTTTTTTTTAATCTCAAATTCTTTGTTTAAAGGTAAATTAGAAAAATGTCATGAAACTTAATGAAAAAGACTGGTCTAAAAAGAAATTGGAATTTCTCTTCCAGATTAGCATTGTTTTAGATTATCTGTCAGTGTAATATAGATAAATTATATATTTCTCCCTTACAATTCACTCTTCTTTATTGTAGCATTCCCACTACAAATCCCAAGCAGATTAAGACTTGGCATATTTGACCTCTTTGGTAAAAGGCAACCTACTGCATAATGATTTTTACACTATTCTCCAAAATGAACAGCTCCGCATGTATAAATGCTAGCAAGAATAAACATCTCCTATTTCTTCCTCCGACCTTCAACAACCCTATACTCTGCAGAAAAAAAACAACAGTTTTACTAATTTATAAGCACCATGCAGACACAGGCAGTCTGGAGAGAAACCTCTTCAGCAGTTGCACAGAAAAAACATGAGAAAGCTTCCACAATGAAAGAAATTCTGAGAGACCAAAAGAAAAACAAAAAGGGAGAGGTGTGAAGATTTAAAATATTCCCAATACTCACTGAAAGCAGCCACTGCAAGAGCCAGTGTGACAATAATGGAGACCCAGGAAACCCACAATGCCTTCTTTCTGTAGCTCTGAGCTTCATGAGGTTTTAGCCTTGTACTGCTTTCTAGTAAACCTGACAAGCAACAAGCAAAGAATGTATGAACAATGCATTGCTCCTTTCAAAAACACAGCTGTGTTAGTTCAGCCCTAGAACACACATTTACATTCTATATCACACACAGAAGCAATACAGAATCAAATCCTGCTCACATTATTAGGGTTAAGTGAACGAGGCCGCCAGAAACATGTGAGTAAGCAAGAAGAGCACACACAAGCTGTTTTGATTCCACACAGAAAGACCCACACATGAATCACTCAAAAAGAGCACTGCATTGTGGGGCAGTTATGGAAATTCACAAATCATTATGATTTCCACTTGCACCTCTAGACAAGAAATGGCTCAGTCCTATACTCGCTCAGATCAAAACTTGTTTCAGAACTTGAGGATGCTGGGGATATTTAAGAGAGAAGAGCTCGTGCTCACCAGTCTCTGTGGAATAACGTCCCCATGCACAGGGATGCACTGCACATATTGATCATCAAGGGACAAGCGGGCAGGCCTCAGAATCAAAGCTATCGTAGCTGAAAAAGCCTCCTGAAGCATCTTGTCCTTCATTTGGGGTAAGAGCACATTCCCATCTAGAACTAACTGAAGAACCAATTCTGTCCTTGCTGCAATCAGTGCAGAAGTCTGTTGAACACAAGGGAATGCTATTGCTTTTTCTCTTTTTTGATGCTTTCAATCTGTGGAAGTCTTTTGTCCACTGATCTTAAATCACAGAGAATGCAGGTTAAACATAAATTGACAACATTCTTTGGTTTTCATGCTCTCAGTCTGAGTCTTAATCCACTTCTAAAATGCATTCAGAATTTTACATATTTCCATTCCATATATCCCATTCTGATTCTTTTATGCTTTATATATTCATCTGATTTGAAACATACATTCTTTTACACCATCAAGTTTCAGCTCAAATCTGCTCAACTGGAGAGAAAACCTGATGGCTTTAAATTTCTTAATGAATTACTCCAGAAGATGCAGGTGGTTCCTCTCAGACGATGAGCACTTTTCAGAGAGATTTGCCTGCACTGGGCACACTGAACTGAAGTTGAGTAGCACAACTTTCAGCAGCTGGTCTAAGCTCTTAGACAAAGGGTGGAGAACAGGGGCTCTGGCAGATTCAGCACCAGATTAAAACAGAAGATTTGAAGCTGTTACTGCCCACACCTTCCCCAGTTTTTTCCTCAGATGGCTATTGCCACTTTCCAGGCAGGGACAGCTGATCTGATTCACAGTGTACTCCTGAATCCACACCATGTTTAACCAAGTTTATTAACCTTAACAGATATTAATTTCAACTGGCTGTGAAATACTGGCTGAAAACTGCAATGGATTTGGAACCAATTCAGAACTGAATCAGACATCTCTGCCTCAGGGGCAGCAGTGTGTCAGCAGAGGGGCAGGCATCCAGGGGTGGTCAAATTTCAGCCATCAGATTTTATTCTGCCACTTGGAGCCTGTTAAAATTACTGGTTCTAATCCTAGCATAATTGGTGGTATTTATGCTGTCTTGGAAAAATTCTTCATGCTTTTTACACCAACCTTACAATAAAGCAGAGGGAGCTTCTTTATGGGAGTTCAGAAAGTCACTGAGAATTTCATGCTTGTAATGTATTTTTAGAAAATTTTAAATATTATCACACTTTGTGCTACACACTCCCCCCTTTATGAATGGAAAAGAATCTACAAACTTGCATGGAACAGGCCCTGTATTGAAATTATCTCTATTTCTTATTTACGGGCATTCTTTTGTCTGTCTAATACATGAAAGCTGATAGATGACAACTCCAAAAGGTTTGAGTCTTTTACTGATAGTGCTGCACAGCAATTTCTCACATGCCTGCTTTCATTTGTGTGAAGAATTTTTCTTTTTTTTCCACATATGTTTGGCCTATCTTCTGCTACTATATATAACGATGTACAGTTTAATTGCTGACTGATATGAGGTAATTTAACAACATATCTCGAAATGTAAGAGAGATTCCTACTAATATAACCACAGAGAAAACACATCATCTCACCCCTCCTGTCCCCTCCCCAAACCAAGAGTTTTAAATTATGGCCCAAATCTTGTTGCAAAGTAAAGCAAAGGTTTTCCCAGCCAATTTTGGCTCTCCATATTTCAAATCTCAAACAAACACAGATTAGGATGACAGATATCCTCACCTGTTTCTTTCTTTAAAGACATCTTTTAATTCATGGCTACAGCTCGCTACTACCTGGGAAGTCCAACATACATAGTTGATACAAATCAAACAATATCCTAATTAAATTGAGAAATTAATAATAAACCCCAGAGCTGGTGCAGCACTCCTAATTACTATTCACATGTCAAGCACGTGTCCAGTATGACAGAGACTGCGATCTTTATAAAACTCAACCACTTCTGCTGTGTGTGTGTGTGTTTCTCTCTCTCAAAATGGCTGGCATATTCTGGCTGTCAGCGATGTGATTCCCTCCTTCCTGAAATAATTCAAATACATTTGCTGTATTGAAAATTTTCACCCTCAAGAAAAATCATATAATTCTTATGAGTGTCCTGGGGCCAGCACAGAAAAATACAAACTCATTCACGTGACTACCGAGCCCACAGAATGAAAATTATTTAGAAGCAACAACAGCTCATTAATTTACACATAAGAAGAAAATTCACAAGGTAAACCTCCATATTTTTTCACTGATCATAAGAAAGCAAGTTTTAAGCATCCACGGAAGGATGAAAGTTAATTTTTCATATGACCTGTTCTGCTACAAAAATAAAAAGCTAGCATCTACAAAATGAAATTCCTCCAGCCTCATATTAACATACTGAGTAATTTTATTGCCATTAATTTATTTAACACATGGATATCCTTAAGGTTTAGAAAAGATGATGAATTGGTTAAATCTACTGGTTTTTTAATTTATCTTTCAGTATCTTCACATATTAACAGATTTTCTTCCCATAAAAAAAATCAGAGGGAGAAAAAAACCTGCCTAACAGTTGCAGAACACAAGCTTGGCATATTTGTGAAGTGATTCTAGGATATTCTTTACCATATGCTGACTTACCAGAAGTACTTTTCTATTTGGCTATGGGATCATTTCAAAATGTCAAGTTAGAAATTGTGGAAGAGAGAAGGCTAATAAAAAAAACCTGTTCACCTAAGGATGTTAATTTAAGGATCCCATCCACAAAATTATCACTGATTTTGGATCTGGCTCTTAAAGAGCAAATATCTTGTTCCAAAATTTAGGGTTAGTATTTATTTTTAGCAAACATGGAAGCACCATCTCTATAACTGGATCTGGTATGATTCATTGGAAAGGACTGTAGGAAAAAGTACAATCTAAAAGGACAGACTGTTAACATTTTCAACAGAGACAACCTGCAAAAAGCATACCAAATTTCCCTCTACAATGACTGGGAACTCTCCTGGTAAAGATGGAATCAGTAACTACAGGAAAGGCTAAAACAAAGGTATTGCAAGGGCCATAGAAAGAGCATGGAAGCAAGGAAGAAAATAAAATCAGCAGCTTTAGCTCCATCTCCCTCACAGAAAGAGATAGGTTAGGTACAACAGACACTATCTTTGGAATAACCCTTAATACCAAAAGGGACAGCTTTC
The DNA here is from genome assembly GCA_013400915.1 of Pardalotus punctatus. Taxonomy (NCBI): domain Eukaryota; kingdom Metazoa; phylum Chordata; class Aves; order Passeriformes; family Pardalotidae; genus Pardalotus; species Pardalotus punctatus. The sequence goes on along the minus strand of VZTX01021403.1, from coordinate 41,834 downwards.
ACCTTTAGCTCTGTCATACTGGGCACGAATTAAAAATGTCTGTAAACAAACTTCTGCTTTTGCACAATAATCGAAATTCCTCACTCATTTAAAAGAGAGCTGAAGCCTCAAATCGGCCTCAGGCAGGCACAGGGTCTGTCCTGTGCCACTGGCAGTGAGGGCACCCCTTGAATAAGGGCTGTCCCCAGCCCCAACATGACCGGAACCTGTCGGGAAGGTTGGTGAATGCTCTTCCCCCTCACTTCTCTACTTCGTGTCTGCGATTTGTGAGCGCTCAAAGGCTTTGGAAAGCTGGGGAAAGAACAGGAGATCCAGGGGGCTACACGTAAAGGGGTTACGGATGAAGACTGAGAGCACAAAAGGGACTCCTGGATGCTGAAAGCAAAATGAAAGAGGAATAAAAGGCAACAGAGAAGCTAAGAGAAGCCTATACATAAAATTAAAAGATGGAGACAAATTGTGTGGAAGAGGAGGCTGGAGGCGTTGTGGAGGACAGGGCAGTGGGGAGGGTTAAAAAATGGCAGCTGCCTTTGTGGGCGGCAGGTGAGGGAGCGCCGCGCACACCCCGAGCAGATGTCCGAAATGGATGTGCTTCGCACTAAAGCCTAACGCGGTGGGGAAGCAGGCAGCTTTGCATCCCCGATCAGGTATTTCAGTAAATAACAAAAACCCAGTTGTGTGGAGGTGCTCAGTTCGGCGGGGGAAGGGAGGCAAGGCGTGAGGCGAGTGCCCCGACCTCAGCCGCCAGCCCGGCTGGGCGCACCCCCAGAAACGCCCCGGTGTGCCCGTGCCCGGGGGGCGGCTGCGACCACCCCGCCGGCCTGGGCACCTCAGCGGGCTCCGAGGAACCCTCCGGCCCTGCCTGGCCCTCCCGGGAGCCCCGGGAGCCCCGGGAGCCCCCGCCGCCACCCGCGCCCCTCGCCGGGCGCTGCCTGCGCAGCCATGT
>VZTX01021403.1:0-39772 GCA_013400915.1 Pardalotus punctatus | reverse complement strand
CCCCGCCCCGCCGAGCTCCGCCGCCGGCGGGAGCGGCTCGGGAGCCTCCTCAGCCTCCCCTCGCCATGGCGGGCTCTGCCTCCTCCTCCTCCTCCTCCCGGAGCCGAGCCTCAGGGGGAAGAGCTGTCCGGGGACAGTCCAAAGCCGGAGCCCTCCCGAGGGCTGCGGGTGCCGGCCCTGCGCAGCGAGGCGCCGTCCGCCTCCCCTCCCCTCAAGCAGGTAAAGACCGAGCTCCCTTTCTGGGCATTTGCTCAGCCTCCGTCTGCCTTTGCCCTTTTGCGGGATCAGAACGGAATCGCCTCACAGAGGCACCTCTCGGAGCCCGCAGCACTGACGATCTGTCACTCAGAGTTGCCTAAGAACTGTCCTCGAACATACAGCAATCTCATGCTGAAGCGTGGGATTAGATTTGCTGGCGGTCAGGGCAGTCCTCGGATTGCTCACCTGCCTTTCCTAGGGCTGCAGAAGAACATAGGGACAAAACTAAAACCTTAGGAGCACAGAAATGTTTAAAAAAATTTAAAATTGTAGAGATAAATCTGTGCCAGGGCTGCTTGCTTCTCTGCTGGTTTCTAATGATTAGATGGAGAGGTGCAAATAAACAAAGCATTCTTTGTGCGAGCACTGTCTCCCAGTTGCATGCTTACTCACATGCAGATATATTTTGAAACTGCATCATGTTTTGACTTGAAAAATTTGTCTAGGAAAATATAAAAGACACTTAGATATTGCAGCCCTGGTCCTTCGGTGATACATAGGGATACAATCCCCATTTAAGTTATATGAAGATCAGGTTACCTTTCTCGTTTGAGAAATAAGCAGATTTGAGGAGTACAGAAAGGCCAGCAGGAAATTAATATTTATGCCAGCATAGGGACATGATTTTATAAACTGTCAGAACCTTGCTGATGTCAGTCTTACAAAAAGTTTTTAGTTTAGTAATACCTGTCTGGACATGGGCACTGCAACATTATTAACAATATATCTTAATTTTTAAAAATGCTTCTTAGAACTAATCTTCAAAATCTTCTCATCTGAATTTTAAATAATTATATTTGAGAAAGTAAGTGTTAAGGTAGCGACATGAAATACTGGTTTAAAAACTGATTGGCATTTTGGCAACCTTGTGGAATGGAGATGGCTGTTGTAGTGTGAGGGATTGGTGTTTTCTTTTTACCTAATCCTGTGATTTCTCCGTGAACAGTGTGCCATACCTCTTATATTAAATATTTTTGAATCCTTCATGCTTCTCACCTAAATTTCACCTTCACCCTTAGCTATCCTACCCTGCTTTGTGATCCCAGAGCTCTTGCTCTTCTACTTGGATCAGCATTAATATGAATATAAGTGATAACAAAATTATTTGCTTTTTCCTCTTGAAATTGATAATAAATTACAACATGCCTATTTGAATTTAATGTCAAAAGATATTTCCTCTCACGTGCATAAGTTGACACAAGTGAGTTCTTTTGAGGGAAGTGTTAATTTGAGGTTTGTGCTGAGTTGAGTTGGGTGGGGTTGGAAACTGGTAACTCAATAAGAAATAGTGTGGTTTTTTGTTTCTGTTTTTTTTTTAAGGGCTGTTTATTAAGCTCTGGTTACCTTGAACCTGCAAGATACTGGAGCAGGTGGATGTATGTACATGAGAAGTGAATGAAAAGTAGAAAAGGCTCACCTTTTGTTACTTACCATGTGGTTTTTTGTTTCTGTTCAAAATGTGTCTGTGAAGTGAGAATCCTTAAATGAGTAGAAGCAGTTTTGCAACCTGCTCAGAGAGAAGGAACTGGGGACCAACCATTTTACAGGACCTGGCAGGGACACAGAAACCTTGGGTGGGTCAGGCTGGGGAGACACCATCCCATGCAGAGTGCAGCCAGGACGAGCCATGAGCAGTCCCATGGAATTGCTGCAACAGATGCAAAGCTCCCTAACGCAATTATTGCAGAATCCCTCCTCTTTTATGGAGATAAATCCATATCTGATCCATTCCAGTAAGAGCTTTCTTATTCCTTGCATAAATGAAAAACTGACTAGTGACTCTCCTTGAACACTGTCTCCTTTCTCTTATTCTCTCCAAACTATTTTTGTATTATTATAATTTGAGAAATCAAACCAAGAGGAAAGTGCCTGGAGATTCCTAATTCCGTTTCTTTAAAAGGAGGTCAAAGGGGTAGGTTTCCAAATGATTTGGAACTAAGAACACCAAAGCACAAGTTTTAAACTTTAATGTGTTTCTTTCTCTTTTTTTTCAGTTGTCCTCAATTGCTGTTCTTACATAAAACTGTGTCTGGCAGGGACTGGAGCTGTCTCTAATTGTGTAATTGCTATACTGTTCAGGCCATAGCAGAGAATATGAGGCCTGCAAAGAGTATTATAATTTCTTTTAAATGACTCTCTTCAGTGCTTTCAAACACAGCCTTGGATGAGAAGGGACATACACTGCATTGAGCAGTGTATGAATACAAATTCAAAACATTGAGCAGATCCACAGTGAAGGGCCTCTCAGATCACACCATTATCCATACAAACCAGCTACCAAGAAGCAGAAAGACTGTCATATCATAGCTGCAGGAAGCTGCTTTCCAGCATTGCCTCTTATTTCTCATGACACCTCATTCACACAGAGTGTATTCCCCTGGAGAAAGGTGTAGGGCTAGATCTTAAAGATGTGGATCCTGTTTTCCAGCCTTGTTGGACTTCCTGTGTAGGAAACCTGTAGGCAATGTCAATGAAGGTAAAAAGGCCTCACTAATAGCCATGTTACTCCATGAATTTATTTCTTGGCCCCTTAAATGTCCTTGTATTGGATATGAATGATGGAAAGTCAAAATCAATTTTAAAAAAACAAAAAAAAGCAAAAACGTAGACTGACACCATCCTGTCTTCTGTAGCTGCTGCAGGATTGATACGCACTTGCAGAACTTTGTTCTCAGCTGAAACTGCCTCAAATTTTCATAATATTTTGACTTCCCGAAAAAGGTTATTCCAACTAGGATGCAAGTCTCATGCACCACAACAACCAGCGACAACAAAAAGAACTACTTCTTTATCCATATGGTCTGTGGTCTGGCTTTGTTGTGGTNAAAAATCTAGAAAAAAGCCCCAGAGTAAATTAGAAACATACCTATAGGATGGACCCTTCCTTCCTTCCTTCCTTCCTTCCTTCCTTCCTTCCATCCTTCCTTCCTTCCTTCCTTCCTTCCTTCCCTTTATCTCTCCTTCCCTTGAATAAATGAAGAATGTAAATCAGATTTGAATTTCTGGATTTCCTTTTCTTTTTAGCACCACTGACTGGAATGTTTTCACTTGAATTAGCAGAAAGCAGTGCTGCACTCAAAGGCTCCTGAGAAGGAATTTTGCTTGGTTTCATTGATGTTAATTTGTCCATATTGACCAACATCTTAAGTGCAGCACTTAAATTAAGAGCACTCTTGCATATTTGGAAAGAGCTGGTCAGCTGACCTGGTGATTTTTTTTTAGTATGCTTAAAGGCATAAGAGCAAAATAATGTCATTCACCATTTTGTTGGTAGAGTTGCATTTCATACACATACTAAACACAAAACTGCCCCTTTTTTGGCAACCAAATACTGTGTTTGTCACTGGCATTGTATTGCAGTATCAGGGGGTGCAATTGTCAGCCAGGGTGGTTTATTAGTTTGGTCTATCAGACTTCTCATGGCTGAGAGTCAAAAGAAAATGCTCACTTCTTCCTCGATCAATATGCCTTTCATGGCCCTCCGGTAGGACCAGTTCTGCAGGGGACACATCTCAAACAAAACCAAGGAGCAATCCAGCTCTAAATGCACAGGCAGCCATCAGTCCCGTGAAGATCATCGCTGTAGAGCATCTTCAGTGTTACTGCTCTAGGACCAAAGGCTGAAACTGAGTTATCCTGATATTCCTAGAGGCAGAACCTTCAGTAAGTGTTTATGGTGCTTAAATGCTCTGCAATTTTGCACTAAATCTCCCTTTTTGTGTCTGTCTGTGTATGAGGTGGTAAGATACTTGAGACCATTCCTGGCCATTTAGACAGATCCTCCTCTAATAACTAAATATGTCTCTCTAGTGACAAAAATCTCCAGATTCTGTATTTCACAGACTTTTTCTCATGAGCCTAATAATTTTTTTAATAGTCCCTCAACTATCTTGTGTGATGTTGGCTGCCATAATTTTCTGCTACAAACAAATAGTTTTCTTCTAAAAACGAGTTAGGCTACATGCTGTAGGATGTTTTTTAACTCTTTCTTTGTTTGTGTGCTAGTTTATTTGGTGGCATGCAGGCAGAAGTACACACAGATCTTGCCCTTGTTCTGTAGCTCACTTGTAGCCCCACAGCATTTTGTGTGGTCAACAGGATGAGAATACCAGGTTCTTCTAGCTTGGTCTAGATAACTCTCAGCTTACTATTAGTCACCTTATTTTTTTATTTAAAGCAAAAAATTATTTTAGTACACAACTCCACATTAATTTTTAAACTGCAGAGCATGCTTAAATTATTATCTAATGTATGTAGGTGGTTTCATGTTTTTCTCTTGCACTGGGTTAAATAGAGTTTAAATCAAAATCATCTCCTTGGCATTTTTAGACTGAATATTAACTTGGGTCAAAAATAATCAGAATGTTGTTTTGGAAAAAGAATATGATAATTCAGTGTCTTTTCCTTCAGGCTAGGAAGGAGTGCCCATAATACAATTCCCAGAGAATGGAGTGTGCGGTGACCCTGGTAAGTAATTGATGAAACCTCACATGAGCACCTGCCCTTTCTTTATACAATGGTGTTGCAGGATCAGGTTTGCAAAAAATGCCACAGCTAGCATGAGCCACAAACATTGATAAATTCATCATGGCAACAAAGGAGGAATAAAAACATAGGCTGCAAAATATGTCATCTGAAAATGAGCATAAAATCTTGGAAAAGGCTCTTTACAGTGAGCATTTTCCAACTATTTTAAAAGCTGTTCTTAACTCAAGATAAAACTGCTGTGTAAATATGGGAAATCATAAACAATAATCTGACCATTTTGTTCAGACAGATATTTTGCAGTTAAGCAAGACTAAATGTGTCTATTCCAAACAATGTTATTTCTTTATATCTCTGTAGACATCTTGTTTCCAGGTTTTATGTAACTGAATAAAACTGGCTTATTTGACAGTAGTTTTATTTCATTGTTAGTATTCACAAGTATTGAAGAGAAATGGAAGGTTAAATTCATTTTAAAGAGGTAGCAACCTGTTACTTAAGTCATAATCTTCCTCTTTTTTGCCTTTTTCCTACTTTCCACAACTATGTGGAGAGATCTTTCTTCTTCCAATGAGACTCTAACCATAGCCTAATGGATGATGTGACTTTAAGCAGCTGAGATTTCATTTTTGCATCAAAGAAAAGAGAAAAAGGAAGCTAGGAAATTCCTAGGAAGCAAAAGTCAATATAATTCTGTAATAAATTTATCCAATTGCTTATAATTACTTGATGATAATCCCATCCAAAAGCATCTTAACAACCAGACACTTCCAGCATTTTGTGTAACTTCACGTTTCCTCACATATCTTTTCAAAAATTATATACAATTTTCCATTAAGTTTATATGATTAAACATGAGATAAGTGAACTACGGAAATCACAAAACACTCCTTTTATTTTATACAGATGGGGTCTCTTTTTCTCTTCCCAAGTCCATCCCTCCTTGATGTCTACTGAGGCCTTTTCCCACCATGCCAGGTTTTGTTAAAAAGGCTGCATGAAAAGCTAGCTACACATTTACTTCATACTCAGATTTCCCCTGTGCATTGATGAAATATTTGTAGTTTATAAATTTTACCCTATGCATTTAAAAAAAAAATTAAGAGTTGCAATCCCTACCTTGAAGGTAAGGGCCTAATGGGAAAAGGGAATAGTTGTATTTCCTTATGAGATTTGCCTGTGTCAGAAAAGAGATGTAACAGGTTTTATGGGGAATAGTGCCCAACTCACATCTGTTTTCTCATATTTTAAGCTCTAATTTGTGATTTGGGTTGGTATGTTATTCCTTGTATCATCAGCAACAGATTTTTTTTTTTTTTTGCTTTATTTTTTTCTTTATCAAAAGAACCTGTGTGTTCAAATTACCTTTCTGCATATTCCCTCTGGAGTATTTAGCAAGGATAACTGTACAAAGTGTTTGGGAAAACACCTGACAGCCACTGCCAAAATGAGTATTTTGTAAAACATGTTCTTCATAACCAGGAAACTATACATTTTTCATTGTGTGCTAGTTTTGGGGGCTTTTTGACATCTTCTCAAGCAGATGTTTGACATTTTAATCAAAGTCTTCTAGGTTTTGATGGACATCAAATTTCTAGTACCTAGTGGAACCTGTTACCCTCTTAATGGTTTTTTCCTATTTGATTTTGCCACTGATTTTTTTTTTTTTTGCTGGAGGAAATAGAATTATTTTCCTGAGTCCTGACATGCAATTTGGGTTTGAATACTTCATTTTAATGAAGGGAAATGCTGTAAGTAAAATAATCAAATTCTTTGGAAGAGGCAGAAATATTGTCAGCAACACACGGATGAGTTATAACAGATTTCTGCATTCTTTATTCTCATGATATATTGATTGTTTCTCATCCCCTTTAAGAGTGAATCACATCATTCATGTCATTTTTCTTGTAAGAATAAATGGGGGCCATTTTTTTGTGGAATTCAAACCCAAAAGTTTGAACCCAAAAGCCTGGCCCTTCTCCGTGTGTGGCAGTAGGACCGGCAATGGATCTCTGTTTGATCTTGCATGGGGAAACACACTGAATATTGCCTTTGTCTGTCCATAGTGAACATTGTCTGATCTGGGTTTATGGAAGTGGATAAGGTTAATAACACTGCTAAAACATTTATATTGCATTAGCAGTGATAGAGCTGTGCATGGCTGTTAGCATTTGCCAATTTTACAGGAGAAAGGAGCGTCTTTAGGAAGTTGAAGAACTTTTCTCTGTAGAATGAAGTGTTAAAACCACTTCACCTATGAATGTCTTTTTAAACAACCAGTAAAATTCAAATTTAAAGGCAATTGAAGTTTGAAGCTCAAAATGTCTGAAATTTTGAACCTGTGCGGCAATAAAAATGTCCAGTAACGAAAAGGAAAGATGACAATGTCAGTCATATAATTTTATCAGACTATGATAAAAGTCAATTTCTGCCTCTTTCAGATTCTCTCTAAAGCTTTTGATGATGCAGATGATATCGAGGGAAAGGCAGTCATAGAGTAAGGCAGACAGCTCCCTCTCCATCATCAAGACCACACATGTTTTTGGTATTGGGGTGCAGGGATGCCTTAATAGCCACAAAAGTCTCACGTAATTTTCATATCCTTCTATTAGAAAATGTGTATTTTAAGAGGTTGTAATTTAATGATTAAGTTTATATACTTTGAGTATTTTTTGCTCTATCCACTGACCAGCACAGCTAAAATTGGACTATACAAATTGATTATAGTTATAAATTTAGGCAAACAGAGGCAGTATCTGTAAGTAGAAGTAATATGTTTTATTAAACCGACTGGTTTAATTAATTTCCTATTCATATGCTCAGAAAGTGTAGCTAGGTGCACAGTCTTCCTGACTTCAGGAAGCGGTTGTGTGTCCAAAAGTGCCTGCTTTCTTCACTTTTTTCTTTAATTAAAAACCTATCCACAGACTTCATCTTATCTTTGTACCAAAGTGTCATCATTTCACATATCTGGGTTTTGTCACATTTAGGCTATCAATGTATAATTTGTTAGCAGGAGATGCATCACAAAGTGGCCTTTCAGGCTGAGTCAATTACAAGCCATATTTGGGTCAGACAGGAATTTTTTTGTGACTCACAAGAGAAGAAACTTTTTCCTATAAAGTTTGAAATTCAGCTAATGGAGGGAAGGGGTTGTGCTGCTGTAAGGTTTTACCTTGTAAATGATAAATAAAGTAATATCGAAGTAGGTTGACACAAAATGTGCAGAGGTTTAGAGAAAGTGATCATTCAGGCCTAACAGCAGGTTAAATTGGCAATAAAGGACAAGAGCTATGTTCTCATGAAGGATAAAATACTGATGGCTCACTCCTCTTGGATTGTTCCTTCACTGTTGATTTCAGAAGGGCTGTCAATGGAGTATATTATTTATCTGATACTGAGAGTCTCTCTAGGCCCCTTGTTCTACCCTATCTTTTTGTGATAAGCCTATTTCCTTTCCCTTATTTTTGGTTTTATATATTTATTATTTATTCCCTTAGATTTTGGGTCACATTGTTTCCTTTTTTACTTATGGGTATAGAAGAATGACCTCATACTTATGAAGATGAAGATCATTAATGGTGGAACTCTCCAGAATTACAGGTGGTTCTGGCTGATGTATCAGTAAACTTTGAATTGCCTCCTTTATCAGCCTGTAGTTTGTGTAATTGTGTTGACCAAAAATTCAATTTCTAAATAAAATTTAATCAGGAAATAAAATCAAGAAGCTACCAAGGTCTGTTTCACATCCCATAATCATTTTAAATAGAAGTTCATTGAGATTGTTCTGCTTATCTTAACTTTGAGGATAAAACATGTTTGGAAGGTATTTAAATTTTCATGGAATCATAGAACAACTTGAGTTGGAAGGGCCCTTAAAGATCATCTATAAAGATCTGTTTTCCTGGAGGTTTGTAAACTTAAGTTACAGTTCTTTTGCTTTAAACTTATTTCTGTATTAAAACTGTCCAGTGGTTGCAACACTAATTCGATTGCTACTGCATGGGATATCCAAACAGACTTGTTGCATCTAGACTTGTTGATTTTCCCACTAGATGGCATTATGCATTAAGTGCAAGTTAATTTATAGCTTGACTATAATTGCACATGCTAAAGATTTTAAAAAATTAATCATCTATTGTGTTTGCTCTTAGTCTATGCTTAGAACGGTGGCTTAAAAATCACTTGACCTGATTCTACCTAACAGCAACCCAATCCGTCCTTAATGCATCAAATATGGATTTACTCAAAGCAATAAAGGAAGCCAGCCATGGCAACAATATCTGATCATGTGTGCAATGTGCTTTTTAGAATAAAAGTTGTCCAACCGTTTCTGCATTTAACATTTTAAGAGTGACTTCAGTGCTGCAGATTGCTTCCTTTCTGGCTGCATGGCTTCAATTGAAGTGATAGGAAGTGTCCCAAGTAAACCTGCAGTGCTGAAGATTGCTTTTAAATAAAGAGCCCCACATGAGCCTTTTTTTAATTTAGTAGCTAATTCAGGATAGGTAATCAGAATAATTTATCACTTCAAGTTTAAATATAGAGATGCTGTTGTTTCCTCCACTCAGATGAAATGAATTATTAGCAATTCCTGTTACAAAATTACGTCGTGCCCAAGAGTGGGGCTTCTAGAACCCAAAGTGCTGACCAGTGAAGCACCATCTGACGTGGAGCAGAAGTGCAATGCCTTCAAAAGAACTGATCAGATATGTATTATCTAGGGTGCACTTCCCTCTATTCCATATTCTGAGCCGTGTTTTTTCTTTTGTTCTTTATGGAGGATGTAAGAGGCTCCAGGATGGAAAGGGGTAATGCAATATAACGACATTTAACTGTAAGAGGGGTGTAGAATACGAGCCAGATGAACCAGTTCAGGTAGCCTGGGCCAATAATGGAAAAGTGTCCAAGGACAAGAAATCAAGTAAATATTAGCTCAAGTAAATATTGAAAAGGGTTTTTAAATCCTCATGCTGTTGGAACACATAATAGAAATGTAGAACTTGTGCTTTAGATTGTTCCAGAATTGGCTTTTGTGAAGAGGACACATCAATGCCACTTGGAAAAACTTACCAAAGCATTGCCATGAATTCAGGCTGTTAAACCATTTGTGTTTTCTGTTTAAAACTTTATTTTACTTTTGCTGCCCCCTGAACTTCAATAAATTATAATTTTAATTGTCCTATGCATTGCATGGCTGTAGATAATGCAATGTTATGATTCCTTGATATAGAAGGGTTTGTGGTTTGTATTTGCCTATGATGGTCGATGGGATTCAACTCTCTTGTAACACTGCTATAGAAAAAATGCATCGTGAGAGCTGCCTTCAACCAAATTGCTGAGGTACCTACAAACTGTAAATGTGAACTAGGATATAGATCCACTGAATTAGAGCAACTGGTTTCCTCTTGTCACTTGAGATGAAGACATTGAATGTAGGTTTTAATTGGTTAGTAATATTAGAAATTAGTAGAAATTAATTACTGTTAATTGAATTATTGGTTAATTTTAATAAATGCATGTATTTCCTTACTAGGATCCAAAACTTGAGAGTTTCACAAATGGTATGAAATCTTATTGCTAATTAACAGATTTTCATATTAAAAGGTTAGTTACAAGAATTTTCTTTATTATTTAGTCAATGGCAAACATTTACTAAAAATCAACATCCAAATCCTGGTATTTGATACACATATTCTACACTATGATGCTACTGGTTGTGCACCAAGCCCCCAAGGGATTTTAATACACCCAGCAGTTCAAGAACATAAGCAGAGATGTTAGAAAAACGGATATTTGGAGGCAAGTGTTTTCTTTCTGTTCCTAAAAAGGCTGAATTACTGGAGACAAAGGGATTTTAAAATACCTATTCATCAGCCAGTGAATGATATAAATGTGTAGAACATTGATTATAAATCAGCACAGTGCTTAGCAGCAGCTCACCCCAGTTCTGCTCTGGCGTTGCAGCGTTGGCCACAACGAGGGAGCTCGAGCCTGCGTCACTTCCCACGGGCAAAATCCATGGCCATCGACAGGGAATCGGTGCTGTCTGCGAACGCTGCCGTCACTGCTTGCTGCTCCCCTTCACGCACCACCAACTGCACAAACATTCTGAACTGATCTGTGATTTATAATGCAGATGTTCATTTGGAGGCACCAGGCTGGCACAGGCCATCAGACCTAGTCCAAAACCAGCACTTTGGTTTTTAATTACTGGACTCCAGGCAAGGTTTACCTGTGATTCCTCATTTAAATGGGCCTGTCTTTCCAGGGGCTCAAAATTACCTTTTACATCTCCACTTGATTGATTCGTTCTGTAATAACTGGGTTTCCTGGTGACTTAAGGGGACTTTCTGTTTGGTCTGAAATGATTAATTACCGCAGAGTTCTTCTAAAACACCTGCATTTTTTTTTTATATTGTTAAAAAGTTTACGTGAAACATTAGATGGAGATGAGTGGCAATGTCATGAAGGGGAAAATAGATCTTACCACATAAAATAGGAGTGCCTTTTTTATGATCTTCACTCTCAAAAGTGAACCCAGATGTTTTGATATATCTGCAATACAGTCCTGGCTGTAGTTCTGTAGTTGTGACCAAGTAAGTGTGGATTTCTTAATCTTTTTCAGCAAATAAAGGGGAAAAAAACCCCAAGCTAATTAGTAAAGCACATTTAAACACAGCCAGGAAGACATAGATCTTTTTTTAGTAATCGTGAAGAAAATGGTTCATCCTCTGAAGATGTTATTAAATTCCTAATGTCCGAATAAAACAAGAAAAGGCAGTGCCTGCCTGTTTGTAGCTAGACTCAGCAAGTGAAGGTAGGCTCCAGAAATGTTCTGTGGATGGATTCCTCTGCCAAGCTCCCTCCTCCAAATGAATGAATAAATGCAGCTGCAGTGGTAAACCCTAAATATTTACATCATGAACATCTGCAGAGCTGGAGAGGTCTTTGCTTCGGCACTCAATTCCTTTCTGAAGCAGTGAGAGCTTTGAGAAGACTGTCCTCATCCCCAAAATTCAGATGTGTTCAGAGTGGCACAGAGAGGCCTCTGCAAAGAGGGAAAAGGGAGGATTTGACTATCTAGCACACAGGAAGAAAAGTTGTTAAGACAGCATACGGCAGGAGTTAATATTTATTTATTTTAGGCACCAGCCTTCTAAATAATTGAAACAATTTCAGATGTTACCATGGGGTATTAACTTGAAAATTATTACTTTTTGGTATCTGTAAGCTTCATTCCATCTGTTCTTTCTGGCCCACTTTTATGCTGCTGGTATCTGTCTGGTTGCTCCCACTGCACCCGAGTGACACTTGGCCTGGTACGTGCTTAAATAGAGTATTTTTTATTTGCTTGAGTCTACACATGGTGAAAAAAATAAAAAGTTCTATTTTTCTCATACTGGCATTTTAGAAAATATCTATTTAATTAACATTTTTGGTGGAAGGTTTCTATACAAGAGAAATGCATGGTAAGTGTAAATTGCAGAATTGCAGTTGTAGTGTATTAAGAAAATAATGACATTATTTGAAAGATAGCTATATAATTTTCTTTTATTCTTTTAGAATGCTAGTTGAGTTTCAACAACGTAATATTTTCTGGAAATAAGGATTTTTTTATGGCTTAACTTAGGCAGCAGAGAACACAGTAATGGTCACGAATTTGGCAGAGGACACGTTGTTTGCCTTCACCACAGTGTGATTCATCAGATGGTGGTCACAGAGCAGTGCAGGGCTGCCAAAGGCATCAGCAACCTTGGACACCTTTACACTGTCAATTTTAGTGGCACAAAAAGGCCGTGGCGTGTCTAACAGAGAGCCCACCTGGGGAGCATCACCCTGAGCTTGTGCAGCCGTGAAGCTTCGCTGTGCAGAGTTTATGGCTGAGGTCTTGGAAGCATCAGAGAGGCGTCGGTACAGCGTCACACCTGAGCTGGAGAGCCCAGCTTCTCTCAAGGCTAAATTGGCTCAAGGACCAGAGCAGCATCAGCTCTGATGTCTGGCTAAACAGAGGCTCTTAGGTTTGTTTCTGCAAAGGCTTTTTAGTAGCAAAGTGAAAAACCTGCTCTTCATCCTTGAATGAGGAATACACCTGCCCTGCTGCCACCCTGAGCTGGTTTAGCAGGCTGTAGATTGGAGGGGTGTGTGCCTTTTGTTTCATTCTATAAAAGTGTATAAAGGAAGGCCTGGCACTGCAACCCAGCTGGCTGTGGGAGCCACCAGGAGCTTGGGCAGTCACCCTGGAGTGTTTGGTTCATGGCACTGGAGAGCAGGGAACCATAACACCACCCTGGGATGCATCTTGGTTAAGGACTTCACTGGTGTAGCTCTGCTGAGTGACATAATGTCTCCCTGTGAAAAATAGCATCCACGGTAGAGCACTTGAGAGTGCATGTGGGAAATACTACATGGGAACTGCATGCTGTTATTCCTCATTAGGAGGGAAACCAAAACCATTGCTGTTACTCCCCGCAGAATTCAGACCACACCACTCGCGCTGAAGTCTGTGTTCTTTGGAGTCCCAGAAGAGGTTTAAGTTCTGTGATCAGGATAATTTAATAGGAGAGGTTTAATTATTTGATGCCACAGTAAAAAAAATAGAATTACTGACTTTTGCATCCTTTCCAAATCTGATGTTTCCAAGCAGGTCTGCAATGGCAGTCTCAGAGGACCCGTGCAGTCCCCAGCACAGCCAAAGGATAACCTGTTGCTAAGCAACCAATATAAGTGTGCTGCTCAACATTTATTTCGTTTGGAAAGGGACATATTCTTTAAGTGCTTTATCTTAGCTGCTAAGCACAAAGAGTTTTCCACTTGTTTTCCTCGAGCAGTGCACATTGTAAAACAGCCAATTTGCACAATCAAATGTGCGATTCCAAGAACAGGTGCCAGAGAAGAACGTGCCACATGGAAGGCATGAAAAACTGGCGTGAGTATTTTAGCCCTTTCTAACATCAGCATCCTGAATTTGCCTCTTTGTGTCTGTGTTCACCCTGCTTGAAAATGGGCTGCCATGGAGCACGGAATGTGGCAGAGCTCTGCAGAGCTTACTGGTGTTTGTTGGTGCACCTGCTTCTGAATATTTGGTTTTCCCACTGATAGGAGGAAATACTTTTCATCCTGATAAACAAAGGCCAGAACTTGACAACTTGAATTCCATCCTGAAGACTCCAAATCTCAGCTTCTGCACTTGTTTCAGAAAAGCAGCTAAACAGCTTTGGAAAATAGCACTTAATGCCCTACAATTAACACCATTTTCACTTTAGTCCTTGTCCCTATAGTGAAATAAAACGCCATAGATCTGCTAGGCTTGTGTCTGTGTATCTGAAGCCAGTCTTGGCTGAACAGTCTCTAGCTAGATTGTCCTTGAAGGAGCTGTTAGTCATCTTTTCCAGTCTAGAGTAGGTTGGGTGCCCGTGTAGCCGCAGAGCTTTTTGTTCCCAGCCAGTGAAGATCTTTGCGCTGCTGACCCAATGGATCAGGTTGGATACAGACACAGCTCACTGCCCTTTGATCAAGTGACATGGATTCACATTTTGCCTTCAACTGGTGTGGTTTCCAAATGCTGTGTTTTGTTAAATGAACTGCAGCGTGGGAGTACTACAGTGTTTGCAAGCTAAGCTGTGTCTTGGGAGCAGTAACTAACAACTACGGCTTTTTTGAGAGCTGAGGAAAATTAAGCTCAGTGTTGAAGAAACGCATTTGAGCCCTGTGTGGAATCCTGCAGCTATGGTGACTGAAGAATCTTGGTGTCTGAGACTATTCAGGTGCACAAATCTCTCCCTGCCCCTCTCCACTTCACTCTGCTTTCTGTGCTTAGGTAGGGAATTGTCTTGCAGACATCTCTTTGTTGGAGGACTCACTTTAACTGTTTGTGGATTCCTGATGCCGAGTTCCCGCAGCTGAATCAATACTTCATCCTCCTGTCAGCTGCAGGCCGTGCAGGAGCACTGCTGTCAACGGGCTGACACGGCAGTGCCACATCACACAGCCTGCCTGGCACTTCTGGGACCAGGAGAGCCAATTCGCTGCTTAACCTGGCAGCCTGGTCATGAAAAGATTGATTTTGGTTTCGAGATGGAAATAATTGCTACTTTCAATCCCAGAGTTTTGATCTGTTAAAGTAAATTGTTGGCTGTCTTGCTCTGTTTAGGGACTACTCTCCCAAAACTGCTGCTTCCCATTTCTTTCTAACACTCACTCTTCAGTGACCTCTTGCTGCAGAGAAGTACAGGATCAAAAAAACAACCAGTCCTGTCAAAAGAAGTTGAGATGAAAAATAACTTTTAAGAAAGTTATCTGACCAAATCCAAAGCAGACTTGCTTAATGAGTGAACAAGTACGGGAATACGTGGGGTTTTTTTGTTTTTTTTTTGTCAAGCCCAAACAAAACAGCAAAGTCAAAAAAAAGGATACAACAAAATGACCCACTTGCTTTTCAAGATTGATTTCAAGTTGCAAGATTCACAACAGCATTTAGTTTAGGGAAAAATATCAGCATTTTTCACTAAAAAAAAATTTAATCAGGGAATGGTTAACAAACACAAGAGAATGTTGTGTGAGTAACATGCATTTAAATAAAACTACGGGGGGAATAAATTACAGACAAAAATACAGCACAAATAAAGAGCAAGGGTATCTTGAGCAAAGGAGTGTAATTCTAAATTGAGTAAAGGGCAAAAGATGAGATGTAGTTTCACAGGAAATCTGAAATAGCTCCAGTTAAGCTTAACTTAGGATGCAGAAGCTGTTATATTTGAAATACATCTATGTATTGCTGTATAATTGAGGCAGCTTGAGAGGCTGTAAGCACCATTATGCAGTAGCTTGTGTAGATATCCTGAGTGAACCACTAATGAGGAGGGGGAAATAAAGTGCAGAGCATAGATGTGGCTGCAATTCAATATTTTTGGGGTGGGGGTTTATAGAACTTTAAAGAAAATGCCAGAGAAAAAAGAGAATAGATGAGGATGTGTGACTGTCTGCCAAAGGTAGATGATATGCTCTCTACAAATTATTTCACAACCTAAGAGGGAGAAAGGAGGAAATTCAAGTCAGCCTGCTTACTACATTTATTCTAACTCAATTTTATTATTTTCAGCATTTTAGATTCTGTGTGGAATAAATCCCTTCACAGTGCCAATATAAACAAGTATTTTCCCTTTGCCCTCAGCCAGCCGCAGTTTATGCATTAACAGGGACTTTCTGCTCCACGTCTTTGCTCTTTTGGAGAGCCACTCCTCTGGAATGAGGCTCCTGGTTGGCCACTGTACCTCATTCTGATAAAGCAGCAGGTGGATCTGGCCAGGAGCCAGCGTTCATAACCTGTGACCCGGGGGCAGGAGGGGTAGCCCTGAGACACAAAACTAGCGTTGAAGGGATATTCCTCCTCTGCCACTTCAAAAATGAAAATTGATATTCATAGCCACATTCTACCTAAGGAATGGCCTGACCTAAAAAAGGTAATTAGAGTTTAGATATTCAGTGCCTTATGTTAGCAGCAGCCGTTTCTACCAATGTGATTTTGGAAAGAACAATGAGTGAAGGGGTCTGTGGTGAATATCTAGAGATTTTTGTCTAATTTGAAGGTTTCTTCCAGCTGTAAAATATTTGTATTGCATGTCTTTGCAAAGCAAGACTCCCAGTCAGAAAGGGATGTCAAACTGGACTCTCTTCCCCACTTTTTAGTTACTCTAAAGCAATTTTTACATTTTCCTTGGTTTTTTGAGATCCAGAGTTTTCAGATTATAAGTTATAAATTCCACTTTCTTGATAACAATAGAGCTGTTCTCTTCCTAAATGGTATTCACTTCTGTTTTAAATAAAATAAATAATCAAATATTAGACAATATTAATGTTAACTAAGACAAATTCATTCACATCTTAGACCCACTGGCATGAAATTCATTAACTTCAATGGGAATGGGGTCACTTTAAGTACAGTTGATTGATTATGATAATTTTACTGATATCTGTTATTTTTTCAGTTACTGGAAAGAAGTAGCATATTGTATTAAAAATAGAAAATCTCAGTTGTCACTGAGTTCAGAACACTGAAGGTATAAGTCTTAATTATAGCTATAATCTATAACTTGTATTAACTTTTAGTCTTTGATAATAATAATAATAATAATAATAATAATTTATTCTTATTACTCTTATCAGTATTATTAGTATTATGTGACATAAATTTATTTTTGTCCACAATATTTTTCATGGTCCTGTGAAATGTATTTCAGAATGAAAAGTGTCATTTAGGTTTTAGTGTAATAAATCTGAAAGGGTTTCATATCTATTAACTCTGTGTTTCTGTGATTTTAAGCCATCCAGCTTCAGTCAATATTAGAAAGAGAGAGCAGCTGGGAAATGCAAAAAGCATATTAGAAAAAAAGTCATGAGAAAACCTGGTATTAGAAACATACATAGGATTATTACTTCATTAGTTGTGAAAAATAGCATCATTATGCATAAAACCTCCTGGAAAGGAATGTTTGTTTCCTTGTTTATTTAGGAAGGTTTTTATAAATATCTATTTGAACTTCCTATTTGTAATAATAGCTCCTGATGAAAACCACGTATACGCTGGATAATGTGAGGATACAGATAACTTTTAGAATAACTATGTCTGTTTTAAATGGAAAGGAGTTTAAATCCAGACTACAAAGACAGGTTATTTTTGCTTGTTTCAGATTTTGCTGTCTTTGTGCAATAACTTCATTAAAAAGCCTATAGAATTCCTTCATTCTGATGTTATATTGTTGGGGTTTTTTTAATTATATATTTTTGTCTGTATGTACTTTAAAAGGGCAATACATTCACTGAGCTAAAATGACCCCAAGAATTCCTTGATGTTCACAGACATACATCAAGACTAAATTCACTGATGTTAGACACCCATAGGCCAGTATTGCATTTTTTTAAACACAGATAAAGAGGCAAACACCCAATTTTTAAAATGTGATTTCCACCTGCTAGGGTTTTTTCCCTCTCTTCTGAGCGATTCAGTGGTTTATTAATGGGCTCAGAGTGGAAAACAACTCTCAGAATTCCCTGGAGGCCTCTGGAAATTCAAGCCACTAACACAGATCTCTCCATTTCATGCAAGGAAAACCAATGAGGATCTTAACATGCGCACATTTAGTTTGTGCTAAACTTCTCTTTCTTGTTCCCAGCTTTGTAAATACTGGGCCTTCAACCTGGAAAATTCTATTGCCAAGATTTAACAGCCTAGGAAACTATCACAAGTTTAGAAATTCATAGAAAAAAAATGAGATAAGGATTGTTTATACATACAACAAATAGCTGAGGGGAAGAAAGAAGAAAATAAGTTCAAAACCAGAGCAGTGAGTTTCTCTATTGCCTATGTGCTCCCTCAGTATCTGTTTAAGGTTCTTGTTTTCTGCTCACCTTACAACTGCAATTAGCATGGATGTACTTTAAACTTCCCATTAGTTGTCATTCATTAAATTTTCCCCAAATTCCAGTATTTTTATGTATGTATAAACCTATAAATGTATAAATTAAAATAAAATCTATGTTATTACATAGCTGCATAAACAGAGCACACAGCCTCAGTGCATCCCTGGCTGAGGTCACGAGGCTTGGCTCTGCACATCCACATTAGGAAAGCTCACAGTGGCATTAAGTGATGATTTGGTATCTCAGGAAATTCGGGACTGCCTCCAAATTGTTTACACTTCAGTGAAAAGAAAAGCCTGCTTTTACTCAGTTTCCTTTTAAATGTTTCTTTATGGAAAAACAGGAATTCTGAGCATTGTTTTCACTCAGAGGTTTCAAGAGTTCATTCCTTTCTAATTGATAATTTATGAAAGTAAAAGGAATCAGCATCTTATGTAGGTTTTGCGTTTTTTGCATGAACAATTCTGAATCTCTCTGGAAGAATCAATGAGCATCTAAGCTTCTCGTTTTTAGCTTCTCTTGGCTGTTTAAATATTAATAGACAAGAGGCTGACCTTCACTCCTGCTGCTGAATCATGGAAGCTGAAAAGTGGAATCAATGCATCTTTGTGCTAATGATTAACTGATCACAGATTGGAAAGTTGTCAGCTCAATTTTCACACTGCCAGATGCTTAATTTAATATTTTCTGTGTCAAAACTATTTCAGTAAGAACCTCAATGTAGTAAGCAACTTTAAGCATTTTCAAATCAGTGGTTCAAAAATGTTGCTGAACTGAGAGCTAAAATCCCCAGATCTACAAACGCCATTAGTCCAGTCCAATTTTCACTTCAGCACTTCTGCTGAACTGAAATGAGGGTACTGTGGCTCAAAGCTGAGCATGTGTGTTTCTCCTGAATGAGGTAGTTTTGTAAGAATTGCTGCTATAATAATAATAATAATTATTATTGTTGTTGTTGTTGTTGTTGTTATTTTACTGCTGCTGCTACTACTACTACTACTACTACTGCAGAGAGCTAACAAGCACTGGCTTTTCTTCTTTCCTCTACAGAAATACGGATATGGTGGATGGGTACAGCTGGATCACCACTGCAAGGTTTGGGCTCTTTGGTGCTCAGAGCTGATCTTGTGTTGTCATCAGGAACACAAAGTCACAGGAAATGTATTAAGAAGCCAAGTGGCACTAAGATCGGCTCTGTCTTTGATACACGTTTCTCTAGAGGTCTATTTTCTATGAAGTGGCATCAGTCCAAATCCTAATTCACCTCAGCAGAACCTTTTGCCTGAAAGATGAAATTCACATTGTCTTGTACGAGCCAGCATCCATTCTTCATCATCATCTCATTTTAACGCTTGGGATGGATACCTCTGAGAAATTCTTTTCAATAAGATAGGTCAGCCTAAAGCAGATTACATGTAGATTTGGTTTTAGTTAAATGCAGTCATCTGTATGTGAGAAGCAAACGCAAAAGGAACTGGTATTTTAATAAACAAGAACAAGCCACCTGCGGAACCAAAGCGTGGATGGCACAGCTTTTGGGATACATGGTAGCTCCAGGAATGAGACAAGGATTGGACACATTTTTGGCGGCTTAGCTGTTTGCTACAGGTCTGATGCTAAAATTCTGTGCCAAAAATAGTTTGCAGAGGAACTTTGTGGCAAGTCAGTAATAGCCTTACAGACACTGCAGAGAATTCCGTTTGGCCTACTTCCATCTGGAAGTTTTGCATGACAAAAGTCCATGGCAAAATAAAATCCTGTTCAGATATGTGGAGCTGGGGATGTTAACTCTTTATAAAGATTTTTTTAAAAAATCAAAGGCTTCCCATATCATTTTGTGAAGAAGGATCAGGGTCAAACTGGAAGAAAATACTTACGTGCGTGTTTAAAAAGTGCAATTTGGGATGTGACTGAAGAGTTTAGTGATGGGAGAGTGTAGTGGATTCGGGGTTATACTCAGAATTTAAGCAATCATATTTACGAGGTCTTCCTGTTTCATCTTCCCCAACAGGAGAGTGTTAAATGTAGTTTGCTGAATCAAATCAACCTGATGGACTTAGTTCTTAAATCTTTCCTAATTTCCACATAAATTACTTAAGACATTAAATATTAGATACTTGTTAGGACAGGCTAGAGTAGAGAAGTGTAGAATAGAACAGAATAGTAAAGTCCATGTGATGTATTGGTATGTGATGCAGTGCTTGGTTCTATTCTGCCTTTTTCTCATGCCTTTTTTTGTTTATTGGACAACCTCCACCAGTGCACTAAACTTCTCTTAATGTATTTGAGTGCATGGCTACAGTAAACCTTTCTGCCAGGTTGGAAAACCAATTTTACAAGAACCTGAAGTGTTTCACCAGGGGATCAGGACCATGTAGTTGTGATATTTCAAGTAATTTTCCCAACCTGTGACACAGCTGACGAGTAACTTGACGGTTTGCCAAGGCAGCACACTTGGATTTGTTGAGGAGGGCTTTAAAATATTCATTAGGGCAGTATATTTGTCAATGATGTATGAAGTTAATAACAAATTCAAGGTTAAGAACAGTTTGAGTTCTCAGAAGAAGAAACCCCTAGACTGAGCATACTAGTAGTAAATATTCTGATTTATCAGGTTCTTTTCATTAGAAAAATCGACAAGATCCTAAACAAGACCAATTTTGTGAGGAAAAATAAAGTGACCTTTGGAGAGAGAGAGAATTCCCTTTCCCAAAGGGTCCAGAGACTGCCTTGCACTTAGCTCCTGTTTACTGGCAAGGTGAAGGAATAGCTGCTGTGTTTTCTCAGGTGGTTTTCAGTTTCTGAATTTCCTAAGTCTGGAAATTGGTGGCATGTGAGAAAGGTTTTACACTAATTCAAGGTCATGGGTTTATACTGTGTTTATGTTTTGTTTGGGATTTTTTTTCCCAAATTCTTCAATTTTTTTTCTTCCCAGGGAGAAAACATAATCTGAAGACAACACAATAGGTCTCCTTTTGTCTCACTGGTGATAAGAAATAACTGGACTGAAATTAACTGACTTGCACAATTATTTCTGTAGTTACTGGAATCATGGTGATGCTATTGACTTTAAAAGAACACATACACACCCAAAGGGAAAAATTAGCACAGATTTAACTAGAGCATTGTTTTGAGGTCAAAATTTGGTTTGAGGATAAACTTGGATTAAGGTACCTGATATATTTTCCAAATATAGAGTGATGTACGTAGCAAAAGAAAGGGGATATTTTTTTATTCTGAAGAATGAAATCTGAACTATAAATGACTCTTTTATTAATATCTATTTTTAAAATAGTCTCTGTTAAAAATACCTACTGAGCAAAAATAAAAGATCAAAATTTTGCCACTGAATTTCTGTAGAGAACACAATATATTCAAGAAGCTATAAATTAGCAGGTACTACTTTGTCACATTTATAATATATGAAAATGTCATTTCACAGGGACAGGCAAAGATGATGAAGGATGGAAAGGTTTTTAGAGTTATTCAAGAGAACTGCTGGGATCCAGAAGTACGGATTAAAGAGATGGACCAGTCAGGTACCTCCCTGCAGGAACTGAAATCATTGTGCCTCCTTTAGAGTAACAGCAACTTCTCTGCCAGTGCATCTGAAAGGGCTCAACAACACTATCAAAAAAAAAAAAAAGGTTTAGCATACTCATCCATTAGTTTAAATCTGTTGAAATTCAGTGAAAACCGATGTTTTATATTCAAATGGGACCTGTTCCCATAACTTTTCTCATTCTCAGCAGCAATTTATTCCCCACATGAACTTATTAATTTTGGTGGGAGCTCCTTGGCATAAGTAAGCATGACTGACCCTGGACTTGAAAAGGCACCGTACATTCCAGCTATGAGAGAGATTCACATAAAGGAGGAAGCCCTTTCATTTTTGTTGCAAATGATAATAATATTATTTTTACACATAGGATTTCTTGTATGTGTGTTTCCTTTTCAATACATTTTTTCTGTTCAGCCATGTTGCAACTTCATTCTGTGTTTTTGCTGAAGGACTCTGAGCCTAGAGAACTGGTACAATTACTTTGTCAGAAAAGAGAGTTTTCCTCATTTAGAAATTAACCAGATGCCAAATTCATACATTTATTTTCCATCATGTTACACACATGCCACTAAATAATGTTGGCAACATGGGAGACTGAGGATGAGGGAAGGAACTTCTAGTCAGATCAATTATTTTTGCTAGTTCTTACTAACTTATTGTAATTCCAAATTAGAGAATTATTAAGAGAAATATTATGTTAGTAAAGATTAGTTTTTCTTAGACTGAGGCCTGAATAGTTCCTACATCAGTTTCCCAGTAGACACAACTTAAATATCTTCTCCAACTTTTCATAAAGAACAAACACCTGCAGTGCTTAAAAGAACAGATATTTTATAATTACCATCTTTATAATTATTGTTTCTTTCTCTCAGACATTATTAGCCTCTACAACTTTCAACTACTCTAACTTTCAACTACTTCATTTTCACCCTGGAAAAGCAGTAATTGAAATTCCAACCATTAGACATTTCATGGGAATGCCAGGAAGTCTTTGCAAACTTTGAAATATGCTGCCTTGTCGTAGAATCATAGAATCATGCCTTGACTAGACTGTAAAGTTTCTCCAAGTTAGCTCAGGGATTTTGGGGATTACCAAATCACTGCAGCTACACAGTGGATCATAAATAGCCTTTAGGCATCTTTCTCTTTCAGATATTTCCCTCAGCACTAATGGCAAGTTTCTACAAAACAGTTCTGCCCCATATATTTGTTGTAGACAGAGGCAAAACACAGGAGGATTTTTTTTTTCAAATTTTTGCAGCAGCTGCCCAGAAAAGAAAATGTATCATAAAAGCAATGCCACAATATTTCTTCATGAACTAAACAGTGCCGCTTGATTAAAAACAAAATCAAAACCTGTATGTTACAGCACCATCTGGTGACTTGTGCCCTAAAAATGTCCCCTCTTATTACAGCACTCCAGACATACAGGCATTAGCCAATTATATGTGGAAAAAAAAGGCCTCGGTGTTTTTAATTCTTTCATTCTTACTGCTCAGCTAATGATGAGGACTGTGGGCCACATTTGTTCTTCTTGGTTTAGAAAGCTGCAGCTACTTGGTTCAAAGACTGCTTTCTGTAAAACAGGCTGAGATAGATTATACACAAAAATTTAACCTCCAAACATGGCATAATTTCAGGACAAAGATGCAAGGAGTCTCCCAGCTGAACAAAACTAGAATCAGTCACTGAAAGGTATTGTTAACTCAGATAAATTACAGCTTGGTTGCTAAAAGGCTTTGTTTGTGCAATGCCCAAGAAATGTTGCCAGTAAGAAGAAAGGGGATCCAATGGACCAAAGAGACTCAATTAGCTCTCCTAATCATGTCCTAGGTCTAATTGATGTACGTACTTCTGTCTTGATCCACTCAATAAAACAAGCTATCCATGTAACTCAATAAAACAAGCTGTAAAAGTAATTAACATCACAGTCCTCTGATGCAAATCATCACAATTCTGTTCGAGAAAATATCTCAGTTCATCCTAACTGCCTTTTCTTGTTATGTTCTCCTCTGTAAAACCCTCTGAAGAGGGTAAAAATGTCGAGCCTTTTCTGTGCTGATTCTTCTTCCTAAAATTAATGTCTTGGAAATCTTGGAAATCTGCATTTAAGGCTTATGTTAAATTTGCTCCAAAGTGTAAAAATGGATTGAAGACAGATACTGTGCTTATTGTGGAAAACATGGAGAATATTCTCAACAGAGTGTCCAGATTGGTGGATAATCCAACTTGGGCTGTACTTCAGTATTTTTGTAATTGTGCAGATCTAATGTTTACCCCTAAACCATTGCTGTTGTACATAATATTAATCAGATCTTGTAGCAATCTGAGTCATCTTCTCCTCTTGTTTCCTACTTAAACCTCTGAGAAGGAGGATAAATCACTGTAATCATTCAAATGCTTTGGCAAGTCATTGTCTTAGAGTTCTTCTACAGTTCATTCTCCTAGAGTTTTTTCTGCCATCTTTTGTTCTAGTAGTTTCACCACTAACAACCAATTAGACTTTTTAAAGCACGGCAAGATATGTGCAAAAATATTAGAAACTGACACAATTTTTTTAAAAAAATACAGTTTTGCATGTAGCTATTTTGAGAACTCCTAATTATTGTTTATTGCTTCTTTTGTTCATCTGGCAGGTTTGTTGTTTTCACTCCTGTAATCTGTCACACACAAAGTTATAATATAGATTTGTGTTTGAACAGAAACAAAACAACATGGACTTAATTTTTTTTTTATTTTTAACATCAAAGTTATTTCTGAAAACAGGCAGAATTTTTTATGTTTACAACCTCAGTAGTCCAGACACAGGATGAATGAAACCTAACACAATATAGTCTTGGGAACACTTAGGAAAACATTGTTTAACAACCATTGTTAACATAATGTTATTTATCTTTGAGCTAATTCATTTATTTATTTAATATATATGACAACTGTGACCCCAAAGTAAACTTGAGTTACTGTATTCTTTGGTTTAATGTCATTTTCATTCATGTGAGAATAATGCTAAATTTCTATTTTAATTGTATGTACACATGCATACTAAATACTTCTAAAATCAAAAAACCTAATTTCACAAATAATCTACTATGTGTATGGAAGTGTTTTTCTTTCTACTTAGCAAAAATACCCAAATCCTAATAAATTGATACACTACAAGATTTATTGCCGTGATCCTTAATTTTAAAAAAAAAAATTATCGAAGTCACTGTTAAATCAGTCTTTCTTATCATTAAAACTTTTACATTCTGCCTCTCAAACCAAAGTACTTCCTTATTTGTAACATTTTATCAAAAACAAACAACAAAAAAGGAAACATTAATATTTGCTTTTTCTTACTCAGGAGTCACCGTCCAAGTCCTGTCCACAGTGCCTGTAATGTTCAGCTACTGGGTAGGTTCCTACTAACATATTTTGTAATTCGTATGTAGCAATATTTTTAAAATACAAATGCATCTTCTTACAAATTAGGTGATTGAAGCAGTCACTAGAAGTGTTCTGCTGTGAAAAAGCAAAGGCAAGAAAGGAGTGCAGGTGTGAGAAGATGTCTGCAGGATGTCCTGGCTGAGATCCACTCTGGAGCACACACAGGGAGAAAGGATGAGACAAAAACTGAATTTCTTCTGGGGGTCTTATGGGGACCACTGGAAATGGAGAGAAAAAATGTATCCAACATGAATCCGTGGTTAGCAAGCAGACATATATGTATGGGTTCCATGAACGCCAGACATCAATCAATATTTTCTCATGAAAAAAATAAAAATACATAAATGATGTCTTTATGGCCTTGTCCCACTTTCTTTTAAGTGTGATGTGGGACTCATTAACTTAGAATGCTTTGAATCTTAAAACTCAGGAGCAAATTTAAGTTACTATGTTCTCCACATGGTGATCTTGAGTGCTTCAAAGAAATAAAAACAGGCTGAGAAGATAAATCACAGCAAAATGCTGTTCTTAATACATCCTCAATTTGACTGTTTAGTAATGTGTACAGGTCACGATGTTTATAGATTTATAATGGATATGTGCATTAAGAACCATTGTGTTAAGCCCACATATAAGAAGTACCATTGATATTCAGAATTTCTTGTTAGTAATGTCTCTTTAAAATTTTATTCTGGTGTCTAAGGGAATATTTTCCATTAAATATATGTTGGGGGGGAAAAACAGAGATTGATTGTATGGATATTGCACTTTCCTTATTTGAATTATGGCTGTTATCTCCTTCTAAATGTTAAAGAAGTTTGCTCAAGCTTTCTCTGTAGAATTCTCATGCTCCAACATCTCACATTTCTTATTTTTATTTCTTCAACTCCAGTAATAGGAGTGTAAATATTCACTGCTATGTATAAAAATTATATACTGAGGTTTTTGCATGGGGATAAACAAAACCAGGGGATTGCTTTACAGAGAAGACCAGGTACTCATGTGCATCAGCAGCCTGAGCTTTACTACACTCATCCTGAGCAGCAAAGGCAACAGCAGCTGATAAAATATTCAAGAGAAGAAGTAGAACTGCACCCAGAGGTTTTAAAGCAAGGCAGAATTTAGCCCTACTGCTTTCCAGCTATTCAGAACTCTAAAGCAAATTTGGGTTCAGACCCTGTCTATCGGTTGGCTTGCTGTGACATTTATCCAATACCTTCCCAAGGTGATAACATTTGAGAGCTGTATTGAAATGTGCTCTTCTGCTCCGTATCTTACCAGGCCAAACCTCAGGATACTCTAGATCTCGCCCAGATATTAAATAATGACCTAGCTGCTACAGTCAAAAAGTACCCCAAGAGGTTTATTGGGCTAGGCACGTTACCTCTGCAAGCTCCAGAGCTGGCTGTGAAGGAAATGCATCGCTGTGTGAAGGAACTTGGATTTCCTGGAGTGCAGATAGGATCTCATGTCAATGAGTGGGACCTGAATGCCCCAGAGCTGTACGATATTTATGCTGTGAGTAGCTGTTTCTTTCTTTCTTTGGGGGAATACTGTCATATGGAAATCTGTCTAAAAATATCTTCGAGCACATTCAGTCATCATTTGAGCCTTCTAATCTGCTCAGTGATTAGAGAGACTCAGCTTTAATTGGAAATGATAATTCATTATAAGATATAATGGCAAAAATGCAACATAAATATTCTGAAACTTATTTTATAATACTGAATAACAAATTTTGTTTTATTATATGAGTTCTCACTGTAGATCTGCCTTCTCAATTTGTGAGGATACATGCAATATCAAATAAAGCATTTCTGCACTGTTTGCATTTGTGTTAAAGTTACTGTATCCAATCCTATTGAAATAATTGATAAAACTCCCCGAGATTATCAGAGATACCTATAGCACCAAAGTGCCACACAGAACTATGTAAATAGGACTGAAAGATCCAAACAGAATGTGTTGATTATCAAATGAATTTATAAATTGCATTTCTTAAATAGCCTGAGGTCCAGATGAGGGTGTTCATTTGTCAAAATCAGGGGTTTAATCCATGTACATTCTGTAGGTGTTTCACAAGTTATCAGAGCTGTCAGCCTGGAATTGATTCACAGAGATTCTTTCTCAGGATGCTCAATTTATTCAAAAAACCCTGTTGGTTACAGCACCTGCATTCCTTGTTTTTATGGCCGTATTCAGTCAGAGATCAACATCTGCTCTTGGAGATGGCCACATTTATGGAAGCACAGTGTGCCTGAGGTTGGAAGTGGCCTCTGGAGGCCACCTGGGGCAACCCCTGCTCGAGCAGGGCCACCTACAGCCAGCTCCCCAGGACCATGCCCTGAGGGCTTTGAATATCTCCAAGGATGGAAAACCCACAATCCCTCTGGACAACCTGATGTTTCCTGATGTCCACTGAACCTTCTCTTCCCAGGGCCAGACAGTTCCAGTCCTCTCAGCATTTCCTTAGAGGAGAGATGCTCAGTCCCTTCATCGTCTTTGGGCTCTCTCCAGTAAATCCATGTTTCTCTGCTACTGAGATCCCTCTCTTTTTCTGGGATCTCTCTCTTATACTGTACATCCTTCAGCTTGTGTTTCACACATCTAGGAAGTAACCTCCATCGTTTTTAGAAACATCTCTGGAAAATACAGATTGTGAAATTAGGCCATATTGGAAAATGAACTTTGTCAAACTACCAGGCCAGTTATTGAATTGCTATTTTTAGTTTACAAATGTAGATGGCAATTATTCTCCACGATCCAAAATTTACAGCTTTTATTTATGCATGTATGGGTAAATAAACTCAAATTTTTCAAATGTGTGATAATCTCCTTAGCAACAAGAGCCTGTCCAGAAATACATCTGACAAAATGAAGCTGTTAAGTCCTGGTTAAGCAAATGAATGACTCTAATGACTGTTTAAATTTAAGCACACGGTTAAATTACACAGTCAGAATCACCATCCAACACTGTTCTTCTGGTTTTCTTTCCAAAGATGTGAGTAGTTTGGGGAAAATGAACATACTTGTGTAGAGATGGATTATTGATCAGAATGCAGCCAGGTTTTGAACTACTAGGAAGGATTAGGAATATTTTTAACATTTTTTAAAGTTTTAAAAAAAGGCAGAGGGCCAAAGGTGACAAACGTGGTGCAACCCAGTGAAAATTTCTGAATGCAGCTGGAACAACTCTGCAAAACCAACCTAAAACTATTCTATAAGACATTTTGAGAATTCATTCTCATATGTGTAATGAAACCAAAAGAATGTTTGCTTGAACTGAGTTTTATACTACAGGATGGCTGACAAACATAGCTGGAAAAGCATTTTTGGACTGCATTATTCTGAGAAGCACTTGGCTTACTAAAAATCTGTTATCATCTATGTTTTGAGGCCTGTAGTCACAGAAAAAGCTGTGAAACTGAGTGAGGGCTTCAGGATCTGAAGAGGAGTAAATATAGCCAAGTATTGCTTATACTTCTTACTTGTGGGCCTATTTTCATTACTAGTGCTGCTGCTGGGTACAGATTTACAGATCATTTAAAAGCATGACTAAGATCTAAGATGCATTTTGGATGCATTAGTCAAGATTTAGACTTTTCCTTTTTTGCTGCAGGCTGCCGAAAAATTAAATTGCTGTCTCTTTGTGCATCCCTGGGACATGCAGATAGATGGGAGGATGTCCAAATATTGGTTTCCCTGGCTAATAGGTAAGTGCATATTTATTTTTCTTAGCCTACATTTATGAACTGGATTATGCCCAGGAGATTGTTGCCAAGTAAAGTACAAGTACAGAGAAAAATTACATCGTTTTTCTGTCCAACATTTTTTTATAAGTCTAGTATTATGATTAAGTCTGTTGTGTAAATTCAGCAGTCATTTGTTTCTAAGCTTGTTTAGTTTCTCTTTTAAATATTTAGAATTATTCAGACTAGCAACAGAATATAGTGTTCCCTTTTGTCCTAAATACAAAGAGCAGATAACTAGGAAGAAGTAAATCATCTCAGAATTGAGCTACTCAGAAATAACAGGAGTAAATGAAGGAGCAAGCAAAACCAAGCATTACTTCCTGGAATTTCTTGGGTTATTTCTTAGAAACAGGTTGATCAGAGATTAAATAATTCTAACTTTACATCAACTGTATCTGAAAGAACATATACTTTGAAAGCTCTCAGTGGATGTAGGATATTATCTAGTTTCTGTTTTCCCCCATATCTGATAGGTAAATCATAACATTGAATAACAGGAGCAGGGTTATTCTGCTACCCAGAAATGTTTAGACCTGATTCTACCCTCAAATATGTTGTTTTGCATTGGTTTGTTTTGCATGGTTTTGCACTGCCACCAGTTCTGAAAAACACACAACATACGTACAATAGACATTCAGCAAAATACACAGGAAAATCTTCCCAATCACCAGTGCATACCTTAAAACAATATCAGTTAGTCTTAATCACAGCAGGCTCAACAACACAGATTTAGGAAGAGAATAAAATTATTGCATTTACTTAACAAAGTGTAAATAGAGTATTTTCCTACTAAGCCTAATTAGCATTTGCATCTGAGCATATGGCAAAACATTAATGAAACATAACTTTTTGAGCTGGATAGCTGTTGTTTCCTCCATAGATGAGGGGAACTGAGTTCCTAATTTCAAGCTGGATGTCTGAAGTCAGTTTTTAGAATGGCATGATATTCTAAATATGTTGGGTGTGCTCAGAGGCCTGCTATAGGAACCTGAATTCATGTTCTGGTCCTAACTGGGCAGCCAACTCAGCCAGTAGCAAAGGGAGAGACAGGTTAGTTCTAAACTGTAGGAACAGGTAATAACTAAACCCCAAAGCCATGCTGGAATATCCACCAATATATCTGCTCCACTTTCCACACAAAAGAAACCCAGAAGCACAAGTGAGAAGACACCCTGGCCTATTCCAGACTTGTCTTTGAGCAAGGATAACAGGAATCAGGCCTGTATGGGGTATTTCAGGACATATCCAACCTGCCTGTCATCTGCCCTAATAGTATAGAGTAAAAACTGGACTGAGAATTCACAAGATCTTCACTTCCAGACCTGTGTATTCATTTCAGTTAATTAAAGTTCAACTCTGTGTTCCTCCAGTAGAAATAATGCATAACCTTTGGCAGCTGCCCTGCAACTATTACTTTTCAGTGGGCTCAAGGCTAATGGAAGAAAATTAACATTTAAAAATCAAGTAGAAAATTTAGAAAGTAAAGCTCTTATACAATTAAACTGTTTTTCTTCATAGGCATGCCAACAGAAACAACCATGGCCATTTGCTCCATGATTATGGGAGGAATTTTTGAAAAATTCCCTAAACTGAAAGTCTGCTTTGCACATGGAGGTGAGTAGTGCACCACGTGAAATTCCTGTTCTTTGGCTGAGCATGGCACAGTTGTATTTTCTGGTATCCCAGCTAATGGGGTTACCACGAGAAGCCTGCCACCAGCTGAGCACTATTACCCCAAAGAAGACAGTCTGACCCAGCAGCTGCTTTTATGAACACTCTCGAGCCTGCAGGGTTTGAACTGTTACAAAAGCCTTTGAGGGAAACAAGGAGGAAGGGGAGGCAGCAGGTGGTTTAAGGAAAGGGCCAAGGAAGCAGCAGGAGGAATTTGAGCATCACAGTAGTGAAGAAGTGAGGAAAAAAGAGAAAGATGCTAATGAAGGTAAAGGAATAAAAAATCACTGGTGCAGAGCACTTTATTTCTAAACAGCTGACAGTAAAACTTACAGATCTTTGGTGATAATACAGCTCCTTTCTCTCCTATATATTTTCATCTGCTGTTATTAAAAATGTCTTCTTGCAGGTGGAGCTTTTCCATACACAGTGGGGCGAATCTCCCACGGGTTCAACGTGCGCCCTGATCTGTGTGCCATGGATAATAAGGTGGATCCAAGAAAATACCTTGGCTCATTTTACACAGACTCTCTTGTCCACGACCGTGGGGCACTGCGGCTGCTAACAAGTGTAATAG
Organism: Pardalotus punctatus; assembly: GCA_013400915.1. Lineage (NCBI taxonomy): Eukaryota > Metazoa > Chordata > Aves > Passeriformes > Pardalotidae > Pardalotus > Pardalotus punctatus. The sequence continues at coordinate 8,622 of VZTX01021403.1, read as the reverse complement.
GAGAGGTGAGTTCTAATGCTTCCAGAAGTGGGTGAGTCATTCTGCCTTTAAATTTCTATGAAACAGCAAAAGGAGAAGAAGAAAGCAGGAGGAAAACAACATCTTCACCCAGTGAAATAAACTGATGGGCTTCTGCCATGTTGATAATGCTTTTACTATATGGATTTATTGGAAAGGTGGGTTTAATCCAGGAAAACCTTTAATCCTGTCAACCTTATTTCCATGAGGCTAGTTCCTTCTCTAAGCTTGTTCAGGATGGGACATCAAGCAAGGACTGCATCAAATGGAGCCTTGTTTTCAAATGGCTTAATTTTCAAATTCAAGTGCATGCTTGAAGAAATCAAATTGTACTTCCACTTTGGAAACTTATAGAGAGAAAAAAAAAATCAGTAATAAGGAAAACTCGTTTGAGTATCTCAGAGAGACCATTAAACATTATGGGTTTGCAAAAATATTTTTGTTGTTTGTAAAGAAATCTTTTTAGTTTAGCAACCTGTTTAAATGAGGTGAAGTACAGGGCACAAAAATCCCAAAACATTCAAATAATCCCTTCTCCTTAGTAAATGCTCGGGAAGGGGTTGAAGATGGCATCTCTCATGCCACTTTCCAATGGATCACTACAAATCAACAAGAGACCCACACTTGTGCCTTGATCTCTGGACCTCACCGAGTGCCTGCTGCCAGATGTCAAATCAGAAATGCCAGCTCTGACAGGGATTTTCTTGTCTCAACAACTGCAGTTCTGTTTCCTGCACATCAGTTTCTAGGCTCATATGATTTGGGGCTGTTGCTGTCATCAGGGCCTCTTGCATGACCAAAATTCACAAACACCACTCAGCTGATTGAAGCTTAGAGTAAGCAAGTGGCTTCAAGGTGGTTTTTACAATATATTTTAAAATTTTATTGGGTGTGATGTGCACATCCATTTTACAAGACACCCAAAGGCTTGTGGAGTAACAGTTCAACACTTGGCCTCTGTCACCTCCTTTTCTGAGAAATCTCCCCAAATCCAGACCATGTTCATTCTAAGTATATTTTTGTTGTACATGCAGTTCTAGTACACCAGGATGAATTGAGCTCTTGAATTTTAAATTTCCAGTGCAAGGAGAAAAGATCACCCGCTTGTTTCTTACTATCCATTTTTAAATATTGGGAGACATGTTTTGCCACTTAGAAAGACCTTGGATAAATTAGCAGCTGTGTGACTCAGCCTGGCTGAGACCACAGATTCTCTGTGATCTGAATCAGTTAAACTGAACTGTAGATGTCAAGAGCAAAGCAGGAGGGGAAGTACAACAGGATGCTGAATCCGTTGCTGAAGAATTGAAGTTTTTTTCTGTTTGAATTTGTGTAGCACACAAATTCTCAGGGCACTTCTGCTTTAGAGCCAGCTTTGCATCTCAAGGCTGTTCTAAATTATTGCTGTTGTGGGAAAGCTGCTGTCTTTGCACCGCACTTTAATTTCTCTACCTTTTGTCCTAAGAAGCTGCACATAGACCCTAGTCCTTAGTCATGATTAGTTTTTGCAACTGGAATTTAGTTATTTGAGGAGAAGAGAAAGAGATTATGGACTGTAATTTGATAATCCAGGAGTCACTCAGCATTAGCCTCTCTGGTGTCTTACTTATTTTGTCAACAGACTTTTAACATTAAGAGTCTTAACACAATAAATTTGGCCAGCATAGTACAGAGGATGTTGGTGTCTTTAATTCTCCTCTGAGTATTTTAAGCTCAAACAGTATGGTATCAGGTGGAATCCCAGTGCTGAAAAGTCAGGAGTCAGACACCAAAAACACAAATGTTTTTAACACTCGGGAGAACTTTCTTTCTCTCTTCCACAGCCTAAGGCGTCTTATCCTTGAAAACAAAAACATTCACATCACGATTTCAAACTTTACTTTATAACCATGAAGATTAAAAAGTTCCCTCTTTTTCTAAGGGAAGTTGACATTCTCACATAACACCATTGCATCAGTCAAACGCTTAAAGAAACGCCGAATATCTCAGCGCTTTCAGTGCAGTCATGTGTTGGCAGAATAACACATAAGATTAATAAATGCTGGGCTAAAAACAATGTGAAGGAGTCTTGAGGAAGACACTGTAAGTTTGTGAGCTGGAGGTTTGAAGTGGGCCAGCTCTCTGGAGGGCAGCTCAGAGCTGTGCAGGAAGGGCATCAGCGTGTGAGATGTGCTTGGGCACGGCTGTGGCTCCCTGGGGAGCAGCCACTGCCTGGCACCAGGGCGCTGGCCTTGAGCCCATCAATAGTAGAGCCACTGACAGCTGTGATCAGTCGTGTCCATTCAAGCTCATCCCTTCTTAGTTTGGGGTGCAGGTTCATTGGGGACAGAAGCAGAAATACACATTTCTGAGAAGGAATTTTGTAGGAGTGCAGAATTGCTGCAGTCCTTCGCTCCCCCCGTGATGAGGTAGCATGAGGTGAATACAAATAAACACAAAATCCCTAACGCTGCTGGCTATAAAAAGTGAAGAACTGGGTTGACATGGGATTAAATGATTCAGTGCATCTCTGCAAAAACTTCCCCATCGTGATTCCTCAAGAGCCATCACCCAAAGGTAAAGCATTCTCTGGCCAGAAGTTGGAGCTGAACTGGCTAAAGCATTCTGGAGTTTTTTTGAGCTGTATCCCAAGAGTAGGAAAGAAGGTGAGGTTCAAGGCAAATACAATTTTTCCTTATATAAGAGGATGAGCTCATGCTTAAAGCTCTTTGAGATTCATTTTCAGATCTGGGTCCCTATTGCTGTGGTGAAGAAAGCTGTGCTGAGTAGCAGGGTCCACCAAGGTTAATCATTAGCCCCACGTACCTCTCTAACAGGAGAGATGTGCTAATTAAGGAATCGACCTCTAAGTCTTCTAGGGAAAATTGACTTTGTTGATATCGTTTGGAATCATATAACAGTACATCCCTTATGCTGGGAGCATTATTCATGTGCAGAGGCTTCACAGCACTTTTCTGAAGCTGGTTGCTAAAGAGAGTTATTGCAACCCCCATTTTATAGATGGGTACCAAACTGAAGCTCAAAGGGTACAAATGAACAGCCTAAGATCACTGGTAGTGCAGCAAGAATGCTGCTCCTACATTTTTCTTATTGATTTACAGCTCTTAATTTTACCACTAATGAATAGATCCCATGATTAACTGTGAAATACTTTCATATAGAGGGAAAGAAAAATATATCTATATATTATTCCAGTGAGGGTGTGGGATTTCTTTCTGGTTTAGTATATAGGAAATGTAAATAAGGATGTACAAACATTCCTGTCTTACCTGACCCTCCCTAGTAAACAGATGGGCAAATCCTATGTTTCCTTCTCTTTTACTTAGAAATCCACTTTCTCATATAAACCTGGTCTGTTTTTTGGTTGGGTTTTTTCCTCATGATAAACATTACATTTGTTTTTCTCATCTGAATAAAACATCTTGGTATTTAATTGAATATTATAAATAAAATAACATATTTAGCTGTTTAGAAGCACACACATCCAAGTCTATTTTGTTTAATCTATGCTCATAACTGGATTTATTAGACAGAGGGTATAAATTCTCCTATGCTAATCTTATGGCAAGTCTTCTATAATAAATTAGAACACAATATAGGACAGAACAATAGAATGTGTCTCTTCTGTTTAGATTTTGGGTTGTGTAGCTTCTTTCAGAGATTTTTGGGTGACATCTAGTGGAGATTAAAATTTTTTTTAAAAAGCATTTGACAACTATGAAAAACCATTTCAGAAAATAACTGAATGATGTTTTCACTCTATTTCAGTGCTGAACTCTGATAACAGAGTTCAAACATCATAACAAATGTTATTTGTTATATAATTCATCATTTCAAATTCATCATGTCGACTTCAAATCCATGAGGTATTTAAAAACGTACATTTTTAATGAAAACTGTGTTTTTTCAAATACTCCTGTCTGCAGGAGATGAAACCTAAAGGAAAACAGACTTTTGATAAAATCCAGAGAGTTGGCAGTATGCACTCTCCAAGGTAGATAAAATGGGAAAATATCATTCCAGAGAGAAAATGAGCCTACAACAATGCGGTCCTATTGACGATCTGCCTATTTATTTTCACCTCTGATAAGAGGGATGTTGCACACAGATTTTTATTGAATTTTCTTTTCACTGACTTACTTTCAAAAACAAGTCATATCATGTCACTCATATTTTCAGGTACATTTTTCAAACCCACAGTTAATATCCAGTCCCACTCAAAGACAATGACATTTAAAAAAAGTTGCAGACTCCCAGAAATATATGAAATTTTGTAAGTGAGATTTAGGTTTTGTTATCTGACTTCCAGTGAAATTAAATTAAATACTTTTTTTTTTAATCTGTTTGTAGTAATTCTACACTGTATCATGTTTTCAATAGTACCCATTGCCGTTATTACATCTTTGACACTATCACAGGGAAGATAGTTTTTATTGTTTTGTATTTCTTATTACACATTCTTCTCCCTCATAGATAATTTTAAATTTGTGCGGGTCTATCTAGCCAAAAATTTCAAATTCAGGACTGCAAATCCAAGCATCTTTTCTGAGTTTGGTGGAGAACTTCCTGAGATTCTTAAAGAAATGTACCAAAAAGTCTCACATACATTTTGTATTCCACACAACAGTGCAGAGCACGGAATGAGTCAGAACTCAGAAGGAAAAATTCTGTGTATCCTTTATTGGCCATTTAATTATGGCAACACCTAACCAAGAGTGATCATTGCATTTTAGGCAGCCTACTTGCAGAGGCTGTTACCTTTCAAACCAGCACCACAGCACAGAAAATCAATCTGAGTACAGAATTCCTAATTACATTTTATTCACCAAGTGATAGACACTCATGCCACAGGCCTGGGATTTGCATTTTGAATTTTCTGTTTATCAGAATAAAAATACCATAACTTCAGTTAGACACCACAAAAACGATTAACAAATAACCTGCATTTTTTTCCAGCTTAGATTCATCAAAAAAACTCTTGAGTCATTGTTTTCAAGCTTTGTTCTTTTCCTAGTGGAAGTTATGATCTTCATATTCACTTTCATAATTAATCAGTCTAATACATATACATAGCTTCCTGTAATTTATTAAAAATTCCAGAAAGCTCATGGTCTATTGTTTAACATTAATATGTTGTATTTTTTAAAAAAAAAAAAAAAATTATTATTTAGGAATATTTTAAATTCACGTTAATATAGTATTGTGTTGTGTTAATATTGTATGATGTTAGTATTGCTTAATGTTAATATTAATATTATTTAAACTCTAATGTTACTACAAAATGTACTTCTTTTTTTTTTTATTACCAGGACAAAGTTATTTTGGGGACAGATTACCCTTTTCCACTTGGGGAACTGGAACCCGGAAAACTGATTGATTCAATGGATGATTTTGACCATAAACTGAAGGTATGATTTTTACATTTGAGGGGGTTTTTCCTCCTTTTGAAGTCTCTGGCTTGAGACATAAGACACTGAAAAATCAGCATAGTACACTGCTTTCTGCAAAGACTGGAAGAGTTAAGTATGAGTTAAGCACAAACATATACATGTGTTTTGTTTTTACAGGATAAACTCAAGGCTGGAAATGCTCTGGAATTTCTGGGTCTTAGCAGAAAACAATTTGAATAATTACGAAGTAATAAAGAGGCTAAACTTTGGAAATAACGCTGAATCCTTAGGGATACTTCTGTTGGCACGTGCAATTGTACAGATGAAAAATAAAATTGACAAGTATCTGACAGTCTCCTGTTACTTCCAAAGCAAAAGCAAGGGTACTGGAAATAATTATGCACAAGTATTGCCCGAGGATTTAGGCTGTCTTTAAACAATTCTGAAATCCCTGCTTTCATAATGAAGGAGGGATTTCATCTTTTGCAGTTGCAATAAGAATCTCTGAATTTTAATCAATGTATTAGGACTTCATTCTCAGGAAGGAAAGAGCTGAGAAAATTATGTACCCACTACATTTCTGTCTTTGTTATGATGGACAAACAGAATTTGGAAGAATCTTAAAAGAGAATTTAAACAGAACTTTGTTGATGCCCAATAAAATGCAACATTTGCCTTTATCCACTGCTGGAAAATGCAGCGCAGCACACTCAGCTCAGCACTGCAGGTGCATTTATGCTTTGTCAGTGTTGTGATAGCATGGAAAAGGTCTGTGTGAGGACTTTACATTTTAGCTGCCACCCACACCCCTGGGAACTTACTCATCAGAAACAATTTGAACAATATGGTTGTAGGTGCAGAAATAATGTATTTATGCGGGTAATACTTGGTGTGTCGCTGTCACTGTCAAAATAAATACCAGTGTTTAGCAACAGTATTGGTTAACGTTCTATTCATTAAAAAATACTTCCTAAAAGTAAGGTTGGATACATTAAATGTTGAAGTGCTAATGCTTTACCTAGTCTGAGCGCTGCTATAGGAATGGAAAGATGGTTTGCTTTATAGACTATCAATTGAAACAGGGTTTCATTGTTATCCAGTGAGTGCACAGGCATCCTCCACCCAAGAGGATTTTGTACCAGTCAGAAAAATGCGGATTAGCACTTCCAGTCTTTGTTCTCATGGGAACATTTGCTGGCTACATGTGGTGTCACCATGCCTCTGTTCAGTCTTGGAACATTCTAGGCAAAACAGTACTGACAGAAGTTGGTTTTAGTTCTGGCCATCGCTGTCACAGACTGAACGTGAAGGATGTTGAGCATCAGCAGTTCCTGTGGATCCCAGCCTCCGCTGGACTCCAAAGAAAGCTCTCTCCTTCCTTACAGTGTCAAACCCACCCAAAAAAAAGTGCTTTGCGCATTAGTTAAAGCTGAAGTAGTCAGCAGCTTGCAGGTTTAGATTATAGTTTTTATGTAAGAGGAAAAGAAGACCCAGAAAACAGCTTTAACAATATTTATTGTCCTCAGGTTCACAAGGCTTCTGTTGACCATTTTTATTTAAATATCCACATGCCAGCGCTGAGTTTTGAGCGTGTACGATTTTTCAACCAAATTGTTTTAATTAAATTTCAAAGCTGAAAGGCAACTTCATTCACATATAGTATTTCCCTTCAGCACACATGATTCTCACAGATGTTTAAATGGATTTAAGTGGAAAACACATTGCGATTCCTCCAACACATTTTAATTGGATTAATTCTTCCATTTTTTATGAATTAAACCAGTTGAGTTAGTGAAAATGCAATGTCACATATTTGGAGACCAAGGTCTGGAACCTCTCCAAAAGCAACAGTATTTAATTACCTTAACCTGTGACTAAATGGGTGATTGCAGTACTCTGCATGGGAGTTAATTAATGTGCATACCCTGCATAAATCATATTCATTATGCACTGTCATTATTTAATGATATTCTACTTATTCTTGATACATTAAGTTTTTTAAGACAGGGATATATATATAATCTTCCTTCCATCTTCCTTTTCATTTCATTAACAAAGCTAATGTAAAATTCTAATTGCAGTCAGACAAGAACATTCTTAATACTCCTCCACCAATTACTGCAGAAATAAAAATTGTAAGTTGAACACCCGAACTCCATGAGATTCACAAAGTGATTTAAACAATGAGGTAAAACATTTTACCTCAATTGTTACAGATACAAAAATATGAAGTCAAAGATCAGCTCCTAATTACAAGAGAAGTCTTTGAGGTTAAATTTCCTCTGCGCATGCAAGATCTTAAAGATGGTGTGCATTTGGGAAGATCAGGCAAGTAATTCGTGTCTGTGCTGCATTATACATTCATTAGTATTCTGTTGGGTCTAGCTATAAAATTACAACTGCTTGTATAAAATTGGCACTGAAGTTGTAAAAGAACTCCTTGTGATATAACTTCAGGTGAACAAAACCACTGCAGAGGACTAGTGCCATATACTAAACATGGGAAGAATCCTTGAAGCCCTCATTTTCATCTATGATAATCAGAACTTTAAATACCTTTTTGTAACCTCTTTGAACCTTGAATCCATAAGCTCAAGCCACTGCTGAAAATCCATAATTGGAGTGCCCAGTGAGAACAACCTGCATGCTGCAGGAGAATCACTGACGTGCTGGAGCTGCTCATCTGCAATGACACAAGGTCCACAATTTTCTCGTGCATTTCTCAAGCGTCCTTCATGCTGATATTGCCAACACACAGGAATTTTCTAGGAACTAGTTGTGCATACTACATCTTTCCTTATTTTCTCCTTTTCCACATCCTCTCCTCCAAGTAGGCTGTTCTGCAATTACTTACGTTTAAAAATGCATCCTTTCTTCTGGTTTTAACATTTTTTAACCTTTCATTTTATTGCTTGGGCATAAAGGTGTCCAGACTGACATCAGATATATGAAGTATCATATGAAATAGAGACCCAGTTACAGGGTGGCGAGGCATTGGGATAGGTTTCGCAGGGAGGTGGTGGGGATCACCATCCCTGGAGATGTTCAAATGGAGCTGGGCGATGGGGTTCAGGGATTTATAGGGGTTACAGTGGCGGTGCTGGACGACCTCAAAGCTCCTTTTCCAGCCTCCGCTGCCCCGTCCCACGGCCACCATGCCGCCCTCCCTCATCCCCGGGCCGCCATGCCGACCCTCCCTCATCCCAGCCCTCCC
>VZTX01021398.1:0-12646 GCA_013400915.1 Pardalotus punctatus | reverse complement strand
AAAGGAAAGGAAAGGAAAGTCTGTCTATTGAAGCTAAGAATTATTCTTATCTGGCAGAAATTATTGGTTTGTGGTGTAATTCTTCAGACAGAAGAATGTAGTTGAAGGGGTTTAAAGACCCCATTCCAACTATATTTTGGTGCTGTTTGAGTACTTAACTGACTCACAAAGCCTTAAACTCCTGGTTTTCGTCTTTACTATGGGAAACATCAGGATGCATCCCCTTCACATATTTGCAAGGAAAACATTCATCAAGTTCAGGAAAAAATGGGACACATAACAATCACAATATATTCATATAATCTGTCTGCTGTGTGTACTCAACTACCTTTGGCATAGTTAAAAACAGAAATGTTATATGAGGAAATTATTGTAATATTGTTATAAGTTATTGTAACAATTGTATGATTGTTACAATTATTGTGCACATGGTTAAAAACTACTTTAGACAAACAATGAAAGAGAGACCCTCCAAACGGAAAAATATGGAAACTTCACTTTTATAATCTGAAAGCTTGTTTCCAAATTAATTCCTGTGTCTTTGCAGGCGGTCTGTGACCCAAGCAGAACCTGCTGAAGGGGAAGGTGACACAGAAATGGTCCTGGTGAAGACACACAGCTCAGTGCAAGACCCAGAGCAATTCCTTCAAACCATCTCCAGAAGGAATTGCTACAAGGAAAGGTTGTTCAACACCGGAAGGAGCTGCCCAGGGAGGTCTGGAGTGCCCATCCCTGGAGGTGCCAAGAAATGCCTGGATGTGGCTCCCAGTGTTGTGGGATGGGTGACAAGGTGGGTATTGGACACGTGTTGGGGTCACTGACCTTGGAGATCTTTCCCCGCCTCAACGATCCCGAGATTTCCACATCAGGACAACGAGAATGAAGAAAGGCGTCCTTGGGGGTGTAGGGGGACGAGGCAGAGCATTCACAGGTTTGAATCTCAGTTATATTCTAAAAGCCTAAAAACCATTTTCATTTTCCTCGTGGCGAGCAGGGCACTTACAATTCCCTCCTCCCGCCCAGCAATTCCCAGCCTTGGGGACACAGGGAGCAGAACCAGAGCGGTGCCATTCCCCCGGAGCTCTCCCGTGTGCCCAGAGCTGCCCAACACGTGCGCTCAGAGGCGCGGGGGCAGAATCCTCACCCCTGCGCCCGTAAGTCACGGCTGTGCCGCTGATCTCAGAGCTCCTGGAGCGGCTCAGACACCGCGGAACCGCTCGGAGCTGTCAGCAGATCTCCAGCAGATTGATGGCTCCGAAGACCTCCAGTGTAGAGGGGAGCGTTAAGGATCTGCAGTTACTCAGCTGAAGCTGAGATGAGGGATGCCTCCTTTCCAGGCCTGGTTATTGAATTTGAAAACCCTCATAGGTTTTGCTGTCACTGGTGTTGCTTAAAACAGACTATTATAGGAACGAGTTAAAAAGGAATGACTGGGAAAAGAAGTTGAAAGGAAAACGAAGATGTATCTTTATGTTTCTCAGGTTAACGGAGAGGCAAAAAGACAAAGTTTCACTGTAAAGTAGAAAAAAATAATTTTTGTGTTCAATTCTGGCCCTTAGAATAGCTTTTTTACAGCCAAAAACTCCTTAGTGCAGAAGTAAGCTCAGAGCCAAAACATTTTATTATAAAAGTTTATCATAAACAGGGGCTCACCATGAACTGAAATGCAATTTGCATATTCTATTTTCACCGGTTTAATTCTATTTCATAATGAATAGCCTTCAACACCAGGTAAAAATACCAAAGATAGAAAGCAGACTGTAAATAAGGGTCAAGTCAAACAAACATTGCAAACCAGAGCAATAATAAAAAACAAAAAAAATTAAAGATATTTCTGTCTTATTGCATTTGAAACGTAATGAACTATCATCTATCACGTAATTGTTGCTCATTTTCTGTATAAAACCATTTCTGTTCCTGAATTAAGATATAATATTAACCCTCTATGTTACAAATCCCACACATACCTTCACTTACCCACCTTGAGCTGCAGGAGTTGACCATGCTGCACATTTGGCCTTCATTGTTCAAGGTAATTTTGTGTAATCAACACTTTGTGCGAGGTCTGCTAGAGCTTGATGAGTATAAAATGGCTAAAAAATCTGAATGGGACCTTGTGACAAATCCTGCAGCAACAAATTTAATTCTTAAGTTGTGAACCTGGCTGTGCATCTGCAAGTTCGTGAGAAACATAGCTCTAAAAAATAATAATATAATCCTGAATGTGTATCTTTCCCTTGGGACTGGTTTTGTTGCAGCAGAGAACAATACATTTGTTTAATAACGAGTACATTTTTTTATTAAGTATGAGGAAGAAGGCAAAATGATTTGGTGTAGCTGGAAGGGAAAACTTCCCCCTAAAAAGAATCATTTGAAAAGTGCTTCTTCTTCTGAACTTCCATCTGGGACCTAAAGCTGAGGGCTCTCATCTCATTTTGGCATTGCTGACTGGGACACCCAGGTGAAAAGCAGGATTTAGTGAATTATCTTGGGAATTAAGCGCTTAAATTTCTCCCTAGAAGCATTTTCCTTTGCGCAAGAAGGCTGCCCCTCTGTTTTTCCAACCTCCTGGAGGTGTTTTATTTCTTCACCCTTCCTCAAGCTTCCAGTACCTTCTATGGAGCCACCAGCAGGACTTTGGGCAGTTCCAGCAGGGCATTAATTATCCACAAAATGGGCTGATAAGTTCAGGGAGTGATATATTGCTCTGGGATCCCTCTTTCCTCTCCAGCACTGTCTGGAGCACAAACCATCCCTGCTTTCAGCTGCTTTTTCATCTACTCAAGACACTTGATAGGACTTCTACTTCTTCAGTGAACCCAGAGTGTAAAACTTTACCTACAAATCAAAAGGCAAAGCTGCTCACAAGAGTTTTTTTTCTCCTTGCTTTTCATCTGTCAATGGAATATTTAATGAATCAATCAATGGAAAGTCTCTAGGCAGGAGGGTTCTAAACTCACTGCCGTAAGTAGGCATTTAATTTTGATTTACTGAGGTGGTTATTGCTTATTAATCAGATAACATTATGAAAGCTGGGTACGTGTGTGTCAGTTATACATTAATTAGTTACTAAAGTAAGAGAAGCTGAAGAGCACCAGGAGCTGCTTACATGTCCCCTGAATTAATTTAATTACAAGGAAAAAGTTCCAGAGCACATTCTTCCACATGGGCAACCATTTATATGAAAACAAATTGCAACAAATAGGAAGATCTTCAGACAAAAAACGGCTTCTGGAAGTCACATAAGTAGCAGATAAATATTAAAACTTTACACACAAAAAAAATCTAATTTTTTTTTTTTTGTCAGAAAATTCATCAAGTACATACAGGAGAATCAGAAGTTACCTTTTTTTCAGAATTATGCATGCTGTGACTTAGGAACAGTTTGATTGTAAATCTGGACATCCATGTTAAGGCCAGATTACATCACAAATTTCCAATTCCCAATAACTCTTAGCGGCCCACTATATCTCAATAAATTTTCATTTTCTGTTTAAATATCCCTCTAAAATATTCATTGGGTGCAGCTCATGAATGGAAAATACCCGATATTGTCAACGTTTGGCTGCACCAGCCACCCCACACTGCTCCTGCTGCAGGGAAAAGTTCTGGGACTCAGGGATTTATTCCCAGGGGTGAGAAGTGCCCTCTGCTCTGCTTTCCCCACCCCTCTGGGTTATATTCCCTCTGCAGCCCAGGCTAAAACAAATTTGGTAATTTGATAATTAAATTTGATAATTCTTAAATTTGATAATTCTTTTACAAATTTTGGAAATTTGGCTGGTGTAATATCATGTCTTAGAAAGCAATCCCATATTTTCACTTGCACATCATGTTTAAAGCATTGGCTGCTGCTGGACATTAACCCCAAGGACTAATTCCAATTATTTTCCTGGTGATATCCTAATGCAACCAGGTAAGGATATCCTAATGCCAGGCTGCTCTTTGTCCCCCTGGGCCCTTTTCCAGTGCCAAAGCCAACACCTCTCCATGCCCACCCATCCTGGGAACGTGAAAACAAGCAATAACCTGTGTCATGTGGTGACAAACACAGTTCAAAGTGCCGTTATAACTTGTTCTCGTGGTGATAATTAATCCCATCATCATTATCATAATGAGAAACCACGTCCCGAAAATGCTGATTGAAAAACTCCCATATAAAAAAAAACAGTCACTCACTGCCCTTTCAGCCTGAGGGATTCTTACATTTGCTCTTGATTAGCACACAGTCTTCCAAAGAATTTTTATGCCCCAATCCAAACTTTTCTAGTGTTCTTATGTCTCACTTCGTGATTTTTTAAAATGTTCCATTCTAGCATGAAGTGCCAGGATTGCACTTTTGTTCATTAATTCGTGATGGATCTTTAATCAAATTTTTTTTTCCTGATTCCTCTCCTCTCCCAGTGATGTGGTGACAAAGGAAGACAAAGAAATTGAGAGAGAGATTGTCATGGTTTAACCTCAGCCAGCAACTAAATCCCACACAGCCACCTGCTCCCTCCCTCTCCGTGGGATGGGGAGGAGAACTGGAAAAACCTGTGGGTTAGGTAAAACCAGATAAATAATTGAAAAAAATACAATACTATTATTATTATTAATAATAATAATAATAATAATAACAATAGTAATGAAGAGGGACATAGCAATGAAAATTAAACAGCCCAGTGCTACCTTTAAAATCCTGAGCTTCAAAAATATTTGTGAAATAAGTTCTGCACATACCATATTTCTGTATCCTATAAATATAGAGACATGGAATGACCTGATACTGGTGAAATTTAAGCCTTGCACTGTAAACAAAGGTAAATTGGTTGATCAGAATGGCTTCTCCCAGTATTTTTATCTGTTCTGGATATATTAATTGGTTGTACATATGTGCACAATCGTTACATGACAAATAAAAATGGGGCACGTAATAAGCGTAAATCACCATAAATCATACAATAAACATCTGAATGAGAAAATGTAATAAACAATACATCCCCACAACAACTTCATCCCCTTCCATTAAATCCATAACCCCCCTAGGACTTGTTCTAATGTTCTCAGTTCGCGAGTACACATTATGTATTAAAGAAAAAAAAATAAAAAGGCACAACTGCCCATGCCAGGATATGTCTCTTCCTCTCACATTCTGGTCTGGCAGTTTGTTTTCTGTGGCCAGAATTCAAGCCTGTGGCTATTTGGGATGGGAAATTATATTTTCCTTCACGGAAATTTCCTTCATTTTAAAAATGTTTCTAATCTGCATCAACAAGAACCCCAGTGAATGGGTGAGTGGGATATTTCCAGGGAAAGATCTCTTTCTGGATGATTACTGTGCCTTTATAAGGCCAACAGCTTGGATTTGGGATTCCTGCATCCCATATGAATGAGGATCATTCCCAACAAGCTCCTCCAAAATTGACTGGTGCGGATATTGCAGAACAGAGTTTCTTTTTCTGCAAATATTTTGCTGCAGCAAGCTCTGCCTTTGCTAGAAATAAACCACTTTTCCCAGCCTGAAATTTCCTAGTACCTATTTCTCTTTAGAAAGAAAATGGATGTTCCTCAGGAGAACGCACTGGGATTTAGACCTTTTCCTTCACAGCACTCCAAAGTGACTTTGGACAAATCACTGTTAATCCTACATTGTTCAGGTGTCAGAACTGATCTGATTTAACAATTTTGATAATTAAGTTGACAGAGGACGCGAGTACACCAATTACATTGTTTTTCCCTGACATGAATTTGGAAGGCAGCGCCAACCCTGAGGAATATTGGACGACAGGTAAATGAAATGATCTGGAGGTTTCAATGACAGAAGTAGGATAATATTTAGTAACACCAAACTCCAAGTTCAGGAATTTAGGAGTGAATAATTGGTGTTTTCAAGCTTATTTTTGGAAATGGAAGAAGAAGGCAAAGACTTCAGGATATGCTGAATACAAACAAATGATATGAGACCTCCATGAACACAAACGGTGGGTGCATCTTATGAAGGGGAAAGGATAAAATTCTCATTAGAAATAAGGGAATATTCCCACTATTCTACAAACACCATGTTGGGATTTCCTAGTGCTGCAGACTGTTCACAGGCAGGAGGAAAATTCATCAAAATATGGAAAAGTGATACTCAGGGAAAAGTCCAACCTCTCTTAAGCGATGAGAATGAAAAAAAGTCATTTATTTAGGCTGGTAAAATGAATGAAGACTTGGCTGAAACTACTTGAAATCACTAGGAAAAGCTACAGACAAATGCAGATTATTAAAAGAATATGTGTAAATGACATCTTTAGGCAGGTGAAAGGTTCTCCAACAGGAGTAGTGGAGGTCAAAAAATGACTTTAAATTACAGTGGTCAAGCTCCATTCCATTGTGTGCTTCCCTGGACAAGCTGGGGAATTTGATGGCCTTTGCTGTCATTTTGAGTACGGTGAATATTTCTTGTTTATTCCATGACACTGAGGATGAGAGCCTGACGTCCTCAGAGTTGCTTCAAAATCCCAGGCAGGACCAAAAGGTGTGAGGGGTTGAGTGTGGCAGTTTCATTGGTACTCTTTGAACTGGATCTGTCACCCACGACATTCCTCGTGGATCCTCATAAAGTGCTAGAGCAGCACCTCACATGCCTGTAAATATGGAAAAATATAGAGCTAATAGATGTGGCTAATAAATAATGCTAATAAATGTAGCTAACAAATGCAATAAATAATAAATAAATATAATCATAGGTACCACATGCACGAACCCATCCATGTCACAGGCCTGCCTGTGCTCTCTAGACAAGAATGGATCTCAAAGTGAGGTGTAAACATATGTTTGAGATTCGTATTACTATCACATTAAACAATAAATGTGTGTAAAAGAGCCTATTTTGCTATTTCTGCTCATTCTAAACACGAGGTACAGCCTCCCCCCATATCAAACTAAACAGCAGAGAGAAAGCAGGCTCTTAAACCACATTTTCTTATGCTAAAACCTTCCATCTTTTTCAAGTAACTCATCTGATTTCCATGATCATAAAGAACTGGATAACACTAAATTATAACAACAGCAATCAGGGGCATGGAGAGCAAGAGGATCCTCGATTGCAGCCCATGCATCACTCAACAGCCCCACAGAAGAAGAGAGTGAAAAGCACATCAATTCACATAACTTCCTCCCAGGGCCCATTGTCTTTTTCAGTTCCTAATGATGCTGAAGTGTCTCCATGATTAAAATTTAAAGGTTTCCCAGTAACCAAGTAATTTGACCAAAACTCCTTATCTAGCACTCACCACGAAGACTCTGATTTTAATATACCATTAATCAAGCTCCAGCCAAGTTTACAACTGATACTTTCAATTACCGAGGAACTAACTTCATTCTTCTCAGTGTGGCAGTGAGAGACCACTTCTCTGATTAGCCACAGCCCCTAAAAACAGATGGATAACAGGGCTGGGCTGGATGCACTTTCCTGAAGGAACTATTCGTTGCGAATTACGATTTAGTAAACAAAATTGGATCGCTCTGCTGCAGGATAAACTTCAGCCAAATTTTGAACCCTTCATATCCCAATTATAATAAAAGCCACGAGCTGATTTCAAGTTGCACGGTGTAACAATAACGTGTGATTTGATGAAATGTAAATTGACGCGGCGGTGAATCGAACGGGCGAGTTCCAAATATCCGCGCATTTCCCACCACAAACATTCCCGCAAATGCCCGTGGTGCGTGTTTAATTGAGGCACATGAATAGATCCACAATCTTCAATAGGACATCTCGTGCTCTAAGTGATGCACGTGCACAAGTGATTGCAGGATCAGTTATCAGAAAATGATCCCCGGTACAATTTATAAGAATTCCAACAGATTGCAAATAGCTATGATTTGTCACACAACATCTGGTCTCTTCTCTCCACAATCAAACGGACAAATGGAAATAACAATACAGGCTGTGAAATCGCAGCTTGGAAAAAACAATTAGAGGGAAAGGGACCCCTACCTTACCCTGCCGGAGTGATGGAATTTGCACGGGGCTGCCTGGCTCAGCTAACAGAGAGTCAGAGCTTGTTTGAGCTCGAGTGCGATTGCCACAAGAGAAATATTTAATTCTGAAGTTGTTTCCACAGCTGCAGTCAAAACTTCAGGAAAAAACAGGATGGTCCTGTTAGTATCCCAGGAAAAACTTTACCTGTTCTGCAGGATTGATGTCCTGTCGAGATGGGGGAGGAGATGGACAAAATTGTAATGTTTTATTTAAATATATCATTTACTTAAATATATTTAGATTTATTTATTTAAATAAATGTATATTTAAATATATCATTAACGTTACGTGTATATATTAGTATTACTACATGAACCCAAAGCCTTGGCCCTGGATGCAGCCGATCATTCAGTTTTATTTAATTCACCTAGAGAACATTACAGCATGCTCAAGGAGCTTCTGAAATTGCAAGAACTGTCTCAGCAGTGAAATCAGAGGGACAGGTAACAATTAACTTGGCTGGGAATTAGGAATATCCGTCACAAAGCTCAGATTTGTGCAATACAATTTAAACTGAAAGGCTATATGTAAAAATGTTCGGGAAAAGAATAAAAGAGGGTATTTACTCTACACTAACATCAATTGAGACAGATTTCCATTGACCGCACTGCTCAAAGGCTCTGGATGGCACTGTCTGCTGGAAAGTTTGATTATCCGGCTTCTCTGATGAAAAATCAGTTTGATATTTAAGAAAAGAGCAGTGAAACATCTGAGTTTGCTGCCACTCAAACCCAGCCTTCACAGAGGAGTTGAGATTCTGCACATTAGTTAAACACAGGTTTTAGCTCTTTCACCAAAAGGAGAGACATTTGGGTGGGGTAACAGACTTCTTTTACATTGGTGTCCAAAGAAATAAAAGATTTGGGTGTTTTTATTCAAATAACCAGTAAATCTCTTCTTTTTGGAGTGACCTCAGCATTGACCTCCTCTCTGCAGCACCTCAGCCCAGCTCTGCCAGCAGTGATGTCAAGGCAACATCCAGGCAAGGAACTTCACTTTTTTGGTATTCATCCAAAACAAAGTTCCCAAATTTCCGCTGCTTACTCTTCTTTCAGAACGTTTTCTCTCCAGCAATAATCAAGAGTGTAAAGAGGATTAGATAAGGCATACAAAAAATAATGTTAATCACTAAGATTTTTCCTGAAGTTCTCCTTTATCCCAAGCGCAGTAATACCTTTTCGGAAGATTTACAATGTTAACCAATTCTTTTCTGTCAAGTAGCAATTTTTTGGCAGATCCCTTTTGCATGATTCATGAAGGACCAGTAAAAGGCTAATTGTTCAAATTAATTTGCGTAAATGACTAAGCAAGAGATAACAAAATTACATCTGCACTTGTTTGGCAAAGATTCAATAGCAGCGGCCCTGTACTGCCAGCTGCTTCCAGACAACACTCTCGCAGAAATTAAAAGCTACAAATATTAATTAATACACTTTTTTGGTACGTTAATTTGCACTGAAAGGTTCCGGAGTACAAAACTGCTGAGAAGATGAACCATGATAATTAGAATTAATGGGATGGATGCATGTTTTTTGCAGCTGAAGTTTTAAAAACCCATGAATGGAACTGGGAACTTGGAACTGACATTCTCATAAATCTCTATGATAATGCTGCTATTAGTATTAGAAGGATTAAGTACTGTGGCTCCGGCGTTATCCATCACATGACACGTTGTATCCCATCTGTCACCGCCGCGGCTAAGACATGATCGCCGTCCTTGAGGAAGCCGTGTGAAAAGCTCTGGGAATTCAAGGAACGGCAGGATGGATGGCTCAACCCCCTGACTCTCCTGCAGGAATAATGGCCGGTGCTCTGTTCTTGTCAGCTCAGGGCTTGAGCAAATACTCCGGCTGTGGTTGAGTTGAGTTAAGCAAAGCAGTCGGAATTAGAGATAAATCAGCAACAGTCAAATGTCACCGATTTTTATCGTCCACTCCTTCCCGGCATTGTAAGTGGGATACGTCTGGGACTGGTTTTTACTGGGGTTCAACCCATTAATTTGGCATTTTTTAGGGCAGCCAGCGCCACTGGGCCTCCACTCAGTGCACCGAAATAAAGTGTTTTTACATGAAATCACTAATGAGGTCATTTACCTGCTTCACAGTGTTATCTGCATGATGTAAATCCCCCTATCCACGGAAACACTGTTGTAAGAAAATCAAATTTTAAATGTGTCCTGTCTTGAAATTTTGCCTGGAAAATTAACTTCAAATTTTATCTTAGAGTTTTCCAGACTTTAGAAAAATGATTGCACTTTACAACCTAAAAATACTTCACAGGGACACAGATACAATTCCACGCTGCCTGTTTCACTAATTATTTTTTTCAATGCTGAGAAAGGCTGTAGAGAAGGAACTTGCAAACTTTCAAAGGTAATAAATTCTTCAATAGGACCTTTGCTTCTATTTTGAGTGCTGCCTGTGCACCCAGGCAATAGAATTGGTGAGAAAGGCCGAAGCAGAAGGGATGTCTGACAAGGACCAGACAGCGGAGATTGTCCTGGGAAGAGCAGCATCTTCAACCTTCCCAAAAAGCCACCCCACGTTGTTCAAAGCCCCCCAAAAAACCAGCACTAAGTAACATCTATTAGAGAGCAGGATGCAAAGCTCCATCCACGTTACCCTTGGGTATTTTGGTAGTAAAAAACTCAAAATTATGCTATCATAATTTATTAGAATTATTAGAACTTATTATTGGTGGAATTCTCGGGGCTGCCTTGTGCAGGGCCAGGAGTTGGATTTCCATGATCCTTAAAAGTCCCTTCCAACTCAGGATATTCTGTGATTCCACCCATATTTTTATTCCTTTACTCTGAACTATGGGATCATTTTCCTCCTGTGCAATAACTCTGCTCCCATTCTGCTTTTATTCACCTACACGCGCTAAGAAAAAAACCCAAACAAAACAACTTGTTATGTCCCGTCTCTGATGACATCATGGAATAAAATTAAAAACTCTCCTCGACCCTGACCCTCAGCATGTGGGTTGTTAATTTTGTGCAGTCAGACTGCTCATGGCCTCACGGCTCACGAGAACTCACCCCAAATCCTCCCGTTCCTCGGATCAATCACGAGCACGGCAGCAAGTATTGGTGCTCAGCTCCCCAAAAACAGATTTTCACTGCCCCATGCAGCAAAAAAAGCCTGGAAAACACAAGTTTTATGTGTCTTTTAGCACTCATCTGTATAACAATAATAAAAATATATTATAATTTATTAATTACTGTGAATTAGAGTATGAAAGTATTTTTCCTCACCAATGGTGTTGGGTTTACAGTCCAATATATTAATCCAGAAGTGTAGAAACCAATCATCCTCAAAAATCAATATACTTTCATTAATATACAATTAATTTCTTAATACAAATTAATGTTTTTCCCTTTCTACGCTCTGAAGACACAACTGTTTACCCCCACACAGAGATGTGCGATGGAATTTCCGAGAGTCACGTGGGGTAAAAACACAAAGAGCTTTTGAGCCAAGTTAAATCAGGGATTAAAGTGAAAACCGAATAAAGTCATGAACCCCAGTACCCTGATAACACAGGAGGAGAAAACAGGAACACGGAGAAAACAACACAAAATCGGTTCCTAATCACTCAAATTTTAAATAAAAATAAAAAAACAGCTCCCCAGCTGGACCCTGGTGCTGTCCAGGTCCCTGGCCCAGGACGTTCCATCGCTGGCACCCACTGGGCAGGAAGGACCTGGGAACAGGGTTTTAGTTCTCATTGCAGCATGTGGAATTTGTGGAATTGCAGAGCCTGCCGAAGATCAGCTGGTGCCATCAGGAGTTTGGTGGGCAGGGAATTTCTCTGAAATATAATTATCACCTCTGCGCTGTCCCGTGAGAGCGAAGAGTAACTGTGGTGGCTGTTACCAGATCTTCTAGCGTGGATTTTGATTTTTCTCTCTTTAATCAGCACACTGGATTGCTGAAGCTTCCCAAAACACAGGATCTGGGGATTTTTTGGTGTGTGACTCTGGTATTTCTTGGTATATTATTTTGGTATTTCTTGGTATATGATTTTGGCAAAAGTTTTGTCTTTTTTATGCTGCTGTCACTTCTCACTCACAGTCTCATCATAAAACAAATTCCTGGCCATTCCTGACACTAAAATTCACACTAAGAGTAACTTGAAGAGCTTAATTATTAATAAAATGAACTTCCTTTAGACCATAATAATAAAATTAATAAAATGAACTTCCTTTAGACCATAATAATAGACCAGCACTAGTAAAAAGAGTATTAAGATTTGTATTTGTGGTCCTTTACTGAAACCATTTGCTTCCCTTGAGACAATTCTTCCTTCTTCCATCCCGTCAGCCTCGTGGCCAGTACAGGCCATCAAACTTGTCATTATCAGTCCTGGTCTGTCTGATACAGGAAACTTCCCAGGAAGATTTAGGGAATATTTGGTGTTTCCAGGGATCTAATGGCACTCAGTAGGCAGCTGTCACCCAGAATTAGGGGAATTTGTGCCACAGGCAGGTAGGAAATGGGTTACAGTTGTCAGTGAAAATATACCAAACTCTCCTCAGCCACCTCCAGCGCCCACAAATGCCTCTGGGATTCTGGACAGGTGAATAAATCAAATCTGTGGAGGAGGCTGATGACCATCAGACATGAATAAAAT
>VZTX01021395.1:219-14709 GCA_013400915.1 Pardalotus punctatus | reverse complement strand
ACCTCAAAATGCCGGGAGGGGAGCGGGGCTGAGTGTGGAGCTCGTGCTGAGATCCAGCTGGATCCATTGGATGGGAAAATGGTGCTGGGATCACCTCAAAATGCCGGGAGGGGAGCGGGGCTGAGCGTGGAGCTCATGCCAAGATCCAGCTGGATCCCAACGATTGGATGGGAAAATGGTGCTGGGAACACCTCAAAATGCCGGGAGGGGAGCAGGGTTGAGTGTGGAGCTCAGATCCAGCTGGATCCCAACAATCAGACAGGAAAATGGTGCTGGGATCACCTCAAAATGCTGGGAGGGGAGCAGGGCTGAGTGTGGAGCTGAGATCCAGCTGGATCCCAACAATCAGACAGGAAAATGGTGCTGGGATCACCTCAAAACACCAGCAGAGCAGCAGTGCCCTGGCTGGCACAGCAGAATGTAAATTATTCCCACCACTGGAGCGCCTTGTGGGTTTACACTTCACAAATTCAGGTTTCTCGGGCAGGCAGGGCCCAGGGAGGCAGAGGAGCTGTGGAAAGACAAAACATTCCAATGAATCGCAGAGGAGAAGCTCTGTCATCCCCACGGCAAAGCAAACGGGAGCTGGGAGCTGCCTCCCTGGAAAAGCAGAATCCGCAGGATTTCACCCCACATCCCTGCAGAGCACGAAACAATCGGGCAGGGTGGAGGCTGCTCGGGCGCTGACATAAATCTTTCTTCCCTCTGCTCGAATCTCACGCTGATAGGAGTGAGTTTTCTTATCGGCCTCCGATGGCAAGGAACGAGGATCTAGATAAAGTTGTTTATTCCAGTCAGGTATTGGCACGGTGTGAGAAAACACACGGCGAGACCAGATGTTCCCGAGCTGGCCGCTGCAGGCGTTTGCTTGGGAGCAGGAAAAACTATTTTTTCTCCTTTTCCCTGGCCTGGCTTGGCCTGCTGTTATTTCCTACGAGCACCTCGATGTTTTCTGCCGGCAGCCGCGGCAGAGCCCAGGTCCTCCCCTCCTGCTCCGTCTGTTTTCAGGGCAGTTTCTGAGTTCTCTCCACCCAGAAGTGATAAATCCTCCTCAGGATGCAGGGAAACGCTCGGCTGGGGATAATAAATGGAATTCGAGCACGTTCTTGGTGATCTCTTGGGTCACACCAAGAACCACCAAGCTCCTGTGGGACGGTGTTGACAGCTCGGCCATGAGGTAAATTTTTCTCCTGTATGGCAGGGAATCATCTGGATTTTTGCAATTTCCTGGACACCAGAGCGGTGGGAATGGACAGTGAGGTTTCTTTAAGTTTGAGGGGAGTTGGCAGCATGGGGTGGAAAATTTTCGGTCAAAGTCTTTCGGTCAAACTTTTCCCCAAATTCATCATTTCCTTGGGAGAATCACTCAAAAAACAGGACAGGTTTTGCGGATGACTTTGTTCTTTTGGGGTTTGTTTGAGGAGGTTGCTTTTTTCCCAGTTAATAATATTTCAGGAGCAAAAACCCAATGCGAAGTGTTCTTTGAACTTGATCAAATGTTGACTCTATTAATTAAAAAAAAAACTGAGCCAAGCTGCACAGCCTCATCTCCCTGCAAAACGTTTGCAGTCTCCAAATATTACAGGAGATAATCAAATGTCTGCATAATCTTCTCTTTTAACCTTTGGATAAGGAATTTTTTTCCATCCTGGCTGCACCTGAAGCAATCAGCAATGGCAGGACTCAGCAGAGACGATCCTTCCATTGTGAGCAGCAAAAAAAAATTATCCAAAAGCCCTTCACGAACCAATCTGAAATGAAAGCATTCAATCTTAATCCTGTCATCAGGGCTCCCTAATTAAAGGAACGGGCAGATTTATGAGGTTGCTATTTTTACCCCGAGCCCGGCACATTCGGTGCCGCGGAAGTGATGTCAGGGCCGGCCGGAGCCAACGGGAATTGTGTTTGCGATATCCCAGGAGAATTCCTGTGTTCTCCAACTCCCACAGCAGCTTCAAACAGAAAACCTCAGGCAGGGCTCCAAGGGATTTACACCAGCTCGAGTGCAGCGTTGTTTGTCTTTCATGTTTCACCTTTCCTGATTATTGCCGTAAAATCCTGATTTTCTGCAGGTTCTGTGGAAGGCAGTGGGGTGTGTGTTCTTCCTGGTCAGACTGGAAGGAATTTTAGAGGTTCCTCTAAAATTATCAGACACTACCCAGGTTTGCAGTGGTGACAGAGGTTGGTCCAATGGGATTAGGAAAGAGAATGGGAGTGCTGGGCCACCTGGAAATGGATAAAAAGGGAATTTAGCTCACAAAAGATGAGGAATTTGTGGGTCCCTTCTTGGCCCTTTGGCACTGCTGGCAACACTTCTGTGTCTACCTCAACATTTTTTTGAGAATCTTCCTCCAAACCTCATTGTGACAACGAGGCATCTTCAGGAGCATCCATGGAGCAACCTCAGCCTCTTCATTCCCTCTTTGGTGCTGTCTTTAGTGATGGTGCTGGGGGAGGAGAGGGAAAAAATCCACATTTCAAAATGCAATTCCTCCAGCAAGGGGCAGAACATTTTAAATCCCAAAGACCAAGAATCACCCCAAAAATCAGACAAATCCAAAACCAAATGCGAGAAACCATTAATCCAGTTTCCAGAGGGCAAAAATTCAAGCTGCAAGAACTTTCAGGATTTTGTTCTTCCCGTGTATTGATGGAAACCTTTTAGCTTTACCCCTATATTTAGCATTGCAATAAATGTTCCGCATCCCCACACTGCCATCAGCGCTCATTTAAAAGCTTAAATAGCTGAATTTATGACAGGTTTTCTTTCTGTTTTCACGCTCATGAATTATAGATCCAGCTCTGGAGAGAGCGGTGGTGTCAGGTAAAAACTGATCACTTGTCTTGGTGAAGAGAAAAAAATAAGGTGGGAAGAGGCTCTGTGACAATGGGCAAATTTATTGATTAGGGGAAGGGAAAAAGAGTCTTTTGTGGAATCTGTCAGATTCGTTCTGAGGGGAGGAGCAGGGATTTGATTTCTGCCGGCAGCCCAGAGAGCAGGATGAAGGAATTCCTGATCCCTGTTCCCTGTCCGGCAGTGATGCCCCCTCACTTTGCTAAAATTCACCACGACCTCTCCCAAAAAAAGCATTTCCCTGTGGATCCCGACCTGGCCGCTCTCCCCAGCCAGAATTCCACACGTTTGACTGCTGCACCTCCCCTCCTCCTTCCAGGGACGCTGTGAGCAAGGAATTCCTCTCCTCGGATTCCTTCCCTCCTCTCATCGGTTCTGCTGGGAGGAGTGGGCAGAATTTTGCACATCGAGTCTCACACCATGTTGAGGAAGAGTAAAATATTGAAGGGGTTTTTGCTGAGAAGTTTGGAGAACAAAAACGCTGTCAGTCTTATTCTCTGCACTTCCACAAGGTGCTTTATTCTCTTCGAAATGCAATTTGTGAATGGCACGGGGGGGGTTGTTGGACTGAATGTGTTTGTATTTCCTTATTTTCTCCTCTGACACAAGGAATTTTGCCAAATGCTCCTTTTTCCCTTCTCCACCTCTTCCAAACCCCCCCATTCCACATTCACTGCCATCCTTTCATGTCCACACTCTGGCAATTTCTCCTTCATTCCAGGAGGGAGGAATGCAAAGGCCAGATAGTCCAGCATAGCTCTGCAAAGACTTTAAGCTGCTTTTCCTCTTGTCAAACCAGCCTAAAATAAATGTATTCCACACCTATAGCCCAAACAATTTTTACAAGGCAAGGCTTTCATGAAGAAATATAAATCTCGGTGCAGGGAAGAATGCAAAGCAATAAAGTTGTGTATAGAGCTGAGGGCAGAGGGATGAAGGGCTGGCAGATGGAGGATGCTATTTTCTAATTATTTCCTCACCCAAAAACCATCCTCTTCATCAAAGCCTGAGCAGCTTCCAGGAATAGAGTTCATCCCTTCTGCCCAATGGCAGAAGGAACTTTGCCAGCCTGACCTTCTCCCTGAATCCACTCAGCATAGCCTGGGAAGTTTTACGTTTTTTCCCTTGCTGTTTTAATTCTGTTCTGTCACTTTTAGGGCAACAGAATTATCCCCACTGAATGATCAAAAACTTGCAGTGAGGCAGGGGAATGAAAGCAGCTGGAGAATTAAAATATATTAAAAAGTGAGAGCCACCTAATGCTGAAGAATGAAGTGTTGGGTTGAAATTCCCAAAATCCAGGACTTTTGTGCAGGAATTATCACAAGAAATGGTCCCACAGACAGAACTGAATTCCTTCCCTCCTCCCATCAGTTATGGTGGAGAAATGAGCAGATTTTTGCCCGTTGAGCCTCACACCACATCGAGGAAGAATGAAACACTGAAGTGGTTCTTGCTGGTGGGGAGGGGAGTTGAGGAACGCTTTTGGGGTAAATTTTCAGGTTCCCCCAAGTGGGGGGAGCCCAGCAATGCCATCACTGCTCTCACCCTTTGTCCTGGAGGGCACCAAGGGATGGTCCCGGAATAAACAAAAAAAAAAACCCACCCAGGGCTTTTGTGGCTGTGGCGGGAATAACAGCGGCGTAGAGCTCACGGAGACGAGCAGGGAGAGAAGAAGAAGAAGAAACTTTATTGTTATGATTAACCTCTTTTATATATGCTATATGACTAATTGTGATTGGAGATATTTACCCACCCCCCGAGGTGAATGGTTAGAGCCTGTAGCGCTCAGTTCCAAAACATGGGTTAGAAAGAGTGAGAAGAATTCAGCTCATCTTTATGTTTCACACAGGATTCATGAGAAAGAGAAAGTTCTCAGGGCAGTACGTCCGCAGGTTTTTCTTGAGGCTCCCTCATCCCACACTGACAAATTTTGGGTTGTACCAGCCCCCACCGTGCCTCTGGAAACGGCAAATAACTGAGGAACGGGGTGGAGCTTTACTCAATGTCCCTTTTTGGTTTTTGTGCAGCATCCCAGCAGCTCCACACGGAGCAAGGTCCCTTAGAGAGCTTTCCTCGGATCAATGTGTTTGGTTTATTTCTCTCACAGTAAATCCCGTGAGGCCGCTCCTGTTTCAGGGGTAAACCGGATCTGCCAAGCCCACCTTTTATCTCCCGCAGAGCTGGGGGGATTGATCTTTACCAGGAATGTGCTGGGGCTGTGGAGGCGTTTTGGGTCAGCAGGTGAGCTCCTGCCAGGAGGGGATGGAGCTGCAGAGCTCATTTCCCTCCAGCACAGCCCCACGGCACTGAAATGTTGCCGTGAGTTTTATGGGCAGTGGCGAATATTGACCGAGTCCTGCTGCTTCAAGTGGAATTATTCATTCCGGTGGGAATGACAAATTTTTCATTTTGCATTCAGGTGGGAACGCTCTGAGGTTTTGCTGGTTCTTTATAAAGAAAGGAAAAAAAAACCCTAAAAACTGGAAGAAGAATTTGGTGCAGCAAAGCTTTGCAGAACTCCAAAGAGCAAAGCTCCAGGGCTGCCCTGTAGTTGGAACAGCACCTCCAGGAGCACCCTTGGGATCTCCTCTGGGTCCGTGGCACCTCCTGGCCCTGGCCCCAGCCCCGTCCACCCTCTGGCTATGTCTGAGGAGCTGCTTAGGCAGGAGGAGCCTCCATGGCTGGAAAGCAAATTCCAAGTCACAGCGATGGCTGCAGGGAAAGCTGATTTTTCAGATGGGCCCAGACTGGGTCAGGATGGTTCAGGATTCTCTCTGGGCCTCGGCTGCGTTTTCTGCCCGGGTTCTCCAGCACATCCCGTGCTCCTCAGGCTTTCCAGCCAGGATGAGCCTGGCAGCAACAGCTCCCTGGGAATTGCCAGAGCTGGGAGCCCTCAGCTCCTCGGGATCCCCTCGTGAATCCAGGCGTGGTTCCGTGGGAAACCAGCCTTTGATTCACCAAAAGCTGGGCATGGCCAAGGGAAATCAGTTTTGGGTTCTGCGGGGAAATTGTGACTCCCAAAAGGATTCCAACCTGCTCGAAGCACAGCACCTTCAGCTGGGAGGAAATGCTGCCCCTCCAGCGGCCCCAAGAAAGGCCAGATTTGATATTTTCCTCCCTTCTGAACAAATTATGGTGGCCTGAAACAAATGTTTGTCGGTGGCTAAATTCGTCTCTACAAATGTATGAACTAATTTGGGGTAATTACCAGTTAATCAGCTCAGAAAATGAAGCTCGGCATTTCTAGAGAAGCGCATCAACAAAGGCAGAAAGAAAACAGATTTCTGGTATTTATAAGGTAAAAAAAAATAACAAAATTAAGTGGATTATTTAGGAACTTTTAGGCTGCTTTTGCACATCATCGAGAGAAAGGCAAGAGGGAAGAGAGACAGTGTCCCAAACTTCTCCTGGGAAACAAAACCTTGGTTTCTTGCTGCCCTTAGAGCTGGACCTCCAAGTAAAATCAGTAATTTATTCCTGATCTCTGCACTGCCAGATGTGCCTGTGACTGACTAAGTTGAGGGAGTGACAAACAGACATAGTGGAGGAGATTTTCAGGATTATTTTCAGACAAGAAAATTGATATCCAGCTCCCACTTTGACAGGCACTTCCATGGGTTTGGAGATGACTGTGCTGAAATCCATCCCCTCTTAAGGAAGTAATAAAATCACACTGCTCGCAATTAGCACGTCATTAACATCCCTGGCTCTCAGTGGGCTCTGCTCAGCGCTGCTGCTGCACCCAGCACACCTCATTCCCTCCTGAAATTCCTCTTTCCATGGAGAAGGTGATGGAACCTGGCCTTGGGCATTTCCAGGGATCCAGGGGTGGTCACAGCTTCTCTGGGCACCCTCCCCACCCTCTCAGGGAGGAATTCTGTCCTAATATTCCATCCAGCCCCGCTTTCTGTCCCTTTGGAGCCATCCCGCCTTGTCCTGGCACCCCAGACCCTCGGGAAGGGTTCCCATCTTTCTTGCAGGCTCCTTCCAGGCGCTGGAAGGCCACAATGGGATCACCCCGGGGATTTCTCTTTCCCAGGCTGAGCAATCCCAATTATCTCAGCCTTTCCCCCTTTCTGACCAGCCTGGTGCCTCCTCTGGACTCTGTCCATCATCTCCACATCCCCCCACGCTGGGGACCCCCGTGCAGAGCCGAGCTGGGGTCTCACCATGATGGACAGAGCAACCCAGACCCTGCCCCAACCCATCGGACAACCGAGATTGACTCCCCCAGCCATCCCCACCCTGCCGTGCCCTCTCCTTCTGTCTCTCCCTGCTGATTCCTCAGCCCCTGGAGATTTCCTCTGGCACGTGTGGAATGCTTTGTTCCGAGGGGCACCTTAATCCCGGCTTTTCCTGCCTCACACTTGGGGCTGCGAGGTGGAAAAGAATGAACGCCCGGCTCACTCAAAGGCAAAGGAAGGCTCCTGCACCAGGAATGTGCTGGATCCGAGCCACCAGACACAGGTTGGATTTACAGGGGCAGGAATGGGCACAAATGGCCTGTGGTTGTCCCCCCTGAGGGAGCCCAGGAATGCCACCAGGATCTGGATGGTGCCCATCACACATCTGGGTGTTACGTGTGCGAATCTGAGCAAAGTCCTGGCTCTGGGCAGGGGATTGATGTGAAACCGGTTTTTGCTGTTCCTTTTACCTTCCCATCCCCGCAAAAGCCTCTCGAGCCCCACATTTTGGCTGATAATTATCATTGCCTGGGTTGTGATCCTATGGAATCTCCTCTGTTCTTGTCTTTTCTCCCCCAGTTTTGATGTGTTCCAAGAGCATCGCTCAGGGCTGAAATCCTCCATTAATTCTTTATCCAGGGCTGAAATCCTCCATTAATTCTTTATCCACAACAGTGGCACTCCTGAAGTTTTATGAACAAAAACCCCTCTCTAAAGTCACCTATTTTCAAGTTTATGGAAATAATGGCAGGATTAATGCTGGGTTCGGCCTGAGAGAAGATGCAACAACAAGACAAAAAATAAAAGTGTCTCTGTCCTCTGTGTTGCAGGGTCCAACTTCCAGCAGTTTTTCCTTCGTTTTTTCCAGAACCCGCTGGAGAGCTTTTAAAATTTGTTTTCTTAAAATATTCAAAACAATTAGTCCTTCTTCAGATGCAGGAAGGATAAAGTTTCAGCTCCTGCAAGAACCCGGCCAGCAGAGCAGTGCTGAGAACATTTATTCTCAATATTCCTGTCTAGGGGCCGACTCTTTTTTTGGGATCCACAGAGACCAAATTTGCCGCTGCTTTGTGTTTTCGCTGTGGGAACACGCAGGCCGTGAATCAATGGAACTGCAGAGGATCTTTACGAGCTCCTGGGGAGCCTGAAATGCTTTTGTGTCTGCGCTCAAACCTCTTTTCTCCGTCAGCAAACACAGAAATGGCTGGAGCCAGCCTCGCGTTCCAAGGGAGCCGTGCGGGAGTGAGTGGAGCCGCGGTGGGAATGGGGTCCCACCTGCAGGCAGAGATCCTCGTGGATACATGGACAAAAACCTTCCAAAAAGACTGAATGAACCGCCCCAAACCGGGGGTCTTCACAAGGGAGGAAGATCCAGACATTAAGGGGTCGGGAAGAAAATGTTTTCAGTTCGCCTTTGGATTTGTGTGGGTTTTAGAGCTCAAACTGAGCACTGCTGGGAAATTGGGGCTGTTTTTAGGGTGCCTAAACAGGGTAATGGGTGCAGAGACCCTTCCCAGCAATTTGGTGCAGCTGCAAAAGACGTGACAAAGCAAGGACAGGAATTTGGGAAATGGATTCCTGCCTTTCTCCATCGCTGGGAAGGCTCTGGTGAAGCATCCCCACATTGTGCATTTATTTCCTCCTCTCCGTCAGCAGGGTTGTACCACGGACCTCACGCTGTGAACTAATTAATTAATTAATAATTACTTTGCAATGTTCCGTTGATGGGCTCTGGAAAGCCCAGGGATGATTTGGCACTTGCTGCTCCTCTGGTTTTTTCCTTTTTTTCCTTTTTTTCCTTCTTTTCCTTTTTTTCCTTCCTGCTCCTCCTTTTCCTTCCACCACAGGCCAAGAACCAGAGGTGCAAAGGAATTTTAACTCCTAGTCAGGGAATCATTGGCAGCCAGGAGCTTGGTGCCCATTCCACCATTATTTCATTCACTAATATTTCAAATTAATTTCCATTCCTTCAACCCACCAGGATTAAAGAGGCCAAACAACATTTTGGCCACAGCCAGGCAGGCATCCAGAGCTTTTTTCCCCAGTTTCTCTGCCAGGTTTTGGGGCAGCTCTGGGGACCTTTGGGCAGAGCGTGTCCCACCCCCGATCCTCATTAATTCCCACGTCCAGCACACAATTTCTTCTCTCCCCTCAACAATGGCAATACTTTCACACAGTTCCACTCATTTTGGAATCTCTTTGATCCACCACTGCCCTTGCAAGGTTGCTTGGGGGCAGAGGATTAACTTGGCACCAAGTGGTACCCAAAATACCCCATCTGCCCTTCAAAATCCTAATTAAAGCTCCAGCCCTGGAGGACGCCTGGGAGATTCCTGTTTCCTTCCTGTTCCTTCAGCTCAAATTGGAAAAAAATTTCTTAAAAGAGAAGGGCCTCCAAAAAGTCTGTCTAAAGGTCTATCTAAATTTTATCAAGCACAGCGTTTATAAATGATGAAACCGTGAGAAAATGTAACAAATTCACCTTGTTTGCAAAATAAACTGACAGCAGAGCTGATGGGAAATTTTCAGATATTCCCCAGGCCCTGCATTGCTCTCGGTGTCCTGAATGAATTCTCCACCACGTCTAAAAATGTCCTTAGAAATGGGAGCTGAAATCTCTTTAAGAAAAATAAAAGTCCCACCTCAGTGTGGATGCAAAGTACAGAAGGAATAAGAACAATCTGGTTTTTTCTGGTTTTTTAGAGAGAGATTTCCCCTTTCAGTTAAAAAAATCTGTTTTTTTCTGGTTTTTTGGAGAGTGATTTCTCCTTTCAGTAAGAATAATCTGGTTATTTCTGGTTTTTTCAGTGTGATTTCTCCTTTCAGTCAGAACAGTCTGGTTTTCTCTGGTTTTTTAGAGAGTGATTTTTCCTTTCAGTAAGACCAATCTGGTTTTCTCTGGTTTTTTAGAGAGTGGTTTCTCCTTTCAGTAAGAACAACCTGGTTTTCTCTGGTTTTTCACTGTGATTTCTCCTTTCTGTGGGGGAACCCACTCAGACCATTTAAATCTGCCCAGTGTCAATTGCAACCCCTTCCAGGAGGAATTTCCAGTCGCTGGAATCCATGGAGGATTTTCCCCCCCAGGTCCTGCCCATCCCATTCCAGCCCTGCTCTGGCTGGGCACGAGGACCTGGGCTCCGTTTTCACTTTTGGCTTCTTGGAGGGGCCCTGAATGACTCAGGAAATTTATTCCAAATCTGTTCCACCCTGGCCACGTTCCAGAGCGGGCCAGGGCCGGGCTGGCCAGCAGGAACGGGTGGAAATCCACACAGGGACATTCCTCACATTCCGGGGCACGTGCTGCTCCCTGGAAAATAAAAACAAAAAAAACAAAAAAAACCAACCCAAAACTTTCCACTGCAAACAGGCACTGGGAGACTTTCCCTCTCTGGCTGCCCCAGTGCCATCAGAACTGCTGGAATTGGGAATATTTTGGTGCCAGCCCCTGGGAGCAGCAGGAGAAGCTGATTTTCTCTCACCTGGCTGGAATATGTGGAGTTAAGAGAAGGCAGACAGGTCGTGTTCATCGCCCTCATTTTTTCCCTCTTCTATCAGGTGGTGGCTCACCCACCCAGTGCCCTTTTCCAGAGGAGAAGCAGCAGCAGAGGCAGCTTGGAGCAAGGGAAATTCCGGTCAGATCCAGGGGAAAAATTCACCGTGAGGATGTGAAACACCCATTGATAAAGATACGTAAAATTCAGTCAGCTGAGACCCTGAGGATGTGAAACACCCATTGATAAAGATACGTAAAATTCAGTCAGCTGAGACCCTGAGGATGTGAAACACCCATTGATAAAGATATGAGAAATTCAGTCAGCTGAGACCCTGAGGATGTGAAACACCGATTGATAAAGACACACAAAATTCAGTCAGCTGAGACCCTGAGCATCGTGGTCTGGCTTTGAAGTTCCCTCCGTTTTTTGCTTTCCTTCCAACCAAAATTCGGCTTTGACCTGATGAATCTGTATCATGATCTGGGACTTTACAGAGCCATAAACTTCCTGTATTCAGAATTCCTCCCTGACTGCAGAGGATCTTTCCAAAGCACCACGTGCAGCTTCAAAAAGCATTTTATTTTGTCTCAGTCTCTGCATCCTGAATGAATGCACTGCCCACGCCGTTATTGATCTCCGCTGTAATTTCAGTCCCTGCTGGCCTGATCTGATTGAACAATTCTGTGGTTACCTGTCACCAGAACATGTCAGCAATTCTTCCCTGGAATTCTCCCTGCAAATTTTATTCATGGAGCAGAGTCCCATCCCTCACCCCAGGGTTAAGCAGATGACATTTATTATATTCTACATTTGTTTCACTCTCAGTGTGTACCTGCAGGTGCAGAAAGAGTTGTCAAAACCCTTTTTTTTTTTTTTTTTTTTTTTTGTTTAATCAATGAAAACAGAATCAAGGTCACGTTCTCTCATGTGACTACAAATTCATTCATTGTTTTGGAGGGGATGGAAAGAGGCTGTCACAGGAAAAACATTTTTCATCAGCAGTTCCTGTTAACCTGCTGCAAAAAGTTCCATAGGCTGATCTTATCTCTCTCCTCCTAAACAACCAAACAAATCTTTTCTGTCTGAGTCTCACCACACTTCACCAGCTGATGCCAAACTGCCCAGGGATGCTGAAGGGTTGGGGATGTCTCAAATGTTTGGTTTAGGGTTGTCTGTGGAAGCGGGAGATGATCAGGATGAGGCCGTGTTGGTTTGGGAGCCGGAGCGGGGCAGGCACAGCAGGAAAAACCCCAGGAAAAGCTGCTGAGCAGGGAATGCAAACCCTGCCCCAGGTCCTGAGGCATTGCCCACAGCTTTGCTTCTTCCCAGGGCCACAAGGAGCCAATATGGACGTGAAAATCCAATTCTGAATGGAACTTTGGCTGCTGGAGGTATCAACAAACAAGTGCACCACGCTCAGCCCCAGGGACGTGCTGGTGCCATCCTTCCCCCAGACCCTTCCCTGGCCGAAGAGAAGCAGTGAAATTCCTCATGTTTGGGCCCAACAAAACCATTTTTTACTCCATCCCAACCTCCCAGGCTCCCTGTGAGAGGAGCTGCTGCTCCCCACATGAAGCCTGGAGCTGTGAAGGGCTGGGTTTGCAAACCTCAGCACATCCCCAGAAGGGACGAGTCTCGGATGGGCAGCCAGCTTTCTCCTTCCTCCTCCTCTTCTTGAGCTCTTTTTTTCCTTTTTTTCTGAGCCCTCAGCGGTTCTCGGCAGTCTCATCTTTCCGATGCTTCAATGGGTCTTGAGTTTTTATTTTAAGCAAAAATAAAGTGGATGTTCCATGCCTTGCCCGAGCTCACCCAGGGTGTCTGTGGCAGAGCCAGCAGTCAAACCCAGATCTCCAAAACCTCAGGCCAGGCTTAACCACAAGATTCTTCCTCTCACAAAGATGATCCCCATCCCATAGGGAAAATATTCTAACAGCATTTGAAAAAAAAAAAAAAAACCCTATAAAAATACTTAAACCTGAACAAATATGTAATAATTGCTATTCAGGATCCATGCAGGGGCTAATGAAAGCCATACCCCATAACCTTAATTTAAAACAAGTCCAATATTATTTTTAGGGTTTGGATGGGGATTTATTGCTTCTATCAGCAGCGCGTTTGGCACCCAGTGCCACACAAAACTCTGCTGCTTCATCAAAGCTCTGGCAAAAACCCCGATTTCTGGACAGCTGAAGCAGCAGCTTCATTTCCCATCCAGGGCTGGGATTAAAAATTCCCCCCTGGTGCTCCTGCCCGTGTTGCTGCACCCCTGGAGAGCAGGGGGGCTGTGCCACTGAGGATGGAGCCAGTCCTCGCTGATTTGTGCTCCCAACCCCGGCGTGGGATTAATCTTTAATTCCGGAGATAGGAGTTATGTAATAAAGCAGAATATCGGTCCCCCAGGGAGGCACTCGCTGACCTTCCAGCCCGGGGATGGATGCGCTGCTGCTGCTCTCAGAAACACAACCTGGGCAGATTCCCCCCTCTCCTGAGGGATAATTTCATTTTGCCTCTCGGTTCCTGCCTCGAGGTGTGTGATGTGCAGGAGTTTGCAGGAGCTGAGTCAAGCTGGGGGTGTTGTTTTCACACGTGAGACGGTAAATGATGTTCTCTCCGGAGGAATTGAAAATAAAGGCACGTGGCAACACAGCTCATCTGATTTTTTTTTTTCCCCTTTTTATATTGTTCCTGCTTCTCTAATTCCAGGATCTGGAGAGGGACTAACCACAATAATAGCGTTTTTTACGAGACTTTAACTTAATTTTGGTCGGGGACGAGGAACTCAAATATTTCTGGTAAACAAGAACAATGTGAACTGAACTCAAAGAGCCGCAAAGCATCTTTTTGTCCTCGCATCCTAAAACCTCTGCTTTTATAGAAAAGGGTTAAAAGCAGCAGAAGGAAACAATGAAGACATCAAAATAGCTCAGGCCAAGGGCAAAAAAAGGACCCATTTGTGGTGTTCTTGCCCCATCCCTCGGCACCTGCCAGCCCAGGGTCTCTCCTGAACTCCCTTCTGTGACAATGGTCAGTGCTTAATTCCCCCTATCTCACCTCCCAGAGAGCTCTTTTGCCCCTTGCAGACTCAAGAATCCAGTCTGAGACAGAAATTCTGAATAGAAATTAAGAATTCAAGGATTTCTGGGGCAGAAAACCCTTCTGCAGTTCGATTAATGTAATGTATAAACGTGTCCTGCCATTTTGGAAGCATTTCCCTGTCAGTTCGCTGATGTTCTGTGACCCTGACAGAGCCTTGGAGAGCAAAATTCCTCCGATAAAACACCTGTCACTCAAACCTGTCTGTGCTGGGGTCAGCACCGATCACCCTGAGCCCCAAAGGTGAGCAGAGCATGACCCCAAACCCCAAACCCCAAACCCCAAACCCCAAACCCCAAACCCCAAGCCAGCTCTTGGATCAAAGTTCCACGCGTGCTTTGAGGGCGCTGTAAAAACAGATTGACACCAGTTCATCCACCTGAAATCGGGCACTCGGTGAAGTTTGTGTTTTGCCACCTGGAATTACTCAGGGGAAGGAGAAATAAGCCCTGGAAAAGCAGAAGCTGCTGCCTGTCACTTCCTCTTTATCTCGTTATGATATTCCCTTCCCTCTGCAAACCAGTGGGGCTGGAGCATCCATCATCCTATCAGTTCACTTGGATTAATTCTGCTCGATCAAAATGTTTCAAAAGGGGGCAGAAATGTCTGCAGCAGTTAATCCCGACCATTGGGGCTGTCAGGACATTGGCATTTTACACTTCAGTTCAATTACAAGACAAATCTGCTAATGGGACATAATCTTCCAGAGTAAACAAGGAAGCAGGGCGCTGATATTCTGGCAATTGATTTACGCGGGGTAAATGGTGCAGAGTAAAAGCTTCAGGAAGCCACATGAGTGAGAACAGCCCTGAGCTGCTCTGCTGCTGCTTTGCCTTCCCTTCTTCCACAGGGAAAAAAAAAA
>VZTX01021394.1:0-19664 GCA_013400915.1 Pardalotus punctatus | reverse complement strand
TTTTTTTTGGTTTATGCGTGTTTTAAGTCCAGGGCTACGTTTTCGTCTGCTTTATTTTTAAATATTTGGAAAGCTCGAACTAAAATAACAGCAGCGGCTGAAGTCCTTGCCTTGCAGTAATGGAAAATATTTCGAAAAGCCCCTGCCTTGTGCGTATCCGAGGGTTTCCAAGGATTTGTCAGGTGTTTTTGCTGCTGTCTCGGGGTGAGCACAGGGGTGTTCACAGATTTTTTTCTTACACCTGAGTGTGCAGAGGGTTTTTTCCTCCATATCTCTCCCTAGAGCCATTGATAGACATCAAGGTGCTCATATAAACGTATTGAAAAATGTTTATATTTCGGTATGTGTGATATATTTGAATGTATTTCTATAAATATATACATTTATAGAAAGATATATACGTGTATATCTTTTTTATAGAAATATCTAGATTTTAACTTCTATTTTAAAACTTTTTTTGGCAAATTTCCTCTGCTGTTCCAGCGGTTTATGGACAGAGGGAAGTAACTTGCTTCCAAAAGTTCTCACGCTCCGATTTATTCTCTAAGAACTGAGATTTCAAAACCTTGGTGAAACAAATAATTAGTAAAAACGCGAATAGACACACAAAGAAAAATTCTCATTTTGCTTTGATAAATCACCGGGTTCACCTCGGTTGGGATCCAGCAGCACCCAAACATATCCCACATCCCGAGGGGAGGGTGCACCCGAGCCTTTTGGGAAGATCCATCTGGGAATGTGGCGTTGCCCTTTTTGTTAAATGACACCCTCCCCCTACCTCAAAAAATAAATCAAAATAAAGAAGCAAAACAAAAAAAAACAACAAAACCACCTTGGCAAACTTTCTTTTCTCTGCTTTTCTACATTTATTTATTTATTTATTTAACAGGAGAATGTTCCCCAGTTACAAAGTGAAGGTCACTGGACTCAATCCAAAAACGAAGTACATCCTGTTGATGGATATTGTACCAGCGGATGACCACAGATACAAATTCGCAGATAATAAATGGTAGGCACGAGTGGGGGAGAGAAAGGGGAGGGACGAGAAACCTCTGGGTCCGGCTCTCTGGGCTGGCCGGTTGGGAAATATCCTTCAATCAGCGTCTCGTCCTTCTTTTTTCCGTGAAAAATGTTGGGCTGCAGGAGCCTCACCTGAGCGTGGCACAGTCCCTGGGAGAGAAATGCATCCAAAAAAAAAAAAAAAAGGAGAAATTCTGTCGCAATTAGCGAACGATAACTAATCCTGTTTGACGATGAGATTATTTGCTATTGTGGAGCTGATGGTTTAATTATATTGAGGAAGGGAATATCTCCGGGCAGGAAGATCTTTTGGTACTTTGCTCCTGGCTCGAGCGCCGTTAATTAGGGAGAGGGGGAAGGATGGGGTTAAACGGGCAAGGGGCGAGAGCCATCCCGGACGGGAAAGGTGCCAAGGAGATCGGTAATTCCCCGAGGGAACCGAGCTGGAAATGCCTTTTCTCCCCAGGAACGGGGTACTTGAGTGGGAGGGAGCCCACGGGAGGGGATGGAGGGGGAGAGGAGCCCACGGGAGGAACTCCAGAAAGGGATGGAGGGGGAGTGAGAGACCACGGGGGGGGGATGGATGAGNCAGAAAGGGATGGAGGGGGAGTGAGAGCCCACGAGGGGGGGATGGATGAGGAGCTGGGTCCCACGGGGGGGGATGGATGAGGAGCTGGGTCCCACGGAGGGGGGGATGGATAGGGATCAGGAGCCCACGAGAGACACCCCAGGAGGGGATGGATGGGGGGAGCAGGAGCCCACGGGAGGAATTCCAGGAGGTGATGGATGGGGACAGAGAACCTGTAGGAGGAACTCCAAGAGGGGATGGACGGGGAGTAGGAGCCCAGGGGAAACGCCTCAGGATGAGATGGATGGGGAGCAGGAGCCCACGGGAGGGGATGGATGGGGAGATGAGCCCACGGGAAACACCTCATGACGGGATGGATGGGGAGCAGGCGCCCACGGGAGAGGATGGATGAGGAGCTGGGTCCCACGGGAGAGGATGGACGGGGAGCAGAAGCCCACGGGAGAGGATGGATGAGGAGCTGAGTCCCACGGGAGACACCTCGGGAGGGAATGAAGGGGAAGCAGGATCCCACGGGCCGTCGCCGCGCCCGGAGCTCAGCCCCGTGTCCCCACGCAGGTCGGTGACAGGGAAGGCCGAGCCGGCCATGCCCGGCAGGCTCTACGTGCACCCCGACTCCCCGGCCACCGGAGCCCACTGGATGCGGCAGCTGGTGTCCTTCCAGAAGCTGAAACTCACCAACAACCACCTGGATCCCTTCGGACATGTGAGTACAGGGTGGGACAAAGGCATCACGCGTGTCCAGCACCCACGTGCGGTGTCCCCCAGCCTCAAATCCAGGGTTATCTTCTTCGCTGAGAGCAGGATGGACCCCTCAAAAATAGAAGCACAAACCTTAAACCCGGGTTATTTCGTGGGAATTGATTACAGACCCCCGCGACCTGGAGTTCGCGAGTGGGTGAAACTCTCCGGGCTTAATTGAGTATTTGACTCCCTGATTTTTATCGCATGGCGAGTCCCGGATCGTTAAAATCCACGCGCTGCCTCCCGGAATTTGCCTAACAGGTAAAATCAATCAGGCATAATTAGTGGAGGAAATAGGACCCAAAACCATGCGGATTCCTCGATCAGGAGGAAAAAAAAACCCCAAAAATAAAGGGGAAAAAAAAAAGTAGTAACAACAATTAAGACAATTAGAAAAATTGAAGTCCCGCTAGAACTTCTTGGGTATAAAAAGGTCTTTGCGAGACTCGTGGGGCCGTGAAAATTTGTGTGAATTCTGCAGCCAGGAGCAGCCCTCCTTCGAAGGTCTCCAAAGATGCGAGTTCCTCTGAGCAAATATATATGCGCATGTATGAATAATATATATAATCTATAAAAATATATATATATAATTGAATGAGTATGTGAATCCAGATCCTGCCAGCCCTTTCCAAGAGTGGCGTTTTCTCCAGTCTGGTTTCAACACTTCAGTTTCATTTTTTTCCAAGTTGTGTTTTTTTTTTTTTCTTCGCTTTTTAATGATAAATTTTGTGCTATTAAATCCTCGCCCACGTGGTCGCCAAGAAATGAGAGGGCTTTAGGGGAGAGCAGCCAGCCGAGTCCCCAGCCCACCCCAATGCTGAGCATCCTTTTACAAGCGCTCTTTGCACCTCCAGTTGAGGGCTTGATTTCCTTTTTTTTAAAAATAATTCTGATTTTATTTTAATTTCCCCTTGAGCTGCTGGCAAAGGGAAAAGAGGCGCTTTCCAGGGATCAGGAACTGATCAGGAAACTTCCCCACTCCACCCGCTGCGGGAAGAGGGAGGGAGCAGCGCAGTCGGGGGGACCCATCCCAGCCCCGGGGGTGCTCTGGGGAGAAGGGGGGGATCCGGCCCGGGGGGACGGGGCCAGGCATCCCCGCTGGGAACAGGCGGCTCTGGGGAAAAAGTCCTTCTAAACAAACCGAGGACGCTGAGGGGACAATAAGGGACTTCAGAGGAGGAGCTGCGCCAGGAGCCTCTCAATTAGAGTCGCTGTAATGAAATTAAAAACCATTAGATCGTTCACCGTTGATGTCTACGACTTTCCTGGATGTCAAAGCAATTTGCTTAAACCCCCGGGACGGGGGAGGCGGCGGCGGGACGCGCTGCGTCTCGCTGTCGCCAGGGTCCGGCAGTCATTATCGGCACCGAGGGCCCCCCGCCGCCGCCGCCGCCCCCCCATCTTCCCCCGAGATTAACCCGGTACCGAGCAGGGAGCGCTTTTTATCTGGAGCGCAGCGCGGCAGCCCCTGCCGGCTCCGCCACCCTCCTCTCCTTCCCATCCTCTGCGGGGGGATGTCCCTAAATCCCTAAATCCCTCCAGCTCTCTTCCCTCGCCCTTTCTTCCCTCTTTGCCCCCCCTGGGATGGGGGGAATTGTGATGCCCGGGTCCCACAACTCTCCCCAGCACATGTTGGGGGAGCAGCTCCGGCCCCTCGCGGGGTTTGTGTGGGAAGAGAAGGGCTGGGCTGGGGGTCGCAGGTAAAGAGCCACTTCTGACAGCATCTCCCGGCCCTGATGGGGTCGGTGGTGGGGGGATTCTGGAGATCTGCCCTTCGAGGGTGAAGATTTTGGGGAAGGGGATGGGAGCTCCCGCTGGTCGCTGTCCGTCCCCTCCCCGGGGAAGAGGGGAATGCACCGCGCTGTATCCCCCCCATTCCCACGGCATGTCCTCTCCTTCTCCCCTTGCTCAGATCATCCTGAACTCCATGCACAAGTACCAGCCCCGGCTTCACATCGTCAAAGCGGACGAGAACAACGGCTTCGGCTCCAAGAACACGGCCTTTTGCACCCACGTCTTCCCCGAGACCGCCTTCATCGCCGTCACCTCCTACCAGAACCACAAGGTGAGGGGCTGGGCCGGCCCCCGCCCGGCCAAACCGCATCCCGCTCCTTCGCCCTTCCCGCTGCTCTTCCTCAGGGCCTCAGATCCCCTCCCTCCCTGCCTCACTTCTTCTTTCACCCCTTCCTTTTCTTCCACCTTTTCTCCATCAGCTTCTCCTTTTTCTTTCCTTCCTTCCTTCTCATTTTTCTCTCCTGTTTCCCTTATTTTTGTTTCCTTCCTTCACCTTTTCCTTCCCCCTTCTTTTTCTTCTCCCTGTCCCCCTTCTTTTTCTCTCCTTTCCCCCTTCTTTTTCTCTCCTTTCCCCCTTCTTTTTGTTTCGTTCCTTCTCCTTTTTCTTGTCCCCTTCTTTTTCCTCTCCTCATTCCCTTCTTTTTCTTCTCCCTCCCCCTTCTTTTTCTTCTTGTCCCTTTCCTTTTCTTCTCCTTTCCCCGTTTTTTCCCTCCTTTTCCCCTTGCCCTTTCTTCTTCTCCTTTCCCCCTCCCTGTCCTTTTCCTTTCCCCTCCTTTGCCCTTTTCCTTCCTCCCTTCTCCCTCTTCTCCCTTCACTCTCCTCAAATCCCATCCCATCCCATCCCATCCCATCCCATTCTTATTCCTGGCCGCACAAAGCATCCAAACCCAGGGCTGGGGCGAGCCGGGGAGGGGAATGAGCTCACCAGGATGCTTTGCTCACATGGACACGACCAACCGAGGAGGAAGTTGCCTTTATCTCCCCCCTCCGCACGGG
The DNA here is from genome assembly GCA_013400915.1 of Pardalotus punctatus. Lineage (NCBI taxonomy): Eukaryota > Metazoa > Chordata > Aves > Passeriformes > Pardalotidae > Pardalotus > Pardalotus punctatus. The sequence continues at coordinate 14,524 of VZTX01021394.1, read as the reverse complement.
TCAAAGGCTCCTAATCGGGAGGAGGGAGCCGGGCGCTCCCCTCCGCGGCCGGGCGCTGATAACCCGCGGGGGGCTGCGGGCCGGGCAGCCGGGGGGCCCGGCCAGGAAAGGGAGGCTCTGCTCCCGGGATCAGGCAAAAAAAAGCATGAAAAGAACGGGATAGGTTTGTGTTTGGCTGGAATAGAAAAGGGAAGCACGAAAAGGACGGGATAGGTTTGTGTTCGGCTGGAATAGAAAAGGGAAGCACGAAAAGAACGGGATAGGTTTGTGTTCGGCTGGAATAGAAAAGGGAAGCACGAAAAGAATGGGATAGGTTTGTGTTTGGCTGGAATAGAAAAGGGTTGGGTGGGAGAAGAGTTTTCTTGGGGTTGCTCCACTGCTCCTTCTCCTTCCCTGCTTGGTTTTGGGATTCCTCACCCAGCAAGGAAGGAGGAGGAGGAGGAAGGCAGAGGGTTGAAGGCAGGGTGGTTCTCCACAAAAGAATTAGGGATGTCTTTCACCAACTGTCCATTGCCACCTTCTCTACATGAAAACTCATTTTCTTTCAGCAAAAAAATCAAATTCCTCACTAAATCGCTGTTACTATGAACTTGTACTTACAGGCAGGTAGCATGGCTCCTTTGTACTCCATATAATAATTTTTTCTCAAACAGAGAAAAGTCATGTAGCATCCCAAAGAAATCCTGGGTGATTTCCTGGGAATGCAAGTTCCTAAACCTGCATGAAACAATTGGGTTTCCTCCGTCAATCAGCTGACCAGAAAGATGCAGAGAGCAGAGCTGGGCTGGAGAAGAAGGAGTGTTCCACCAGAACTAGGGAGAAAGGAAAATACTTCCCTGCCCTTTAAAATAGGAGCTGTTGGCACGGCTGGGACAAGCAAACCGAATCCAAGTTGAGTCCTTGCCAAATTATGCCTTAAATTATAACTCCACTGTGGATGCTATAAAATCAAGTTTAACTTCTGCTTGATGGATTTGGAGAAAGAATATAATATTAATAGAAGTGAGAGTTAATAAAACAGGACACGCTGCCTGCTTGAAAGGGAGAAAACAGCCGTGAATGGAACTGCTCCCCTTTGAAGGCAAATCAGGCTGTTTTATAGGAACAGAAATATCATGCAAATAAAACAAAAGCAAAGCAGGAACATGTAAGTACAGTAGTTTGGGAAAACTGCCATGCTAGGAGGAGCAGGAATATTTGATTGTAAATCAGCAACATCTGCGTGATAAGAAATGACATCTGCGTATCTGCCGCTGTCAAAACAGAGGCACTGACAGAGCAGGAATCCTCTCAGCCCAGCAGACTCTTGCACCCACCACGACACATTTTACACACCCCACACACATTTTACAGACTCTGACATCCTTCTCTCCTCCCCTCCACGCACATTCCTCCCCGTGCTGCTCAAAATCACAGGGGGAGCAAAGGAAGAGTGGCTGCAGCCCCAAGATAAAAACCCAGTCGGGAGAGAGAGCCATGAAAATAAAGCAGGGGATGATCTTCCCTAAATGGCATCTCCCTGCAGGGAAGGGAATGAAATCTGTAGCTTGCCCCAGTGCAGATGGGGAATGATATCGGGGTTTATGCAGATGCTGAGGAGAAATATCCTCCAGTTGAGTTGTGTGACAAGTGGGGTCTTTTCCACCAGCACAAACCTGAGTTCAGCTTTCACAGCTGAGAGGTTGTTTGGAAAACCAGATTTTTACGTTCTAGAACAGGCTGCATTTCCCCCTGCCATAAAGGAGGGCAGCCCCCCTAATGTGTGGGGCATCCCCAGGTCCTGCTGTCAGTGCACTGCTCATTTGTTCCCCATTTTTCTCTCTCACCTCCACCCCTCACCTGTAGCTCATCCCTCATGCAAACTTTCCCATCCACCCCACCCAGCCTCTATATTTTACACATAGTTTTTACACCCACATACACACAAATTCATCCCTGCACATATTTTGGGTTTCAAGAGCTCTGTTAGAGCTGAATTCTATTACAGAATTAATTGTGTGACTCACCCCGAAATGCAATTGAGCCCGTGCTTACACAGCTTACAGAAATACCTGCCTGATTCCAGATTGGTCAATTCATTTCAAGAGCACAGCTGCAATCCCAATGCAGTCCTTGTGCTTATTTCCCCTGATATTTTAGACAGCCTGAAAAGATATTTAAGCACCCTGGGATCTCCCTCTCCTCAGCCCTACTCCCCAAAAAGAGGCTTAAGCTATGCAGAGAGTTTTGGTGAAGTTTTCAGGGCGGTTGTCAGCAGCTCCTCCCCCCTCTCCGCTACCCTTAAAAATACCCCAGAAATATCGAGGTGTTAAAAAAGGTCACATGCACATTTCATTTCCTTGCCTTTTTTTACACAATGGGTGCTTGCAATCAGGTTGACTCCCAAATATTAACTTCCCCTGCAGTTAAGCACCGTTTTGCTGTAGCTTAAATCATAGCGTTACTGGCTCGTATTTATTAGGTACGAGCTCTCTGCTTAGGACCAGGAAATGAACCCTAATAGAGAGAAATAATTAAGGTTCTGCCCTCACGAGGGTTCTTTCAAAAGCAAGAATTCCCAACAATTATTCTCATTAATTTTTACAACCTACTTTCCCCCTTAGCTGGACTTGGGCTTTATATTGGTTCCCCCCCTCAGGATATCCGGTTTTATGCTGATTTTTTTTTCCCCACCCTAAGTTATTTAACATTCTTGGGAGCCAAAATTCTTTTAAGGAAACCTTAGCCCCAGCTGGGATGCTACAGGCACCCAGAAATGCTGTGTGGACCTGGGCAAAGCAGAGGGGCAGGGCATGGCTGAAGACTGGATTCACTCGCAGATATCTGCTGGAATTTCTGAATATAGGAGTGCAGAAAAACCATATAAAGACCCAGTGCTAAAATCATGCTGGTGAGTTGGCCAAATCAGCTGGAGCTCCATCCTGGGGAATTCTGCGGAGCAGCCTGTGCAGGTCCCGTCTGAGCATGTGGTTTTTGTCGCAGTGTTTGAGGGCTGGAGCTGGGCAGGTCCTTGGCTTGGGGAGTTTCCGCATGACAGCTCCATGTTCTTTGTCTTTGGGTGCAGGGGGCACCTCCAGCAGAGGCCACCGGTGTGGTGGCCAGGCTGGCATCTCCTGGAGTTCCTCTGTCCAGCCCCTCTAGGCCTTCCCAGCCCTGTGGCAGGAAGGGACAGCCCCACTCCTTACCCAGACCCTTCTCCCCTCAGCGCTGAGAGAGCCAGGGCTCCCTGGGCTTCAGCAAGGTGAGACCACGCGGCTCCTCTTCACCCCCGGCCCTGGTGGCTCCTGTGCCACCCTGGGACACCTGAGGATGGCCCTGAGCTGCTCCTGTCCCCTGGCCCTCTCGGGGGCTCCTCACATCTCTGCTCTCACATCCTTCGTGCTGCTCCAGGCCTCGGTGGGACAGGGATCTTTCCAGAGGTCCCGTGTCCGTCATAACCTGTGAAGGACAGGAACCTTCATCGGTCTTGTCTCCCTGTGTCCCCACTGCTGTCCCTGGCAGCCCGGGGATGGGGTGATCAGCCCCCCGAGCCCCCAGACCCTTTTGGGCCTCTCCCGAGGCCTGGCACAGACTCCCCCTGTACCCAGCGCCATTCCGGCCGGCAGCCTCGGCTCCTTCCCACACCCCGCTCAGGGCCGGTCTCTTCCCGTCCCTCGTTCTCGTGTCCCAGTTCGGCCAGCAGCCTCCTCAACAGCCCCTCTATTTCCCTCACTGCCTCTGGGTTCAGCATCTTCTCCCCTCTGCCAGCAAATCCCCCCTCTCCTCCCTTCTCCCGGCCTTTGCCTCGGGATCCCAGTCCCAGCTCCTCTCTTGGCCCAGCTGGCACTTTGTCTTCATCTCTCTCCTTCCCACTCCTCTGGTTTGGCTTCCTCCTCCATCCTGCCTTGGTTTCCACCAGGAGTGTGAAAGAAAAAGGCTCTGTGCTCTCCAGGCTCCCGTGGCTCCCGGCACTGCCAGCTCCGGCCGTGCCAGGGGTGGTCCTGGTCCCTCTGTGCCCCCCTGAGCAGGACCACGGCCACCTGCAGGGCAGGGAGAGCCCTGTTCCTGAGCTCCACGGGTGCTCTGCTCAAGGGTGAACACCTGCACCTCTTCAGCACCGAATGGGGATTTTTTTGTTCTCATTTTTAAGTTCTCCAAGTGGTGCAGATCTGAGAGAGAACCCAGGAACTCAGGATCTGCAGAACATGAAGTCCCTTTTCCAGAATTCCCAACCTTTTGGACAGTTTCAGAAGAGCCCAAAGAGTTCAGGGCATTGTGTTTCTCCTTATCTTAAGTGCTAAAAATCCCCTGTTGATAGTAAAATAAGTTGATAGCAAAATAAGTAAATCAAATGGAGCCCAGGGCACCTGGTGTGGAGCACATCATCCTTTAACAAAGTTTTAACTTTGCTCCAACTGCTAAAGTTAGAAGCAATTGAGAAAAATCTTATCATGGCAAGTTCTTGACAAAAAAATAATACAAAATGGCAGTTTTGATTTTAGTTGTAATCATATTCATGAGCCCTTAGGCACAAATCCCCATATAAATATCTCTTTGTGGAAAAGGAAAAAAAAGTAAAGCATCTTTCCTCAACCTAACTCGATGAAAAACTGAATTTTATCCTGCTCGAGCTGCAGATGCTTTTGGAAAGGTCTCAGCAGAAGCATTTTGTGGCCAATTAACCCAGAGAAAGCCCAGGGAAGCTGCACAGGGATTCCATCGGGAACTGTCGCTTCCCGTTAAAATGAAAATGAAAATGAACCCATAGGTCAGACAAGCCCTGAAAAGGGGGAATCTGGGAGGCTTCCCCCTGCAAAGCGCTCGTTTCCAAGGCTCCGTGGCAGCTTCAGGATTCCACTGAATCCTGAATCAGGAGGGAGCTTTGCCATGGGTTTCTTTCAGTAACAAATACCCAAACAAAGCCCTACAGTTTTATGGAACCTGTGCTGTGTAATTCAGCCCTGGGCACTCTGGCTTAACGACCTCGCAGGACGTTGTATTTTGGTTTATTTTTCATGAGGTAATTGTCATTTGACTTTCTGACAGCTTTTCTTCTCCCCCCCCTACCCCCCCATGAGTTATAGTCAATTAAACTCAGTTTTGCTGTGGCAGAGCTGATCCAGAAGAAGGTTCTTTCCACCCCTGCGTTTGCTTTTCCACCTCTGAAATAGTTTGGAAGTCAGGCAAAAAGCGGCCAAACAAAACATCTTCCGTGGGTTGTTTGCTAAAGCAGGGATCCACCAACTTTTTTTCTGTTTTCTGGTTTGTTGTGTACGGGTTTGTTAAATCTGGTTTGGACTGTCCTGGCTTGGTGGCGGCTGATGCTGTGAGTTATCACGTAGGGAAACTCTGTTCTGGAAGCTCCAATCCATCTGGAGAACACCAAAAATCAGAGAATGAATTCAAAACTTTCTGTAGCCCCTGGTTTTTAGAAGCCTTCACTGCAGCAGATCCCTCATTTTAAGGAGGCTGAAAGTTGGCTGTGATTCATTTGGGGCTTTTGGCCACCAGTTTTGCTTGTTCCTGATGTGGCTTTAGGGGACTTCTCCACTCCTAAATCAACACATCTGCAATATTGAGGCCCTGTTTTGATATTTTGGCTGATATTTCGTGTGTGATTAAGAGTTTGAAGAATCAAAGAGGCTCTCGATGAGGGGCTGGAGCACTCCTGGCTCCTCCAGCAGCGTCCAGACAGTGTTGGGGACCTGTGGGGGCACTGCCACCCACCCCAGAGCCCCAGTGCCCTCTGGCAGTCCCCATGTCCCTCCCTTGATTCCAGCAGGGAGCCGAGGCTCCCGGAGCAGGCGCCTCGGTCAGGTTGGGATGAATCCGGCCCTTTGTGCCTTGGTGTGCCGGTGCCAATCCTGTAAATCCTCACTCCGTGAAGGACTTCGCTTATGCGAGCAAATATTGCCATTGGGGTCGGCCAGGGAGGACAACTCCTACATTTACAGGGCTTCAGGAACATTCAAAAATGGTGAATAATGCCTATTATTCATTCTAGAAGAGTCGCCACCTTCCAACCCGATAGGCTTTGCAAATTACACAGCTGGTTGTGTAAGAATTCGGGGTTTTAATTACAAAATGAGCCTCTGTTTTATTGCTAGAGAATGGCTCAACTGGCAAATTGACCCCAAAAGATTGTTTGTTTACCCTTCTCTTTGAAATCTGAAATGAGGGACAAAAAAAAATGGGCAAAGGGCTGGTTTATGTGTTGAGTATGGTCCTGATTTAATGGGAATGCCCTTGGGGATAAGTGGAATAAGGGTGGTGGGGGGCCCTGTGAGAGATTTGGGGCTGAATGAGGCAAAAATGGCAAATAAACAGACGGCCCTTGGAAAAAAACATGCAGAAAGACAAGAAAAGAGCAAAATAATCTGGTTGTGCATCCACCTGGCGAGGTTTGCTATTGACACTGGGCGAGCCAGATTTTCCTCTCTGGATTTTGGCAGGGAGGTGGGCCCGGTTGTTTGTGCCTGACTCGGAGAACATGAACCTCTCTCTGTTCTCCCTCCATGAATCCCGAGCTCTTTCCTTCCCCTTGGCCAACTTTCAACGGGAAGGAAGGACAGGTTTTCCATAAAATGTGGCGAGAGCGTGAAGTTCCTCCAGTGGCAAACACGGGGTTGTCTCTCCTCCTGGGCAAGGGTCTCTCCTGATTCCTTGCTGAGGGCTCAGACTGCCAGGCAGGGATGGAGAAAAGAGGAAAAAAAGGGAATTTTCCCCTCTTCTGCCCAGATTTGAGGGCTTTGCAGTAATATCACACCTGAGCCAGGCTCAGTCCTGTTCTGCCAAGATGCCAAAGCGTTTGCATCAAATTTGGCATCAAATTTTCAAGATCCACAGGGCAGCTGAGGGTGCTGCTGGTCCACAATGGTCATTGGCTTAAATGACAACCTCTGCTCCCCAAAGCCCTCAGAAGTAGTGCAGGAGTGGATGGAACCTCTTGGAGCAGCACAGTCCCTTTGGGGAAGGGCCTGTTCTGTCCAGCAGCTGCTTTAAATGTTAAATTTAGATGTTTTAAGAGGACCAAAGTTGAATCTGAGGGGATTCATCCCACCAACCACAAAGGTGTTCACTTAGTGAACAAACTGGAATTAATGGGGAGAGGAATAATCCTCCAGGGCTTGATGGTCACAGGTGAAGTTGCCCTCCGAGTAATTCAGGTAATTAATCCATGCAGTAATTAATCCATGCAGTGCTCACAGGCGTGGGGCAGGATGGCCAATGCAGAGCACCTGGAGCACATTTAGCTGGTCTGGAACACCCAAAGGGGGCAGTTCAGGGCACTGGGAGAAAGATGCAGGGTCTCAGAGGTGGGGTTTTGATCTTGGCTGTGCAGTGATGAGAAAATACGTGTTGAGGTTTATTCAGACCGTGTGATTTCCATCCCTGGGCCTCTGGGTGGTGAAGAATAAAAGAAAGAGCTCTCAGAAAGCAGGTTTTCTCCAGAGAAATATGTGTGTGTGCAGTCCCACGTGCTGGTTATGGGACAAGCCTGGGAGGAGCGAGAGGCTGCTGACAGGAGATATTTTTCCCGTGGAGCATTCTAGGGAAAGGCCCATCTGGACAGTCAGTGCCTGAGCTGAGGGATGACTGGAGCTCCTCCAAGCTGGATTTTCCCTCCCATCCCTCCTGCCTTGGGTTTAAGAATCCTTTTCCCCTCTCTCCTGGGGCTCACCCCGTCGTGTTTCCTCCTTTCAGATCACCCAGCTGAAGATTGAGAACAACCCCTTTGCCAAAGGCTTCCGCGGCAGCGACGACATGGAGCTGCACAGGATGTCCCGGATGCAGAGGTAACGCCTGTCACCCTCGTGGGGACCCTCCAGGGCCACCAGAGCCACCTGGGCTTTGCTGGGCGTGTCCCTCACGGCTCGGGCTAAGCCAGGATACGGCGCCACTCCGTTCCTTGGCATCTGTGCGGGTGTTTCACATCAGTTGTTGAAATGCTCCCAGGACATGGGGGCAAAATCCTGGACCTTCTTATCCCAAGGGAATTCCTTAATTGCTGGGTTGTAGAGGCAGGACCTCACTTGTGGGATGCTGTCTTGGCCACAGGGACCTCGCTCTTCTTTTTGACGCGTCCCCATCCAGAACAACCTTTAGCTTTGTGCTAAATCCTCCTCTCTGGGCTGTTAAGGTGGACTTAGAGCCGTTAAAAACTTGGATTAGCTGGGAGAATCTCTGGCTGCCAGGCTGTTGTGGAAGAATTCCTGAGTGTTCTTTTCTCCCAGGTGGCTGTGCTTTAAAGACTGAGCTCCCAGCCTTGTTTTGGGAGTAGTTTTTAAACTTTCCCTTTTCCAAGACATCCCATAATGGTTTTTTTCCCTCTTTTTTCTGAGAAAAAAAAAGTTTAAAAGCCTGTCCAGGTAGAACTTAATTCAGGAGTGATGCGAAGCCTTTCAGCAGCAGATGATTTCATTGAGAAAGAAATGAACACCTCTGCTGCTGCCTCTGGAGATGGTGGGGTGGTGTCCTGTGGGGCTTTGGCAGGAGGGCAGTGTTTGCCTGCTCAGCTCTGGATGTGCAGAGCAGCACCAGAGGCGTGGTAGGTTCAGGTTGAAGAAGGAAAGGTTAGAAAATGTTGGAATCTCCAGGGCCAGGTGGCTGAGGAGACCTTTTTGAAGCTCGGGTTTGGCTTAAGAACTTAAGCTGAAAAGCGAGCCTGAATCTTGTTTGAAAATCCTGTTTAATGTCCTTTTCTAAATGTCAGGTCCTGCTGGTAATTAACTTCATGCCTTTCACTTCTCTTGGAACTTTGTCCGTGTGTCAAGCTGCTTCCTGGGGCAAATGTTTTGCAGGAATGGTGCCATACCCATGATTTTAACTCAGACAGATGGAGATTCTCAATAGGGCAGTTTCCAGGAGGGGAGGAGTGACTCGGATCTGTTTTTCTCTGGGTCCAGCAGAGCTGGCTCCTGCTGGAGGGACCTGCTTTGGGAGGATTTTTCCCCCTGCCCATCCAGGAGCCAGCTGTAGGTGGTCACTGCTTGTTGCTGTAGTTGCTGACCTGAGCATGGCTCCCCTTAGCCAGGAAAATCCTGATGTCAGGCACCAAATAATCCCTGTAATCCTGAAAACACACCCAGAACCCTCCTCAAATCGGGCAAATGCACTCCTGTGTACAAACACATTCAAGCTCAGCCCCAGAAAAGCCAAGATGTATGTATAAAAAAGGTACATGTAACCCTTAATCTGCTCCACCTAAATCATCCCTGTGGCCTCCTGAATGTGCCCTGTGTTCCCTGCCTGCCCTTTCCAACAGATCCTGGCATGATCTGTCAATATTTATATATTTATGGCTGCACCACCATTTGGAATAACTCCCCCCACGCCGTGCCAGCCCCCCAGCCTCGACTGGAACTTGAGTAATGATGTCGTCCCCCCGCAATTTTTGCTGCCAAGCCACCCTTTCATGGCAGCCAGGGGAAAGATTTGAATTTCTGGATTTCTGGAGAGGGAGGGAGGAGGAGGAGGAACAGGGAGGGCTCTTAGGAAGGGCTCTGTGCCATGGGAAGAGCAGGGCATGGAGCCACACGGAGCCCGGGCTAAAAATTCTTTGGCATTTTTACACAGGGGCTGCGGTCGCTGATCCAGGGAACAGGAGCTCTCGGAATATATAAATACACCCACTCGGGGCTGGAAGGGTTAAAATCGTTGCTTTTCCTGGATAATTTCTGATGTTCATTTTAATAACTCAGCAGAGGAATGGCTGTGTGCTTTTACAAAGATGGCATTTTTTGTTTTTTTTAAGGGAGGGCAGGATAAGATGATTATGGTAAAATAAAGACCCATTCAAGGTTGAAAATATGCACCCACCTTTGTGGGTTTTTTATGTAGATACATGAATATATGCAAAATTATATATGAAAATATATAAAACCATATATAAAATCAGTTATATATATAAATAAATGGTAGCTATAAAAAATAGGCTGTGTCTATGAGATAAAGAACCATTCAGGATGGAGAATGTTGTAGAACTATGCCCTGCCTTTTGTGGGTTTATAGAGATTTAACATATAAATATATATTAAAATGCAATTAAATTTATATATAATATATTTTAACATATAAACGTATGCTTCTGACGTTGTTTCCCAGGGATGGACCAGTCAGTCTATCCTGGTTTTAGGGGAATGATGTCCATTTATGCCCTTGGAGAATATGCTGGGACATATTTTTAGTGCTGTTCCTTCATTATGAAAAGAAGTAGCTGGAAAAAGTCCCCGTTCCTTCATTATGAAAAAAAGTAGCTGGAAAAAATCCCCATTTTTATAATAGTGCACAGCCTTTTGTATTGGAAAATACTAACTTGACATTCACCATCCCTTTCCACAACTTTCTCCTTTCCAAGGCCTCCCATGTTGGGTTTTTTCCTCCTATTTCCCAGAAAAAAAGGTTAAAAATTCTGTCCAGGTAGAACTTCACTGAGGAGTGATGTGAAGCCTTTCAGCAGCAGATGAAAAAGAAATCTCCTTTTCATTGAAAAAGAAAAGCCACAAGCTCCAGAGAGATCCAAATCCCAGTGAATGTTCATTTTCCCCTCACTGCCTTCCTTTCCTGAAAGATTATTTTCACACAGGATGTCTCCAGCAGCTTCTTTGGTGGGATGGGCCCTCTGGGATGAAGAGGTTTTTCAAAGTTTTCAAGTTTCTGAGCATGGGATTGAGTGTTATTTTCTTGATTAGGGAAAAAATACTCCAAAATCATTAAAAAGAAAGGAAAATGCAGAGAGGGATGTGAATTTTACCTCATGACCCTGTGGTTATGCTGCAGTTTAAAAACACAAATCAGGTAAAAATGACGTGGTTGTGACGGTGGGAATTTTAGGTGAAGTGTTCATTTTGGATCTCTTGCCCCTCTGTGCTATAAAAATTCCTTTTGTCTCCACTTGGAGCTCCTGCCTGTGCCAAGGGGAATTTGGTGTGGAGTGCAGGAGCAAAACAAGTGGAAGGAGCCCACAGAGGGTGAAGTTCATGATGAGACAAAATCTGCAGTGCAGGACTTTGTCCTCCAAATTCTCCATCCATGAGAGTCAAAACAGAGCTGTGCTAACGAACCGTGGGGGGGTTTGGGGGTTTCATGCAAGTCACAGCTTTTATTATTTTGATTTTTTTTGTCATCTGTGGCTGCCAAAGGACGGCAGGGGAGAAGAGTTTGTGGGTCTGGGGCTGGAGCACTGTGAGGGAGCGATTTTGGTCAGCCGTGTGCAATCCTTGTCCCATTGTGTGTGGTGGTTGTGATGGAGGCTGAGGAGCTTCTGGAAGTCTTGGGTTGTTTTGTGTTCGAATTAACGCAGTTTAAGCTTCTTATCGGGAAGGCTTTTGAGGGGGATGATGATGCCATGAATTGGCGGCTCTTGGCTCCCTCGGAGCCCTTGAAAAGTGACAAAAATATCCAGAACGATGCGCATGACAGGGCAGAGTGGCAGTGGGCTCTGACGCTGTGGCTGTGTTTTCTCCGTCAAAGATCACGAGCCACACTTTGCTGCCTCTGGCATCAATCCACAGCAATCCTCTTGGCTCCAGAGGCGTATTCCAAAGATTCCCATGTGTCATGGAGCACGGGAACAGGGCCAGGCACAGAGGACACCAAATCAGTCCCATGAGTCAGAGCCGGCGTGATGGAGATGACAGTGCATTTTGGGGTACCAGCAGAAGGAATGGATGAGCCCCTGGGCTCTGAAGGATTGCATTCCCTGGCATTCCAAAATCCCGTTGGGCTGACTCCTGGAAGTCGCTCTCAGTCTGCTGCAAATGACCTCGTTCTTCTTGCGCCTTCTCATTGCGTCTTTAATCCACTTCCATTTCCCAGGTTCCGTCACTGACATCTCCCCAGGGGTCACCCCTGGTCTGAAACGTTTTCAGTGTGAGGCTTGGAGTTGTAACATCTGCTGGGGAGAGGATGCTTTCCTCCAGTAAAAATTCCCAGCGGAAATTTTCCTGGTTAAAGCCCCAGCAGAAACTACAGGCTCGAAACGCATTCTGTAGAATCTGACAGAATTCAGACGAAATCCAAAAGGAAGCTGTGCAGACCTCACTTGTTCACAGCTCTTTTGAAGTGAGAAGGCACTCAAGGAACCCAGGGCAGCTGCAGTTTCTGTCACTGTCCCTCCCTTGGGGGATCTGCCCAGCAGGGTTTGATCAGCAGCAGCTCAGCCCAGCACGAAGGGATGCAGGTGCTGCCTTGGGCCCACACCCGTTCCCCTTCTCCTCTCAGGTTCCTCTTACCCCAACATGAACAGTGGTCATTTTCCGCAGAAACTGACCTTTTAATTTGCCTGATAATGAGAGCTCTTGCTCTCTGCCTGGTTCTTTTCATTGCTGGCTCTGGGGTTTGTTGAGGGGATGTCTTTGGGCTGCGCTGCTCAGAGGAGTTGGGAACAGACCATGGGCTCATCATGGAATGGTTTGGGCTGAAGGGACCTTAAAGCTCATCTTGTCCCACCCCTGCCATGGCAGGGACACCTTCCACTGTCCCAGGTGGCTCCAAGCCCTGTCCAACCTGGCCTTGGGCACTTCCAGGGATCCAGGGGCAGCCACAGCTGCTCTGGGCACCCTGGGCCAGGGTCTCACCTCCCTCTCAGGGAACAATTCCCTCCTGATATCCCATCTAAACCTCCTCTCTGTCAGTGTGAAGACATCTCCCTTGTCCTGTTGCTCCAGGCCCTTGTAAATAGTCTCTCTCTAACTTTCTTGAAGGTCACCCTGAAACCTTCTCTTTACCAGAGAGAAATTCCAATCCCAACTCTCCCAGCAGAGCTGCTCCATCCTTTTGATCATCTTGGCGCCTCCTCTGGACTCTGCTCAGCAGCTCCAGGTCCTTCCTGTGCTGGGGCTCAGGGCTGGGGGCATTCCGCAGGTGGGGTCTCACCTGAGCTGGGCTGAGGGGCAGAATCCCCCCTTTCCTGGTGCTGGGGATGCAGCCCAGGACATGGGAGGTTTTTGGGTGCTGGGGCAGGTCCAGCTCTCACCACCAGCACCCCCAAGTCCTTTCCCCAGGGCTGCTCTGTCGGTTCATCCCTGGATTGATCCCAGGATTGCCCCAACCTGGGTGCGGCACCAGCACTGGGCTTTGTTAAACTGCCCAAGATTCCCAGTCACACCCCCAGTCCAGGGATAATGGACCCCCTCGAGTCCTGGTGGGAATGTCAGGACATCTGATGTGTTGGAGGAGAAAGGGGCAGTGAACAGACTCCCCTGTTTCTCAGTGGACATTTTGATTTGTGTTCCTGCACATCCAGTCTGGGATATTATTCCCAGTGGAGAGAGGGGTCATGGTTAATCCGAGGCTGAGACTGCAGGAAGTCATCAGCAATTCCTCTCCGACCACGTCCTTTCCTGCTGTAGCTCATCCACTTCCAGACAGCCTCTTGAGAGCGGTTCAATTTTATTTCAATATAAAATTGAAATGAATGCACGCTGACAATTGCTTTTGTTTTGTTTTGTTTTGCTGGGAGATGGTCTGTTTATTCCAGTCACTTTTTTTTTTTTTCCCCTTCTTCCTTTTTCTGTGTCTGTTATGGCTGACTTCCACTTCTTCCCTCCTCTTGAGCCTCAGCAGGAAGGACAACAATTGGTGGCCTGGGAAATAAAAATCCCAAAGCCATTGAGTTGTGTTTGCACATCTGGAATTGGGTGTTGATCCTGTGCTGGGTTCAGGGGACAGGACTGATGGGGTGACAAACATTTGTCCTTCTGTTGTGACTGCTTAAGGAGAAGTTAAAATCTCCTGGAAATCTGGAAAGACTGGAGGGAAATCACTGTGTTCAACCTCGGGTCAGATTTTAGGCTGAGAATTGATATTGTGAACGAGATTTAGACAGCTCAGGGGCTTCCAAGGATGCTCTAAAAACATGGAAGCAGCTGACCAGGGGGAAATCCTTTTCCATATCATGCTTGACCTTGACCTCCAACAGATCCTTGGGATCTGATATTTTATAAGTCTTTTGAAGCCTTTTTAGCTCTGGAAAGCCTTGGTGTATATAAGGTTTTGTTGCAGAAATATCAGAAACATCTTCTAAAATAACCAGCAGAGGTTGGATGCTTCAATGAAGGAGCTTCCTGGTTCTAAACTGTGATTTTTGAAGCAGTTTTTAACCAGGTTTTTGTCTGGGAGCTGCATTTTCTCTGCCTCAGCTTGTGCATTAGGAAACGTCAGGTCTGCACATGAAAATACATGGAAAATTATTATTCTCTTGCAGTGTAGCAATAAGCAAGAAAGTGAACTGGATGTTGTCCTGTGAAGGTCTGTAATTATAATTTTTTTCAGTTATTATGAGTTTGCCGTGGTTTCTGGTTCTGAGATCACAAAATTATCTTGAATTTGCTCCTTTGAATTCTTTGCCGGAGTCAAGTTTGGGGCAAAAGTGAGCTTAAAAAACTCTTGAGTCTGTCATGGTGAGAGCAGCACTTGGCCAGGGAAAAAGGGAATTTTCATGAGCGGAAATGAGCCTGAGTTCCCCAATTCCACCTGGCAGAGGTGGGACTTGGGATTTGGGAATGCAGGAGGGATTCACTGGTGAGGCCTGGTCTGCAGGGTC
>VZTX01021385.1:124988-142976 GCA_013400915.1 Pardalotus punctatus | reverse complement strand
CACAGGGGTGGTGGCACAGGGGTTCTGGGCGCAGGGGTGCTGGGCACAGGGGCTGCTCACAGGGGCTGCTGGGCACAGGGGTTCTGGGCACAGGGGTGGTGGCACAGGGGTGCTGAGCAGGCCATACCTGGTTGCTTCGGGCATTCTCACACACAAACGCCTCGTAGGCCGCCGCAAACTTGGGAGCGTTGTCGTTGACGTCAACGACCTTGATTGCAACGGGAACTTTGGCTTCCTGGTGCTGTTTGTCTGCAGGAGAGGCAGCATCAAGATGAGACAGAAGCAGGAAAACCCCTCAAAACAAACAAATTCCCAGCTGCATCCAGGGAAAAATCAACTATGCTGAGGTATTTCTATTTGGATTTATTGCAGTTTGTCAGACAATTGGAGGATTCCAGGATTTGTACCACCGATTCTAAAATACCTCAGTGAAATACTCACGGACTTCAACTGCAAAGACAGAGATATTATGCCAAGCCATTTCTTCCCTATCCAAAGCCTTTATTGTCTTGATATTCCCGTCTTCTGCATTAATAACAAAATATCTTTCAAGGTCGGTGTGTCGATCAATTGAATATCTAAAGAAGATTGAAAGTCAGTAATTAGAGAAAAGAAGGACTTAGGAGGTTCATGCATTCAGATTTGTTCTACATAATTATTATTTCTAAATAATTGTAAGTAGTGCGCCTATTGTTGCCCTCAATATCATTGTCAAATAGATGATATGTGTTGTTTTAAAAGGAGAATCACCTGGTTGGTTTCTACATTTAGAAAAGCAGTACATCAGAATGTTTGTAATAAGTGAAAATTGCTGGTATTTGAAGTCTCTGTATCAAAGCCCTAATATACTCTATTTTCTTCTCTTATAAAACATGATAAAAATATCTACTGAGATATTTTTTCTCTTCTGTTTCATATTAATCATGATGGTCTTTTAAGTCTTCCAATCTTTGGTTTACTCAGAATATTAATTGATCACTCCAATTTATCAAATATTATCCACTCTGCACATTTATACAGCTTTATACAGCTCTGACTTTCATAACTTCACGTTGAAATTCTTTGAAATGTTAAATATACCCACAAAAAACATCTTCATAATTTAAGTTACATGACAAATAAAAATAAACTAATTGGAGGCTATTATAATATGAGAATTCTTTACTATGAGGGTGGGCAGGCCCTGGCCCAGGGTGCCCAGAGCAGCTGGGGCTGCCCCGGGATCCCTGGCAGTGCCCAAGGCCAGGCTGGACATTGGGGCTTGGAGCAGCCTGGGACAGTGGCAGGTGTCCCTGCCATGGCTGGGGTGGCACTGGGGTTTGCAGGGTTTGCAGGCTTTGAGGTTGTTCCAGCCCAAACCATTCCACGATTTTCTGATTCCAAGACAATCTAACATTCCTGCAGAAATTAGGTGTCTGTATCTGCTTGTCTTTAACAATTAACACTTAACAATTACCCAGCACAATCTCTGATCTACAGCTTAGACTTCTCTATTTTGACAAAAATCCATGCTGTGATAACAGCACAAGATATTTGTGGAAAATATGATTTAGAATAAAGTCTACCCCAGATGCCCTTAAGTATATTTTAATTAGACATAACTGTGGTTATGATACAGGCTTTGAGAAACAGGCAGCTTATGGCACAAGGCGTAAAACCAATGCTGGATGGTTAAAGTTTCAATATTCTGGGTGTCTGTAGGTCTATCACACCGTCTTCAGAACTTGCCTAACAATTCCAAAACCAATGCTTAGAAGGAAACAGGAAAAGCAGCAAACCTTATAGCGCTGTTGGCAGCATCAGGGTCTTTGGCATGTACTTTTCCAACCACAGTACCAGATGCTGCATTTTCCTGTACTTCAAAAATGTAACTTGGCTTCAAAAACACCGGTGGCTCATCAGCATCTTCCACTGCTATTTTCACCGTCACCGTGTCCTTGAAGGGCCCATTGCTGATGAACTTGGGGTCGATGTGGACATTGGCTGCCTCCACCTTCAGGCTGTAGGACTTTTTGGTCTCATAATCTAAGGTCTGTGAGACACAAGGAGACAGTGCATTCCAGAGTCAGGAAAACCAGGGTGTGAGAGCAGCAGGCAGCGCCCTAGTGCTCAATGACATCGAACAAATGTGAGCATCTGTCAACAAGCTTGGACTGAAATGTGTGTATTTAAAAACATAAAGACTCAAATGGAAGGAGCTACATTCTATGTATGGAGCAGCATAGGAAGGCACTCAAAATATCACCACAGAGTCCTTGTCTTGCTCTTTGCTCGCTGTATCACTGAGGAAATCATCCGTACTGGGAAAATGAACCTTGTCTCCATGCAGCCTTCCAGGCAGCACAAAGGTGCAAGGGACAGGAGAGGGGCTCCCACGAGAGGCCAGGCTTTGTCTATTCCAGACTGGCAGGTATTGCACATGAACTTGGTTTGAAGTGCTCCTGGGTGCACCATGAGATAGCGCATGGAAAAGTTAAATTATTGAAGTAACGGGGAAAAATACGAAGAGGGTTTGCAGTGCTTTCGTTCCTGCAGTTCTCTCCATCCACAGAACTCATAACACTTTGCAAAGGGGAGGGGGAATAATGTCCATGGGACAAGGCCTTTTGGGAGCCTGATCAAAGCCACAGCACCTCCGCACCTTCCCTGGCATGAAGAGGCTGCAGGGCTGCATCTCAAAATGATCATGCAGGTGCCAACCACAATTCACAAAGTATGTTAACACCAGAGACTGAGTGGAGTGACAGCTCTCCCACATTAAAAAATCTGCTCCCACCTCCGGAACAGAGACAGAAATTGAACCAGGGCAGTTTTGAGCAGAGACCTCTTCATCCCTTCCCGAGGGACTGTCCCAAAGGGCAGGGCAGGGCGGACCAGAAGTTAAGTTGCCTAGGCCTTCTCCTTTGAGTTCTGATTATCTCCAAGAGAGATAAATAGCTCTGGAGATACAAAGGGCAAAATAATAATGCTTACATAATAATAAGATTTATGTTTTATAATTTGCAATTTAAAATTAATTTGATAACGCCTTCAAAGCTCCCACTGATGAGTTGTGTGTGAAATCCCCTCTGCTGCTTTTCCCATAGCCTGTGACTCCTTCAGAACACTATTGTGGACAATGCACAGCTGAAGAATTCAAACTATAGGGCATGAGGCTTTTCAGACTGAACATAAAGCAACAGTGAATGTCTGCTACTTATCAGCACTAGGCAAAACTTCATTAACAATGAAGCTGATGGCATCGTATTTTACCGTGACTTTTTATTATGAATTCATTTAGTTTGTGCAATTAATCCACTGTACAGTATTTATGTAACTCTTCTTGGTTATTTTCTTCCATTCCAATTCAGCTAATGGGGAAATGGAATATTAAGAGTTAATCACACCTTGAGAAATGAATTAAGTGAATTAATTTGCATTTACTAATATTTTAGCTTAGGTGGTAATCCATTATTACCAAATATTCTGTCAGCAACAAAGAACATTACATAGCAGTAGATATTACTCACCTTCTTAAGCTTCACAACCCCTTCCTGAGTCTCATAGTCTGTGGTGATTTCAAACATGTCCATGCCATCTCCATCGATGATGCTGTAAGCTACCAAGCCATTCTCCCCTATGTCAGGATCTTTGGCCTTCACTCTCCCCACTTCCTCTCCCGGGACAGCCGCTTCCGACACCGACATCTGGTACACACCTGGCCAGGGAGAACGGGCGTTTGCCCCGAGTGAGCAGGCTGCTCTCCAGCTGGGCGCTTATTAACTCATTGAACTTGGAAGATCTGAACAAACTCAGTGAATTTTTGCATTTTCAACCCCCCTGAAGGAAGGCTGTGTTCTGTTACAAAGAGCTTTGAGAAGCAAGTCAGCTGTGAAATCTTAACCCACACGGATAATGTACAGAACATGACCTCCTCCCTGATGTGTTACACCCCATCTGCGTTACCTCTCTGCTCAGAGCGGGCTGAAAAGGACAACCAATCACTCAGAACGCAGAAATTGTTGTGGCATCAAGGTTACCGTTGATAGCAGAGATGTTGTTACAAAAATGGCAGGAAAACTCCCTTTCACGTGACTCATGGCATGGCCTTCAACGCTGTTTCTCATTTCTGCCCATTCACTCAGGAGCCATAAATTACATACAGCGAATTGGATAAATCCTGTCTGCTGTGCTGGCTCGAGTGTAACTCTGCTGCTTTCTATGGCTTGAATTTGGAGTGTGAATGTAGAGTAACAATGATTATTAGAATTTCAACTACAGAGAATATGAATCAGTTTGTATGTGATTTCATGCCAAACAAAAAATGGCTTTCCCACAGCAAACTCCAGTAGGAAAACCATCCCCAGACATCCCACAGGTGTTTCCCTGTGTATTCAGGGACACCAGAGGAGAGCAACACTACTCCTGGATAAACCTCTCTCCAAGAGTTGTCCTTCAGGCACTATTGATTCCAGGACCTTCCCAACCCCCTTCAGAGTTCAGATAACATAACCTGATCCTAAATATGTAAATCTACGTCAGCATTTTCTGCCACCTCATCAGCATTAATAAATCAGGGAGGAAAAAAAAAAAGCATGATAAAATAAAATAATCTAATTTATTCCCCTCTGTAATTGCTCTTTTTTGCTCCATGAGCACCCTAGGAACATCAGGAGACTTACACCAGGCAGTGACTTGGCTCATTACCCATAAAAACAATTGGCACATGTCATTGAAATAGGTCATTAACTCCAGTTATAAAGAACCCAAAATTTAAGCACATAACTCATTAACGGCTTGAGCAATGAACATAAAAAAAAANACTCATTAACGGCTTGAGCAATGAACAAAAAAAAAAAAAAAAAAAAAGGAAAATAAGAATAAAAATATCAATCATTTGGTTGTTTATACAGACAGATAAAATCCTCATTTAGAATTATAAAGCATTTCCAATTCAGGTTTAACCTGGGGGTGAATGACTGAGTAGAGTGACTGCTTTTGGGCATTTCTGATAATTTAAAATGTTCTTCCAAAACACTCAGTAAAGGGGCTTGAGTTCATAGGGAAAAGTCCATTATTTGATGGATTTAACATAGCACTGTATGCTGGGGTCCCAGGTTATGATCTGGAGGGAAAAGGCTTGTTTGTAAGCTATGTAAAACCTGATTTTTTAGGATTTAATCCTTTCCTTTTTGAAGGGCAGATAATGCTGACACAGATTTTTACATTTAGGGACTGACTGTCACTTCAGCTCTTGCAGGAGGGGCTGGGAAGCTGCAGCATTGCAGGGAGAGCTGTTGGAGGGATGGCCACGTCCAGGATGTGTCAGGGTTAGAGCTGCTGCTCAGAGGAGAAGCAGGGTGGACAGGGATGGTGTCTGCACTGCACCCAAAACACCCCAAACCCACACGGAGATGAGATGCAGAACAGATGTGTGCCTCCATTAATGTACTTCCACCCAGCTGTGAAGGCTGAGTCTGGTAATGGCAGCCCTGATTAATTTTGTATGTGAAAAATACATCACTCAGGTATAATACATGGCTGTATTTGACCTCCATTAATACACTTTAACAATTTAAAAATGTAATTGTGCTAAGATCAGTTTGGTTTGCTGTGGTAAATCTAAGTCTTGAGGAACATATATGTGTCCCCCTGCTCATGTAAGTTTTAAAGCATGGCCCAGTAGCTTCAAAAATGAGGTGTAGGGTCTGGAATATTTGCAATGTAATCCTGACCTTTGCAACACAGAGCAAATAACACAGACACTAAATCCCCATATGTTACCAGCAAAAAAAGGAGTAACTAATACTTCTTTATTCATGTGCTGCAATAATCCATCAGTTACTGCTTCGTCAAGTTTGGAATGTGTTTGATAATTTCCAGCCATGGGTCCTAGTAGGAAACGCAAGCAGGGTTTTGTTGTTACTCACTCTGTGGGAACTTTGGTGGGTTGTCATTGACATCTGTAAGTGTAATTGTCACTTTGGTTGTCCCTGAGAGGCCTCCCATGTGTCCTCCCATGTCCTTCGCCTGTATCACCACGTGGTACTCCTCCTTGGCTTCCCTGTCCATGTTGGGAAGGGCAGTTCGGATAATTCCTGCAGGCACAAACAAAGTGCGGCACACACTGACTGAATGAAAACCGGCTGCTGCACCATGAGCTTGCATTTAAAAAAGCAATATTTGCAGGGCTGGTGAAGGTTTGTTTTCCCTGTGCATTGTGCTACGTAGGGAAAGCAGCCCTGAGATTCCACAGCAGAGCAGAGGACAAGCCTGGAGAATCAAAACTGCACACGGAAACAGCCTCTCAATCATCGCAGCACATCGTAACACACAGAAATAGCACCCACTTTCCAGCTCCACCAAATGCCAGGAGACCAACCTGCAGCAGAGCAGGAAGCTTTGCTCAGCCACATCAGCAGCTCCACCGAGGCAAAAAATAAAATTCAGTTCACTATAAGGCATTCTGGTTCTGAGGTGCCACTGGAATAAACTGCTCAGCAATACCTGTTTGAGCCTCCACCGAGAAGTAGGGCTGCCCTTCCAGGATACTGTAAACCAGTTTGGCACTGTTCCCATAGGTAGGGTCATCAGCATCTGAAGCTGTTACCTGAATTACTGATGTACCTAAAAATGGAGAGCAAACACAGGAGGAAGAGTCAGGGGCAAACATGTCTGGAAGGACCCTGCAGAGACAGTTTCAGTCATGCAGTGTAGTTATTTCTGAACTTTTTTATTTCCATGTTTGGTGAATGAAAAAAAAAAATTACTTGACAATTTCTATATGACAAAATATACGATCCAAAAAGATTTGTCACCAGCTGTGATGTGGATTAATGTTCTAACCGGTGAAGATATAAAGTCAGCAGTCACTCTGAACCATTATGGATTTTCCCCTCTGTAGTTTAAGCCTTATATTGCTTTTGTCGTTAGACAGCCAAACAATAGAGTTTTCTTTTACATTTTTCTCTGTAAGTTTCAGACAAATAATTCCTGTGGAAATCTCTGAGACAGACACAGGCTCAAACAGGAGATGAAAATGGAATAGATGGTGAGGCAGTAACTCCTAGCTTTATTACACAGCTCTGCCAAAGGAATGATCTTCGTGTTTACCCCAGAGGATTCACACTCCATAAATTCCAGGGGACTCTCATGATCCTTCCTAGGAGGAAATAGTTCTGTCCCAGGAACATCTCACAGTTAGGAGCTGTGCAGGGTTTGATTTGGTCAGCAAATTAAATACATCAAGTGAGTCACTGGTTGAGCACGAAGTAAATTTTACTTCCCCCAAATCCTTGACAATAAGAATGAAATAAAGCCAAGAAGTCCGTCCTGACAATGCAACACCTTCCCCAAGGGCAGGAAGGGCAGTCCCTGTCCCAGTACTCACCTACATTTGATCTCTCGGGCACATTGGCATGGTAGTTTTCATGGAGAAACTCGGGCGGGTTGTCATTGATGTCTTGGACTTTGACAATGAATTCAGAAGGGGGTTCCAAAGGTCTGTTCGTGTTCCTGTCCACAGCCTGGGCTGTGAGGGTGTACTGAGCTCTCTCCTCCCGATCCAGTGTCTTGGTTGCATGGATGTTCCCTGATTTGTCATCAATAACAAAAATGATTCCTGCTCCTTCACCTGAGAGAATGTATTTAATGTTTCCATCTCCAGAATCAATATCTGAATGAAGCTACAAAAGGAGAAACAGACACACCTTAACAAGGGGGCACACATTTCCTGGATGTGCTTATGAAACAAAAAAGTGCAGGAAATTGCTGTAACTTCACAGTTTTCAACCACTGTGTCTTCCAGCAGGCAATAATTGTCACTCAGGGATGTAAACCCTGCATCCAGGGCAGTGCCAGCCCACACCTGCCTCCTGCCACACGTAGGGGGCTGCTAAACCCAAGCTTCCAGATTTAAGGAACAGAATACACAAGAAGATACTTATAGCAGGTTCTTTATTCACACGAGGTTGGTAGGAAGATCTTTTTTACAAAGATTTTGTACACTTTGAACACATCATGTTCTACTGGGTTGCATGTAAAAAGCTGTTAAGTGATAAATGGGATGAGTTAAGCGATAAATGAGTGAGCCCAGCTGTGCCCAGGTGTGCAAGAAGGGCAATGGCATCCTGGTTTGTAGCAAGTAGAGTGTGGCCAGAAGGGCCAGGGCAGTGCCCGTCCCCTGTGCTGGCACCTCCAGGGCTGTGTCCAGTTCTGGCCCCTCATGGCCAGGGGGTCATTGAGGGGCTGGGGGTGTCCAGGGAAGGGCTGGACGTGGCACTCAGGGCTCTGGGCTGGGGACAAGGTGGGCATCGGGCACAGCTGGGACTCCATGGGCTGGGAGGGATTTTCCAGCCTCCTGATCCTGGGATTCTGGGTGATTCTGGGATTGCCAACTAATTTTCTATTACACCCTCTTTAACAGAAAAGAAGCAACAAATGCTTACTACACATTCTTAATTCCACAACCAGTGCGTACTTCAGTTTGATGAATGAGGGAAACATTGAGCCAAATTACAGATTTATTGATTTTATATTGACAGCTACAAATTGCACCATTTTAAACCAGAATACCCAGAGTGGTATTTGCTGACATCGATCCTGTTTTTCCCCTCTTTTTGTGCTGAGGTTAAGTCAACACAGTCCTGCTGCCCATTTAGAAACTGGCAAATATACTGGTTTATTTGAATATATTTTGTTAGTGTTTGACAGTAGCAGAATAAAACATCAGCCCAGGATGTGTGTACATACACATGCACACAGATATTTGCCTCCCTCTATACACAGCCCTTGATATATTTAATTGTACTGATAATTTAAAAATGAAAGGATAAAAAGATACCTATTTAACTGAGCTGCTGGGTTAGACATGACATTTTAACTGCTGTTTTTAAACACCTGAGAATTACATTCTTGAGACATATCGTCACTCAAGTTGTCCGTGTGATTCTTGCTGTTTTGCAGAGTAACAGCTCGCACACCTCCATTCAAGGACTGCAGAGGTCAATGGAAATATTTCTATTGACTTAGGCAGTATTTTGCTTAGCACCTGAACTGAGCTACCAGAAAATGAAGAAGCAGCTTATACAGCACAAAGGCAACAGCAAATAAATAAATAAATAAAAAATTAATATCAACTGACAAAATAATATACATTAAGAATATTAATCAATGGCTGAAAAAGAAATTCATTCTTACCCTTCCTACCAGCACAGGATCTGGTCCCGTGTACTCTTCTATAACAAAGAACTGATTCCACACCCAGCCTCTTTTGGAACGATGCAGGACTTGGCCTTCCTTGCCCTTCTCGTGGTGCCCGTGCAGCGACGGCCGCGAGTGGTTGAGCCTCTCCGTGGTCAGGGCGTGGCTGTAGCACAGCACTCCCAGGCAGAGGAGAGCGACGTGTAAACAATTGTCCTCCTTCATTTTTGGTTATCGTGTAGGCACGGGAGTATCCGAGAATCTACCCCTTCCACCTTGGAAGTCAGAACGTTTGGGGCTGCTGAGGAGTTTCAGACCAACTGCAGTGCACATAGGATGCCCCCACGCATTAAACACATCACCCTAATGCTCTGCAGCTTCCCAACTCAGTTCCTGGAAAAAAGGAATATGGAAGAAATTGTCAGTTCTTTGAGGATACAGTTGGTTTTTTATTTGGAAAAACAAAACTAGGACTTCTTTGGTAAATGTCAAGATAAGAAGATTAAAATAAATATGTCAATACTGATGAAATACTGAGCAATGAGCAGATTCAGTGTTTTGCTGCACGGAGCTGCCACCTTGCAGAATGTCCTGCCTGGTTTGGACACTCAGTGGCTGGAAGCTGAAAGACAGGGAATCATATTCCCTCGTGATCCTTTCAAATAGATTTAGCCCAAGATGCAAGGTAACTGTAGAAACACCTAATTTATACCTAATCCCTCTCTGGAGCTTAGATATAAGCCTTAGATATAAGCTGCTAAACCAGAGGTCCAGATATAAGGGAGATACCAAGATTTATCAGGAATGCAATATTTCTCCACAAGCCCTTTTCTGATCAGCAGATCCGCCTGCTGAACACAACCACCTCTGTTTTCTCTGGGCAGGAGCAGGGCCTGACAGAGCTCCAAGGACTTCCAGCTCTGCATTTGGACCCTGGCAGCACCTCTGAGGATCAAGGCATCACTGGCATTGATTGCCAAGAGTGCTGCTCTAAGAAATGCCTCCAATCAATAAAAATGCATTCAGATATTTCTGATAGTATAACAATTGATTCAACTATTTATTTCTACTTTCCCCGGGCATTAAATTACCAGGATTACATTGATTTCCTACTTTCTAATACTTCTTAAAACACTAGGTCAGAATTAATATTTGAGGGAGAAACTGCATAATACAGTGGAATCTGAACTAAGCAGCACTTGATCCATCACAAAGGCCATTTTCACTTATCCCTGAGGTTTCCAACATATTCTCCTTGAATCTTTACACAAAACCAAATTTTACAAGGTCCCTACAATGTTTGTTCTAGTTTTTGGTGTGATTTGCTTTAATCTTCCACAAGATACTGATAAAAATCTTGATGTTATATATTTATACAGGCAGATGTATAAATATGTGCTACCATCAGCTTTAAAACAGAATGTTTTTTTAATGAGAAATAAGGAGATCTTATTGGTATTTGCAGCAGAGAAAATGTAAATATAGGCAAAGGCTTGAACCTACAGCACATTCTGTAACTCCAGCAACACACGGACATCTCAGTGGTCCCAAACCCACTCACTTGGGGATGTCTTTCTCACATCCTGAGTAGTCGTGTCCTCCTTCCATATCCCTTTTACAGTTACATAAAAATACATCTGCAGATTGACAGGGGCTCATGAATAAGGAATGAAATATTTGGATTTATTTCCTCAAAAAAGATCAGGTTTTAATTTTATTTTATTGAAAACTGAGATCACCTCAATTACAACACCAAACTAGCTCCAGCATGATGAGCTAAATGACATTCCCACACATGGATGAAAACATACTCTGGCTTTCCCAAGCATATTTATTAAATAGATTTGTTGTTTCCATTTAAATTTTTTTCTATTGTTACAGGATGACACATTACAGATTATTCACACCAGCATGGCAGACACAAAAAGGAAAACAATCACTATTATTTTTCTGAGGAAAATGCTTTCATTTTGACACAATCTGTGTGTGCGAAGTGTGGAGCATTAGGTCTCTGAATTCTATTTCATGTCTCCATCTTGTTGAGGGGTAAAAACAATGGGCATGAAAACTGAGATTTCGCCTATTTTGGACAGGTCTTTTTCCCACCCAGCTTTGCATAGAAAAGAAAAATAAAATCTATGGGATCTGTGGTATAGGAATCACACATGTGCAGCAGTTAGGGGCTTGGGCTCCTGGAATGTTATACAGAGTCTACATGCTCCAAACATGGAACAGAAGATATTCCTGGGCAGCTGTGCATTTATAAACCTGCTGTGAAAAAAAAAAATAAAAAAAATCTGTAAATTAACTGCTTATGTTAATAGATTTGGGATGCATTTGAAAATTAAACTCACTGATAGTCATTCATCATTAGCATCGCATAATGATCTCAGCTACAAAAATAAGTAAACAAATCCCCCCACTCTTCCCCAACTCCTCAATACTGTTATGTAAACCAGTAAACACTTTATAAAGCTGCTTAGCCAGAGTGGCAGAGCCAAGCTGATCCATACACTGCTTATTATCTGCTATTCAAGTGTGAAGTGCTGGAAACAAAATGTTAATCATAGATCCATGCTTCATTTACTAATAAGGATTAAAAGCAAAAATTGTTTGCTATCTTTTGTTTTATCCCCTGCATGTACATGTACAGGGAGGAAGCAATAAGGCTCCGTGTATTCAAGCTAAAGAAAAGTATTATCTCTCATCCACTGCTTCAGAGAATCCCAGAATCCCAGAATGGTTTGGGTTGGGAGGGACCTCAAAGCCCACCCAGTGCCCCCCCAGCCATGGCAGGGACCCCTGCCACTGTCCCAGGCTGCTCCAAGCCCCAATGTCCAGCCTGGCCTTGGGCACTGCCAGGGATCCAGGGGCAGCCCCAGCTGCTCTGGGCACCCTGGGCCAGGGCCTGCCCACCCTGCCAGGGAACAATTCCTTCCCAAGATCCCAGCCAGCCCTGCCCTCTGGCCCTGGAAGCCATTCCCTGGCTCCTGGCCCTCCAGCCCTTGGCCATTGTCTCTCTCCATCTTTCCTGCAGCTCCTTCAGGCCCTGCAAGGCCACCCTGAGCTCACCCCAAAGCTTCTCCTCTCCAGGCTGAGCAATCCCAGCTCTCCCAGCCTTTCCTCCCAGCAGAGCTGCTCCATCCTCTGCTCATCCTGGAGCCTCCTCTGGGCTCTCTCCAGCAGCTCCAGCTCCTTCCCGTGCTGGCCCAGGCCTGGGGCAGCTCTGCAGGTGGGGTCTCACCTGAGCTCAGGGGCACAGGGGCAGAATCCCCCCCTCCCCTGCTGCCCACGCCGGGGCTCAGCCCAGGGCAGGGGGGTTCTGGCCAGGGCAGGTCCCATTTGGGCTAAGAACGAATCCTGAGGCTGTTTGTAGTCTTTAATTCTGGTTTGTAGTCCTTAATTCTGGTTTGAGCTGTAAACGAAAGGGCCCTGGCAGCAGCAGTTCCACGCTGGCTCTTTAGGAAGTGCCCCCAGGTGAGCCGGGCTGGCAGCAAAGCTGCAGCTGCAGTCAGGTGTCCCTGCCCTCCCCATGCCCCTTCTTCTCTCCTGGAGTTCATGCTCGGCTCACTCACATCGTGCTCACTCCAGCAGGAAAACCTCTGACTCCTGTCTTCAGAAAACCTGAAAATCAACAGGCTTCCACTGAAGGCTATGAAATTACTTAAATTCAAAACTGCTACAGTTTGGCCTTTTATGAACTACTTGTATTCTAGAAGACAAGGTGCACAAGATGTTCTTAAAGCTAGAAGAAACTTCATTAAAAAATGAAGCAGTGGCATAAACAAAAAAACAAGTATCTTTTTTTTTCCCTTTGTTTTCCCAAGCAATCTACTTAAAACATTTCAAAGATCTCAACATTAACTCAGTTGCTGAAAGCCTACAGTTTCCTTCTACTTCAAACAGAAAACATGGAAAAACAGCTGAACACTTTATAAAGCAATTCCTTTTTCTCTTGGGGAAAAATACCTCAATTGCTGAAAGTTTGGAATACAGATGTGAGGATGGCAACTGTTGGAGCTGCTGGGCTGCTGCTCCAGTGAGTGTCCGAAAATTCTGTGTGTGGCACTTGTACTCAGGCCCTTCACAGATTTGTCAGACCCATTTGCTGTGAGTGGTTCCAGTCTTTAAAAAAAATCACAGTCTTTGACATATTTGGGTATTTCTGCCCATAGATTTTATTCAGCCATAGCAAAGCCAATCTCAGTGGCCAGCAGACCAAACTGCAGCCTTGCCCTGGTTTTGGCTGGGATAGCGTTAATTTTTTCCTGGTAGCTGCTCCAGAGGGGTGTTTTGGATTTAGGAAGAGAACAATGCTGATAGCACTCTGAAGTTTGAGCTGGTGCTGGGCAGGGTTTGTCCCCAGTCAAGGACCTGCCAGCCTCTCGTGTGCTCCTCCTGAGGCTGCCAGGGAGGCACCAAGGCTGGGAGTGGACACAGCTGGGATAACGGACCCAAACTGGCCACAGGGAGATTCCAGCGATATTCCAGAGCATTCCACACCACTCTCAGCACAGATGCTGGGGGGAACAGGCCCAGGGTCCCTCTCAGGAGCTGGCTGGGCAGGAGTCTGAGAGTGGTGAGCAACCGCAATGTGCATCACTTGTTTTGTAGATTCTAATTCTTTCCTCATTATTGTTATCATTATTTTCTTCCTTTTCTGCCCTATTACAGTGTCTTTATCTCAACCCATGAGTTTTCTCACTTTTTACTCTTCCAAATCTCACCCCCATGCCTGGAGAGGGGCAGGGAGTGAGTAGTGCTTGTGTGGTGCTTTAATTGCTGGCTGGGGTTAATCCACGACAAAATTCCTGGGTTTTTTTCCCAGCATTGTTTAGAATTGTAAAACGTAGCATTCTGAAATTCCAAATTTCCCTAACAAATCTGTAAAAAAGGATGTTTTCCACTTCCTTGAGTAGAGCGGATTCCAAGTTTCATAGAAACATCCAATGTCCTGAGTTGGAAGGTTCCCACCAGGATCACGGATCCAGCCCCTGGCCCTGCACAGACCCCCCAACAACCCCAGCCTGGGCACCCCTGGCAGCGCTGGCCAAAGGCTCCTGGAGCCCTGGCAGATTTGGGAATGTCACCATTCCCTGGGGAGCCTGGGCAGTGCCCAGCACCCTCTGGGGGAAGCAGAACCTTTCCCTGATCTCCAGCCTCGCAGAGAGCAGAGATCAGAGCTGCCCCTGGGGAGGAGGTTTCAGACTGCTCTGGCTGAATGAAGATGGGCTTGTACTCAAAAGGAAGAATTCCATGAATATATTTTAACTGTATACAAACAAATGTCGGCAATTTGGTGTTGAATAATAGCTTTGTCAGGGATAAAGTGTGAACAAGAGTTAATCAGCCACCACGCAAGGTCTGATCTCATCAGTAAAGGCACATGAACACAACATCCCTGAATGAAAGTTGATCAGCTGAAGACTGAGAAATATTTAGAAAGTCTAGTCCCCACTCTGGAAAATGACCTGCATGGGGAGGTGTGTACCAAAATGTCTGCATGGAAATAGAAGATGTCCCTAAATAACTGTGAGAACAAGCTTGCTGGGCATTTCTAGCTGCACAGACAGTATGGCTGGGCTGTGTACTCATAGCTGTTAATGCAAAGCTCACCAGTTTCAATTTTGACATAAGAAAATCAGTTTTCCTAATGTTAGAAAATAATACTCATCAATATTCCTAATGGAAATATGCCATTCATTTAAGAATTCAATTAAGAACACATCTGTCCTAAACCTGAAAACGAATATATCCATGTCCACGTGGAAAACCTAGTGCAACCAGCAAAGTCAGTGTGCCACAGACAGCTCCACACAGAGATCTCAATGACTGCTCCAAGATGACTAACAGCAAAAAATAAAGAGGCAGCAGAGATGATTTCAATGACAAGAGCAGTGGCGGAAGTGAAGTCTAGCCAACTTTAAATTCCTTTCATTATTTTTATAGCAACAACAATCCCCAATGTTGCTGATGATTTCCTGTGTGCTATTAAATGACCATATGCCAAATTATAATAGACTAAACAATTTTTCTGATTTGTCTAGGCCATAACTTCTGGATGATGCATTAAAATGGCAATTGTTCTCAGGAATACTCTTGGCAGAAGGCAGCCAAAGTCGCAGTGTTGCAATATAATAATGGATGATTATGTTCCGAAATGTTTTGCAAAAGTATCAAGTAAATATAGCAAACTCCCAGTCTAAATGAGATTTTAGCTGTAATTAGAATTAGCTGAAAAGATGAATGATTTATTTTACCATAATTTTATCATCAGACAAGGAAATGAATAGCTTTTTAACGACAGAATAAATATTGGATCATATTAGTTCTGGAGCTGAGAGTGCCTGAGTTTGGGGCAGAGGGATGGAGTGTGGGGAGGGAGGCAGGGAGGGACCCGCAGTGGCCAGGGGATGTCCCCAGCTGGGCAGGGACGTTTCCTCCATGGCATCAGGCGCTGCAGAGCTCCCCAGAACCTGGGCAGATTCCTGCCTTGGGGATGGGGCTGTGCTGAGCAGCCTAGGGCTCCCACACCGTGGTTGAACCTCGGCGCTCAGCATGGAGAGCGCCCCTTCCCCGGAGACTGCAATAAGGGCCACGTGAAAGGAATAAGGGAGTGTCTTTACAAACAAATGGCTGGAAAGGATAAGACCTGAGTCTGCTGGGAAGGTAACTTTGATACTGAGAGACAGAAGGAACAATGGGTAGGATTTCCATAGGAATTTCCCTAGTTAGATTTACCCAAAACTGTGTTAATAAACTACAAGAACAGAGACACAAGAAGAAGAAGAAAAGGGGGAGGTATATTGGGGATGTCTGTATTAGGGGTGGATGTACATTAATCAGGCGTTCTGGGAAATCTGTACCTCTCGAGTACCTCAGCCAATGGGGAAAAGAGAGAGGGAACCTGCGGTCGGGAATTCGGATAAAAGAGTCTGCGTCCTCTGTCAATCTGAGAGAGACCCCATGGGAAATGCCCATGACCTCTCCCTTTATCCATGAATAAAGCTACAGGACTCCCCGTCTCCTTTTTGGACATACACCTCTGGCGTTTGTGGATTAATTTTCCTGACACACGGAAAACAAGCAGCTCTCCTGGAAAGGAGGTGGGGAACAGATCCCCAGATCAAATAATCAGCTCAGTCCCACGGAGCCCATGCTGGTTAATCTTTAGGGCATATCACAGATTTAACTGCTTTGGGAGTTTTTAATAAAATACGCGAGACGAGGGATGTGGAAGAGCTCTGTGCACAAGGGCTTCATTACTCCTGTGCATTGATGAGTGTGTGAGGAGTTCAGTCTGCCATGGATCTTTATCCCCTGGAGATTGCTGTATTCAAACCCCTGATGCCTACCGATTTTCAAGAAGTTTGATGCTTATTAATATGAAAAGATTTTTTAAGGCTACCAGTTCTTGTTGCAGAAAGCTGGTCAGCCCTAATGAGCCGGTCTCCCATATTTAACATTTAATTTGATTTTTTTCCTGTTTAACAAAATTTTGTTCTCTTCCTTTACTCGTTTCAAGAAAATGATGTAAGAAAGTAAACAAATAGCCTGTTTCCTCCTAGCCTGCTTATGGAACAAGAAAACACACCAGGAATCAGTACCTTGCACATTTAACTTAATTCTCTCGGTTACATTTTGATTTTAAACTGTTCTGCACTATCAGACCAATCTTTGAATAGCTTTTAGCTCAGACTACACAACACACTTGTGCAAAAAAAGGCCTCTCATTTTATTTACACAAAATAATACTATGTAATCTATCAAGATGTGCTACGCAGAACATTCAGTTTGGCAAAGCCAGTTCTTCAAATAAATCCTTTAGTCCTGAAAATGGCTGAAATTTTAAATTCTATGTAAATCTGGACAAGACTCAAATTAGAATTACTTAATTTTTCCACTGAAACTAGAACCAGACTGACTTGTCCTTGACAGAACCACCCATGTGAGAAGCAGAAGGAAGGAAGGTGCAACACTGGTGTATCATCACTGCAAGGTCTACTTTAAAAGCACAGCTGAACTGGGAGGTGAGACAACATCAGCTTTGAGCACTTTAGGGTTCTTTGTGTCTTTCCATCAGGAAATCATCCCACTGGGAGATACAGTTTGGCTTCCTGGAATGAACCCTTCTCCCATGGCAGCAGAACAGCTCCCTCTCTCAGGCCAGGACCAAGGGCCTCACTCATCACATGCAAAAGAGGAGAATTAAAAACTGGAGGTTTTAATTGCGACAAACGGACTCCATGCCTGTGACCAGCCCCAGAGTCTGCTCATGTATGTCTGCATTTCCTGGGAATCAGGCACCAAGAGTGTGGAATGACAGGACAACTGACAGAGGGTAGGTTTACATCAGATATTAGGGAAAAATTGTTCCCTGGGAGGGTGGGCAGGCCCTGGCCCAGGGTGCCCAGAGCAGCTGGGGCTGCCCCTGGATCCCTGGCAGTGCCCAAGGCCAGGCTGGACATTGGGGCTTGGAGCAGCCTGGGACAGTGGCAGGTGTCCCTGCCATGGCTGGGGTGGGATGGGATGAGCTTTAAGGTCCCTTCCAACCCAAACTATTCTGGGATTAAAGGCCAATATGCACCATTTTCATGTAAAACTTCATGTCATCTAAACATCTTGTTTAGATGACAAGAGCTCTGTTCTCTGACACAGGAAAAGATTTTCCTGCTGTATCTGTAACTCACAATTCCCATTTTTCCCAGTGTGTGATTCTAAACCAGCGCAGCAGCAGTAACTCCCTGTGAGCCCTTGTGCAGCCCCGAGTCCCTCTTCTTGCTGAAGCACATTCCAGGTCTCGCTGGA